>VWZO01019109.1:0-51654 GCA_013396975.1 Bucco capensis
GTGACTGTTCTATTTATAGATAAATATGACTTTGTTCTATTTATAGATAAATGTGACTGTCATTCAAAGTAGAAATAAGGTCTCCTACAATAAAATCCTGTTTTAATTTACTGCTATGGAGAGTTTTGCAGCAATTTCTGTCCAAGCAATGCTTGTCAAAGCAGATGTGGGAAGGGGTGCTAAGCTGCTGTGTATAATAACACCTAGAGCATCACAAAGAAGAGGTTAAAAAAACCATCTTTTATTTTTACAACAGTTCAGACAGGTGGTTGGGGCTGGACTTGAGAAGAGCAATCCTTCCTCACTTGGGGACTTCACTCACAATTACTGTGCAAAGAAGTCAAGTAGGGGGCAGGAAAATGCTGTTCCTTAAATTTCCTTTATTAACAGATGGCAATAGAAAATTTTGCCCTGTACATTATTTCCATTGCAAGAGGGATTCCTGTTTACTTGTCTTGGTAAATCTTTGAGGTGCAAGCTGAACATTTGATAGTTGACAGCAAGGACATCAATCTCTAGGAATGCACTTAGGGCAGGATCTGNGTCCCAGGATCCCCTGGCAGACCAGGTTCACCCTGAGCACCATCACGCCCATTTTTAGTAATTGCAGGGACCCCAGGGGGTCCTGAATAAGAAGGGAACAAAAAAAAAGAAAGAGATGACATCAGAGATGTCCATCAGGATATAGGAATCTAGCACCAAACCCTCACAGAATCACCACCAAGGCTGGAAAAGACCCCCAGGATCATCAAGTCCAGCCTATGACCCAATACACCACAACATCTAAACCATGCCACTCAGTGCCACATCCAATCTTTTCTTAAACACCTCCAGGGATGGTGACTCCACCACCTCCCTGGGCAGCCTATTCCAGAGCTCAATCACCCTCTGCGTGAGGAAAACTGGGCCCCTCACTCCAAGAGGGACATGGAGGTGCTGGAGAGGGTACAGAGTCAAAGCACTGAGATGAGCTTGAGTTCACACCAGAGAATTGTTTTACCCTGAAAGGGTGAGGGAGAAGGTGTAGGTTTAAATAACTTTGCTAGCAGCAGCACCATAACCAACTGCAGCTTCTTGCACAGAATGATACTTGCCCATTGAAGAACATGTGCAGTTGTACTAAGCAGCCCTTGAACCCTGGTGCTGACCAGCTGGAAGGCTCTGGACTGTCTATGATCCACTGTAATTCATTTCTATTTACAAGGGCACATGGGGAACTTCAGAAGTGAGCACTTTTAACATTGTATGTCCTGACAGTCACAGGTGATGCTCCTGAACGTGTGGCTTCATTTACCCCATGCCTGCCCATGTGGACTAAGTTCCAGTCACTGTGTAAGTGTGATGGGTGGTAGTGGTTCTGTGTGTACAGGCAAAGGATGGGATCTGTGTTGCTCCAGTGTACTGCTGTCTTAAGATAACATTATCACTGGATTAAAGATTTGTTTTAAAAACAGTTGCTTTGGCCTTCACTATAGCATTAAATTCTCTTCTGTTTTCCATGAAATAATTTGTTTCTTCCTTTTGTTGTCTCTGTGGAAAATACTTCAACCACTTGGCAGAAGACTAAACAGGCATAGCTTCAAAAATAACTAGTTCGAAAATCACAAGCCTCTTAAAATTGAGGGGAAAAGGTATTGGGAATCTTATTATTTAGCACTCTGCTACAATAATAAATTGCCCAGTTCCAATGCTCTTATTGCTCTGTTAATGATGCGAGTTCATTCTTTGAGGTCATCAGATGAAAGAGCAATGGTGGCTTCTTTTGACCTGTATTGTAATTTCTGGCTTGTACTATTTCTGAAGGAAATTAGGTTTAATATATTAGCATAGGGAAAGCAAATAGATTTAAGGCAAGGATCTGTCTGATTTGGAAGTGTCTTAGTGCTGAAGTCTGCTCTGTACAACACTGCTATTGCAATGCCAGTGCTCTGTTGTGTGGGCTAACAGCACACTGTGCAGCCTTGACTGTTGGCCAGAAAACAGTGATTTTATTCAGCAGTCTAGGGCATATGCTTGAGATCTTACAGGTAAAAGGTTGGGGAATGTTGATGTAATCCAGATGAAGAGCTTTCTTGTTAAACGTAGTTGCTTACTGTTGTCATTACCATAAGCAAACTGGTAAATGCCAGTGTCCTTTGTGCTTCAGTCACTCTTCAGACTCAAGAAGCTTGTGGAAAGGAAAAAAAAAGATTTAATAAATCAGAAATATGCACCAGAAAAAATACTGATGCTGGTGAAAAGCCTCTGGTGAGTTATTGGACGGGATGGACTGGGAAATAGTTGTGTTTTCCCTTCTTATGCTCCATGAAGTCAAAGGGGCATAAGGCTAGCAGTGTGATCCCATGGTTACTCCCATCTCCCCAGCTTCAAACACTTCCTACCCAAATTTTGCCTCTGAACTTCTGTAAATGGAAGTTCAAGTTGCAGCAGGGGAGGTTTAGATTAGATATAAGGAGAATTTTCTTCACTGAAAGGGTTGTTAAGTCTTGTCCCAGGCTGCCCAGGAAGGTGCTGGAGTCACCATCCCTGGAGGGGTTTAAGATACTGTTAGATGTGGTACTTGGGGCCATGGTTTAGTGCCATGGTTTAGTGGCATGGCAGTGCTAGGTATGGTTGGACTTGATGATCTTAGAGGTCTCTTCCAACCTTTGATTCTCTGAAATGCTGAGCTGTTTCCTGGCTAGCTGGTTGTTGGCCTTCTCTCTACAGTCACACACTCTGATCTGCTCCTGGAGGAGCTGTGCTGTATTAGGAGGCACATCCCAGCCCAGTTTGCTCCAAGTTACCATTCTGTGGTTTAGTTTAAGTCTGTAGTTGTGGGAACAGGGCTATGATATTGTTGTAGGGTAAATAAACCATGATGGCAGAATGTGCTTAGTATGACTTTTTTCAACTTAATTACATGTTAATAAATTAAATCTTCCATAAGCCAGCATGCAAGCTACAGGAGTTAGTTCATACATGGGTTAAGGTATCTTGGATGCTGCAGGTTTGGTCAGAACCCTTGCTACATTTTGATATCTGCTCCTTTGCATTTCTAGTGTGCAAGATGCAGGCACTGTTGGTAGTACATGGGGAAGCCCTATGGCAAATGCAATGGGTTTGCTGTTGATAACTCACTTTCTCCTGAATCACTTGCTTCCTTCCAGACTGTATAATCAAATGGACTGATGAGAGCCAACAGGTTGGACTGTCAAGTCTGCATGTGCTGTCTATAACTCTGTTAGAAAAAAGGGGGGGGCAGGGGGTAGTAATCTTCTGAAAATCTAAGCTAGAGAACACTAAAGGCATGTGAGTGCCTGTGATCAGGGCTGTTTGAAATAACATTGTGCTTTGTGTGAGTGTCTCTAGGTGTAGTTACTCTTTGCAGGGCTCCAAGTATTGCTGAAGTGCTGTTTCTGTGCTATAAATTCCTGGAGTTAAACCCAGAGAAGCAGCCAGGGCTACCTCTCCAAGAGACCCTGTAATTACATTGGTGATGACTCAAGGCTGGTGTTTGTCTTTCTGTTTGATGCTGGCAGGTAACATGCAGCAAAAAGGCTTTTGAAGTGAACACCTAATTAAGATGGATGGAGAAGGTCCCAGGCCTAGTGGTGCTATTGGTTCAGGCTGTCAACTGCCTCAGTAAGACATCAGGGAGAAGATTGATGGGGAACTCTTTTATAAACCCAAGTTGGGAAATGTTATATAAAAAACAACTGGTAAACAAAAGTCCTGAGTCCTGCACGTGGAGCTAGTGGTCTGCCAGCTGAGAAAGCCAAGGCACATAGTTTACTTTCCTATAAGAATATCTTCACTTCTGTGGCTCTCACTTGAGAGAACAAGTGTTGCTGCCACAGTCACAGATGTGTGATAGAGACACATGCACACTATCTAGATGGGACACTGAAGAGCTTGGGCTAGTGTACCCCACTCCTGAAGTCTGTTTTGGAGCCTGTAGTGTGATCTGTTCTAGAAGAGCTAGACTACTGCTGCTACCCAGGCAGAACAATGCTGCATCTAAGCACAGGACATGAGCATTGAAATAAGGAGAGGCATCTCCCTGCTCTGAAGTGTAACATCTAAGAGCTGATGTTGGTCTAATCAATGCAAGCTGCACATGGGCTTTAAGTGAACTCTAGACCATATGGCACAAGAGAAAGGGAAGAACAAGGCAAAGTTTTAGCTAACACTAGATTAGTTAATGCTTTTCAGAGCCCAGCTCTGTTCACTGTGGATCTGAAATACTGAGAGGTCAAACAATCTTACAATAGCATCAGGCAGACAAGAGAGCCAGACTGTTTCCTAAAGGGATGAGGTGTTTTATGTGCCTAAACCAGGCATGGACTAATGAGTCCCTGAGCTGTGGGAATTCAGACTAGGTATAGAATAAACTACTAGACTGGGAATAGAAAAACAAACTGCAATCCATAGGCTACTTTGGTCTTTGTGCAGCCATGAGCTCATGCACAGCAGAAGCCTAACCTGTGTGCTTCCTGACCTGAGTCCCTGCTGGGTTGGGATTGCAGCCTTCCTGCTCTTTGCTGCATCTGCTCAGCTAGCTGAAAGCTTCCCAAGGATTACATCAGGTGCTACTGTTGAACTACAGAAATCTGGCCTCGAGGTGGAGAGCTGGAAGGTGGTAGTGCTCTTGGGTAGCCCATAACCCATAATTGATCTCATTCCTACAGGTGCCAGTAGAGGTTTGGCACCACTGCAAAATGCAGGATAACTAGGGAGAAAGCACTGTTGGAAAATGACAGTATAGAAACTAGGCTCATTCTGGATAATTCCTTCCAGCTGGAAAACAGGTCTTGTGGGTGCTTTGTAAAGAACAAACCCGCTTTTTGGAAGTGCACTGGCAACCCAGATAGAAGCTTCTTTAGCACAGGGTGTCTTGGTCAGGTCAGAGGGATGTAACACATCTAGTTCTGGCGGTGGATGGGGTGGCATGTTAGAGGAGAGAGAAACCCCCTAACTTTCCCACATAAGTGTTACCTACAACCTTGTTTCTTCATGTCAGTTTGTTATTGCTGCCTCCTACGTGTTCCTTAACCCGTTGGCCCTGTCAAGGGCTCTCCTTCTGCTTTGTATAGCTAGAGAAAGATAGCTTGTGCCTGCAGTAAAAGGACATGGTTACACAGGGAAACTTGGGAATTGTTTATGAAGATGTGGAAGGGCAGGATGGCTGGTTTAGCTGTTATTTCTTGTGTGAAGGTGTGTGGATATTGTAACTGGCTGTTACATTGGCTCAGCAAGGTGAGAATAGTTGTGTTTTGTAGCTATATTCAATTAAATATTGTTCTTTTTGCCTATAAAAAGAGCTCCTCCAGCAAAATGCCAAGATTTGGCTATCACTGTTTCTTTTTAGAAGCTAGTACAGAAGTCTTTCAGTAGTATTAACAGAAAAGAACTTTGAAGAGAGAAAAATCCAATAATATTGGCTCAACATTGTAACTATTATTACTGATTCTGAACAAATTTCAGCTAGGATTAAATTAGTCCCTTTGTCTTACTTTGTTCAGCAGCACCTTGGATTAATTATGGGGAGAGAAATGGCAATTTTGCCATGCTAGAAGAGATTGCTAAGTATCTAGATCAGTAGATCACCAGAGCAGAGATAGCAGTGGAGAATTAAAACCTGAGCACTTGAACATCCATTTACTGAGAAGCTCTTCACCAAGAGGGCTATCAGGCACTGGCCCAGGCTGCCCAGGGAGGTTATGGAATCAGCATCTCTGGAAGTGTTCAAAATCATGTAGATGTGGTGCTTGGGGCCATGGTTTAGTGGTGAGCATGGCAGTGTTAGGTCAATGCTTGGGCTCCATGATCTCTGAGATCTTTTCCAACCACAACGATTCTATGATGGCAGTATTGCAACTGAGTGGGGAGGATATGTGCAGGGACTTATGCAGTCTGTTGCTCTGTGTGTTCAGAATGGGTATGTTGATAGAAGGATAGAGAGGGAGAAGGACCTTTGAGATTATCAACCAGAGAATATGCTGGGTTTCTGATAGAGAAGGAGACTCCACAGCCTCCTGGGCAGCCTGGGCCAGTGCTCTGGCACCTGAACTGCAAAGAAGTTCCTCCTCATGTTAATACTAAACCTCCTNTGTCTCTAGCCTGTCCAGGTCACTCTGGATGGCAGCACAGCTCCTGGTGTGCCAGCCACTGCTCCAAGCTTGGCATCATCTGCAAACTTGCTGAGGGAACACTCTCCCCCTTCATCCAGATCATTGATGAATATATTGAACAGTCCTGGCCCCAGCACTGACCCCTGGGGCACACCACTAGTCACAGGCCTCCAGTTAGACTCTGCTCCACTGACCACAACTCTCTGGGCTCTGTCCTTCAACCAATGCGTAGCTAATACCTCATTTTTTTTTTGCCTTTAACCATGAGTGCTGCTGATGCATTTGGAGAGTGAAACGACAAATACATACACATGCTGAAAGAGGCACCAGGAGACCTTACACTAAGGCTTACCCCAACTTCGGCAAGTTGCCAGCAGCCTCACCTGGAGAAGAGTGAAAGCATCTTCTCTGGCCAATCATCCTGCTCCTCGTTTTCCATCCCTCCTGGCATGTATACTTACCTGTATATATTCACCCAGTGCATTTCTGAAGCCCCTGAATTAATTCCCCTGACCCTGCTGCATGAATTCACATGGGAAATTAATCTGAGGAATAATGGTTAATGGAGGTGGATGTGAAATATTTGGTGCTGAACTCTGAAATACTGTAGGGAAGTGATGCCCATCAGGGTGTTGGTGTACTGCAAACTCTGCATGATGTAAATAGGAGTGAATGCTGAGGTGGTGGAGAGCTCTGTTTATTTTGAGATGAGTCAGGATGTGTTAGGGTCAGGCCACTAGAGCAATGTCTGGGCATGGCTGAGAACATGCAGAGGTATAGTAGGCTGTAAATAAACAGAATGAGAGAAGATTTTCAAGAGCTAAGAAACAGAATTTAAGGGAGAAGATGGAATGGAAGCCTGAAAGTATGAGGGAGAAAGTGCAGGAAGATGGTGTTTTGGAGCAACCATGTCAAACATTGCTAAAACTGCAAATATAAAGGAGCTACTACAAAACAAAGCAATTGTGAGATGGAGGAAGCAGTTATAACCATCACATAGAGAAGATATACTAAGGGTGTCTTGGGACTTAGGAAGGCATTTGGCATTATTTTAGGAAAATTTAATTGTGTGTAATATTTCCCATGTGAGTGAAGCAATCTGTATGTTTCCAGGCTGATGAGTCTCTTGGGGACCTATGCATTGCTGTCCCTACTGATGGAGAATGCAGAGCTCCTTAGTGCCTTGCTGTGTGCCAAAGCTTCCTGGGGAAGCCCCAGGATGGGGAATGTGGCTTTGGGGGGAAGGAGGGGCTCTACAGCTGAGAGTGATAGTGTCCTCTCCTGCTGGCATGGACTTTGGGGCTCCTGGAGGAAGGTGCATGAGGTTTTCAGACTGCTTAGAAAAAGTTGTTGTTATTTTTCAGCTGGCCCAGAGAAGTTGTCCAATGGCTTTGTGTTGAGCAGTGGGACAGCATGGGTCTAGGGCACTAACTCTGGTCTTAAGGTATCTTCCTCTGGTTGTTCAATCCTATTTAAACTGCTATACAGAATCAAAGGTTGGAAGAGACCTCTAAGATCAGCAAGTCCAACCATACCTAGCACTAACATACCACTAACCCATGGCCCTAAGGAGAGCATCTGCATGTTCCTTAATCCCCTCCAGGGATGGTGACTCCAGCACCTCCCTGGGCAGTCTGAGCCAATGCCTAATAACCATTTCAGTGAAGAAACTTCTCCTTAGATCTGATCTAAACCTCCCCTGGTGCAACTTGGAGCCATTTCCTCTCATCTTCTCCCTGTTAACCCTGGAGCAGAGACCTACCCCCAGCTCACTCCAACCTCCTGTCAGGGAGCTGTAGAGAGAGCTAAGGTCTCCCCTGAGCCTCCTCTTCTCCACGCTAACCAACCCCAGTGCCCTCAGCTGCTCCTCAGCACACTTGTGCTCCAGAGCCCTCCCTAGCCTCCTTGCCTTTCTAGTTATTCCAGTTCTTCCCTGGGAAGAGGTGACACTTGCCACCTGTGTCTAGCCCTTTGTTTTGCAGTTTATTTTAAGCAAAAAGTTTGCTCTACACTTGGTCAGAGGACACCATGTTGCCATCAGCCTCTTCCTAGCCTCCTTGCATCCAGGCAGAAATGAGATCTCCATTGCTAATATTTATTAGTGTGCTGTGCTGCAAAGGACTTGATAGCCTTTCTATCCTATATGTTTCAAA
Source organism: Bucco capensis (assembly GCA_013396975.1). Classification (NCBI taxonomy): domain Eukaryota; kingdom Metazoa; phylum Chordata; class Aves; order Piciformes; family Bucconidae; genus Bucco; species Bucco capensis. The sequence goes on from VWZO01019109.1 coordinate 8,267, forward strand.
TAATTCTGCTTCAACCAAACAAATTGTTCAGGCTTAATTTCTGAGAAATCATTGCCAGAATTGCTCAACCAGTTTAATTCTAAAGCACATATTTATCCCTCAGCTGCACAAATCACATCACCAAGTGAGATTACAAATGGGGGAGAGAAAAGCTTAATCAGAAATGAGATAAAATTTGAAAATGTGGAGTGTTAGTGACGGCTGCTGAGGCTCAGACAGGGTGTAAAGTCAGATTTTTCTCAACAGGGCTCAGAATAGCTCACTTGGGGAAGATGAAGAGCACATATGCCCTTGTGCTGACAGCAGGAGAGTGTGGTGGTGGCCTGAAAACAGGGAGGCTGTTCCTTGGAGCAGGTTGCTGCAATGTTTGTGTTGTGGAATGAAGTTAGTGGGAGGAAGAAAAGACTTAAAGAGCTATGTCCTGGTGCCAAGTGGAGGGTAGGGGTCAGGGAAGAAATGAATTGGTTTGTGCTGATGCTATGGGAGATGTGACCCACCTGCCCCTAGCACCTCTCAGGTGACTGGTGAGGGCTGTGGGTTTGACTTGAGCACTCAGGCAACTTCTCTGCATCTGCACAGAAGAACTTGCATGCTGAAGCTGCAGAAGTTGGCAGTGAAGTGGTATTTCTCAATGGATGCTAGTGTATCTCATCTGGAATACTGTGTCCAGTTCTGGAGCCCTCAACACAGAAAGGNTGCCAGGGCTCTGGGCAAGCTGCTCTAGTTGGGGATGTCCCTGGCCACTGCAGGGGGGTTGGACTAGATGAGCTCCAGAGGTCCCTTCCAACCCAAACCATTCTAGGATTCTATATCTGTCATGCTCCAGAAGGGAAATAATGGTGCAGTGCTGACTGACACCAAGGGTGCCTGAGAGTTGCCTTTTGGTATTGTCCCTTGTGTCATCCCAGCTGGATGCAGTGTCCTCCTCCTTAACTCTAAGCAGCTGGATAAACAGATTGTACTTTTGTGCCTAGAGCTGCTGTACTGCACATCTGAGCACTGGGTTACTCTGTGCAAAGGAGAATTGGTCTGGTGCATGGAGGGGCAGGAGGAGGCACTACTGCACACAGCCTTCTCTGAATCTAGTTTTCAGTCCAAAGGCACACTTGGCAATGCTTTCTTGGATAGAGCCCCTGATGGCTTCAGCCATAGGAGGAATTCTGGACCTTGAAATGGAATGATTTATCTTTGGGAAAATTCTTTATTGTGAACACCTTTGTCTCTCCGAGTCAATAGGAAAGAGGAATTGGTCCAAACCTGCTGTTATTGTCAAGTTCCTTAAGCTTTGTGATGAACAATGGAAAGCTCCACAATTCCCCTAAGTGAAAACTGAACAGATGCCCATCCCCAACACTGACAAAGATTATGTGCTGGCTTATAATCAGTACAGGGAGAAGCAAGACCCAGCAGCAGCAGCTTTTATTACAGATGAGCCAGGATGTGCTCAGTAATCTCCCAGCCCTGTATTAAATCTGGGAGATGTCTCTTCACATGGCAGGCTGATTAGAAGTGCAGCCCAGGAACAGTGTTGTCATCAGTTTGACATGGAACATAGATTACACCCAGCCACTGGTAAACTGCTAGAGTTGAGTCTGAAATGCATATCTTCTGGGCTCCTGATTCTCACTGATGCTTGATTAAGAGAGAACACTCCTGTCTTAATTATCTGGAAGATCCCCAGAGGTCCCTTCCAACCCTCACCATGCTGGGATTCTGGCTTCCTGTTAATTTATTTGTTTGGAACATGCTAGGAACTGGGAAAAAATGATTTGATTCCCTTTGGTATTTGCATTCAGTATGCTGAGGTACATGGTGTGGCTGTTAATGTTGCTGGATTTGTAGCTGCAGACTCAACTTCATGTTGAGTTGCTGTGGATGTGTTTCAAGAACCCAGAGACCTGCAGTGGCCAAGAGCTCAGCAGCTCTGGCTGCATTAGGCAGAAATGAAGCCTGTAAATGTGCTTAATTGGTTAGGAAAAGGTCAGAACTGTGATATATTGCAACAAACTTAACCTTTCCTTTGCATATGGGTAGCACAGGTCTTCTGAAATACCTCTCCTTTTGTAAGTATTGGGTAAGTTGATACTAATAATTAAAAGAGGAAAAACACAACAAAAACCTCGCAAGCAAAGCTCAAACTTTCTGACATGCAAACACCCAATTGCTGCCTTAATTTTATACTCTGATTTTATTTTAGTACCGTGGCAGTTGTCATAAACTAGATAGTAAAGTGAGTATTGCATTTGGTCTTTGAAACACTGGACAAGCCTTAAGAAAAAAAAAGCCATTTACTGATTTTCAATATTGCAGTGTTAAAATCAGCCCAAGGATTATACTGTCACTCCTACCTAATGTGGAATTATTAAAGCATCCAAGGAGAGGAGCAGAACTGAAGAGCAATACATCATGCAATAGACTCTGTGTCAGGCTGTGGAGGGAAGGATGCTCCTGGAGGCTAGGGCACAAGGGAGCAAATTGGACAAAGTGGCAGAGAACTGTGCAAACATAACTTAGCAAGGAGGAATGGGGATGAAGCTGTCACAGCATGGCATGGGCTGTGGGATGGAAGGGCTGTGCTGAGATGAAAACTTGGTGCTGTGCAGACAGGCATAAGAATCCCAGAGGGCCCCATTAGATGGTAAACACTGTATGTGGTCTTGGACTGGAATGGTTGTGAGCAGCAGAGGCTGAGTAACATGCAGGCTGGGAAGTTGCTTGAGAGTATGCCCATAAGTGTAATGGTTGCTAAAGTGCCACGTGTAAAATTGACTCTGAGCTATGTGTGTGTTTTCTCCTGAGCCCTGAAGAGGTGCCATTGTCTGCAGGGATAAAGAAAATGAAAGTGTCAAGGAAAAATCTGAAGTGCTCTTGGTGCTTAGGGAAATGATTAGCTTTGCATTGACTGAGAGTTCCTCAGCTGCATGTGTGTGGATCCTCTCCTGGGCTATATGTGCTGCTACAGTGGCTTCCAGAAGCTAAAGTGTGGCAAGGTACAAATAAATCTGTAGCCTAAATCTGAGCTTCTCCAGCAGGAGAGGACTTGCCTTGTAATTGTGGAGTGCCAGTACAAATGGGATGGGTTTGAAAAAGCTGGCCTGCACCTGGGTTAAGCAAGCCATGAAAAGCATGGCTTTTTGCTAACATCCTAGGAAGGACACTTTGTCTCTTTTTAGATCTGTGCTCCTAGGGACAGTGGAGGAAAGGGAAATAATTGCCAAAGACTGAAGAGGCAGACAGTAATTTTGTGCTAGTACAAGGACTCTTACTTTGTTCAGTTCTTTCCTTCCTTCCCTTCAATACTTTGTTTCACGTCTGCTTTTATTTCAAGTTGGTGCTGTAGCTCCTTGCAGAGGATGAGGTGACCTGTGTGAGTGAAGTGTGGCAATCAGCATGCAGTAAACTGTGCAAAGGGATGAAAAGCTTTGCCTGTGCCCACCAAGTTTACTAAATGTCTTTGCAAGAATAAAATAACACTCAAACTTTGTCAAGTATTGAAGAAATGATTCTCCTTACTGCATGGAGCAGAGATGACAGCAGGCTGACAGCTGTAAGGGAGGTTGTGTGACCAGCCCAACCTAGCACTGGAGCCAGGAAGCCAAATGGGAGGTAGCTCATCTGAAGACCCCAGAAGAATAGTGTCACCGTTTTAAGACTAGAAAATGGTATGACATTTTTGTTATTCCGTATTGGAAGGAAATGGTGCCAAGGACATCTTGTTGGGATTTGAACTTGTAGCACCAAAAAGGCTTGCTATTGAGAAATTAGAGCCCTTGACAAAGCAGCTAACATGAGGGCAGCCAATTCAGTGTGAGTCACCAGCAGCATCCTAGGATGGGATGTGTTTTTCTGATGGAAGATTCTCACTTGTTTCTGTCAGCTAGCCAGAAATGGATTGTTCTGGAGGAACAAGAGGCAGACCCTGGGCTTTTGTCAGCTGCAGAGTTGTTTTTCTCTTGTTTGGAGCCAGAAACTTGCTGTGCTACTATTCTCTTCCTCAGCTGGGGTTCCTCAGACAAATTGTGCAGCAGTGATGATGGAGAAAGAAGTGGCAGCAGCACCAGAAGATGCCCTTCATATTCACATTTGCTTAGTGAACCAAAAGATCCTGCAGAGTCTGCTGGGGATGGAAGTGGCAGTGCTTAGCTCTGCTATGACATGGGATTTCTCCCCCCCACTTCTCTGTTATGATTGAAACAGCAACTGGGCTATGTTCCAGACCTGTAGCCTGTGGCATTGGGCTGAGGAGATAAGAATTCACAGCAATGTAGAGCACCACAAAGTGTACAAGACAAATTGAAATGACCAAATTCCTAAAGTAGAACTTCCATAATTGGAACTCTTTCAAACTGTTTCATCCTTTCAGATAAAAGCAGTCAGCTTGCATAATCCTTTTGGATCTTCTCCTGCCATCTAGTCAACTATCAAAAATGTTTGTTTGAAGACTTCCCTTGCTTGGGTTTTCTGTTCTGGGGGAAATCCCTGGAGCCAAACAAAATGAGCACAGAGGTGCTACTGGGGAAAAAAGCTCTAGGAGTGCTGGTGGCTAGGAGGATGCCCATGAGGCAGCAATGTGCCCTTGTGGCCAAGAGGCCAATGGCATCCTAGGATGCNCAGAGGTCTGAGTGGTGTGCTGATGTCTTCCATCTCCATCTCTCAATAACTAGTTGTGCACACTGGAGTAGGACTTGATGTTTGCAGACACCCACAGCCCAGGGAAGGTAAGGCTACTGTATATGCACAAACCCCACACTGCTGTTTGCACTGAAAACCATGATAGTGCTTGTTTGCAAGTGGCAGGTACGGAATTTTGCATGGGAAAACTCTCTTGCTAGCAGGTTATTCTGCTAAAGAACTGCTTGGGTGTTGAAATGCAGCTACTGCTTCCTTGGTGTAGTTTTCTGATACATGGGGAAAATGCAGATGAGCTGGACAAACATCTTTATCATCCTACTATGATCAAGTAGAATGCCAACCCCAAGATTTTCCTTTTGAGTTGTTCTGTCTTGTAACCTGACGGTGTTTTGGGGAAGGAAGTGGTACTTAGCACAGAGAAGTCCTTCACCTTTCAGTGGGGCTCTTGTGAGTTCAGTAGCAATGAAGTTTTTTGCTGCTCCCTTGTCTTAGAGAAGATGTTGCTCTGCTGCTATTGTGTGTGTGTGTGTGTGTTTATCTGGTACTGTGGTGTTTACAGGGGTCATGAGCCACAATCTGGAGGATTTGACATTCTTTTAAACTTGTTAGTTGCTTTCCCTTTGCCAATGGGTAAGTGTGAAGGATTAGAGTTAGGCTGACCACTAATCCAGTGACAGATGCTGTCTGTTATCCCCTCTCCCCAATACCCTGGAAGGGGAAAGGGAATGAAAGAGGCATGTGGCTTGGAAAAGAAAACTAAAACTGCTTTAATGAACAATCAACAACAAAATGAAATCTATACAAAACCAATACCAAATCCAAACCCCTCTGATGGCAACTACATCAGACACCACTGATACTGTGGCAGAAGGATGTGGCAGCAGATGGGAATTGGACTCACCAATCTTCAGCTTTATAATGAATAGGATGTGTATGGACTAAAATACCTAATTGGTCACTTTAGAGTCACCTGAACTGTTCCCTCCTCCCTGCATGTGCAGCCTTTGACTCTGCACTCCCAACATGGTACACAAGATGTAGCAGTGACCTTGGTCTGCATACCAGTCCTTGGTACTAAATCTATACATTGTCTTACCACTGCTAGAAGCAGACACTGCCTGGGAAAACATGCTGTTAGATTCAGAAAGTGCAGCTGCTTAGAAGAGCTTTAGCTGAAAAGTAAAATCACTGAACAGAACTGGTTCTGTTCAAACTCAAACCAGGACAGCAAGTTATTTGACTTTTTGCACCCTTAAAAATGGCTTTTGTAGTCTACTATAGGTTCAAAATAACACTGCTAACCAATAAGTTATAAAAACATAGAATACCAGGTTGGAAGGGACCTCAGGGATCATCTGGCCCAACCTTTCTTGGGGAAAAAGTCTTTCCGTCATAACAAACATTAGGAAGGGAGGAGAGATGAGTAAGGCAAGATCTTGTGAGACCTCATAATTCTTGTTCCTTTCTTCCCTTTTGGGAAAGCTGGACCCTTGTCCAAGGCCAGCATGTGAGGATGCTCTACTGAAACATGCTCTGTTTTCTATTGCATGCCTTCTAGAACTGGACCACAGGAGGTTTAGTATTAACATGAGGAGGAACTTGTTTGCAGTTCAGGTGCCAGAGCACTGGCCCAGGCTGCCCAGGAGGCTGTGGAGTCTCCTTGTCTGGAGCCATTGCAGAGCTGCCTGGACACATTGCTGTGTGAGCTGGTCTAGGTGATCCTGCTCTGGCAGGGGGGTTGCACTAGATGATCTTTCTAGGGCCCTTCCAACCCCTGACATACTCTGATTCTGTCCTTGCTCCTGACCCTGTGCTGTTGGACAGGATCAGAGTTTTGCTCATTGAGAGAGGAGTTGAGGAGTAAGGGTGCCCATCAGTGTGTGGTGTCTCCATTCCAAGCAATCTTCCTTTGCTAGCAGAAGACAAAGGAAAGGATAATGTATAAATTTGCTAGCTCAGGCTGATCTGATCAATGTTATCAGCCTGACAGAGCTCTTTATGACACTTGAATAGCTGGAATAGATTCAGTAACTCTTCCAAGCTCTGTAGCTCAGACTCCATGGCACTCCTTGGCTGCTGAATCGTGGCACTGTAGCTATTGACAGTTGTGCACAGGGTCTTTCCCTTTACACACAGTATCCCAGTATGTCAGGGTTTGGAAGGGACCTAGAAAGATCATCTAGTGCAACCCCCCTGCCAGAGCAGGATCACCTAGACCAGCTCACACAGCAATGTGTCCAGGCAGCTCTGCAATGGCTNGGAGTGTCATTCCCTGCTAGTGTGCTTTACCTTACCAGATGTCAGTGGAGAGTTATCTGTTAGAAATACAACACAAAACACCCCTAAAGGCTTCTGTATTACATATGCTCTGCTTTATATAATATATGTATACATACTAGCACATGCTTTTTCATTGCACTACAGGACTCTACCTTAGTCTCCAGCAGCTGAAAACTCATACAACCAGGTTCATCAGGCAAGGCAACTTTTCTTTTTGGTGGGAGAGGGAGGAAGAATGGGATGGTGAAAGAACTTTGACATTTATGAGTGAATTGATGGTAATAAATGAATGTAGTAATGAGAGACTGATACTTTTCTCTGCTTGCTGACATTCAGTGATTCTTTGAAGACAGCAGGAAGCTTTTCTCTGAATCCTGAACATATCAAAATTAGATAATTTAAACTATTTTTGCCTCTAAATATACTTATCCTCAAGCAGTTTTTATTAAGGATGCTAATTGCCCAGACCCTGACTAATGCAAGCTGTACTGTGCTACTGGATTATTCTCCTTTGCATCTTCTGAAGTCAGGCAAAGCAAAAATTAAAGCAGAAGATGTAAGTAGTCTTTAGTGGTTTAATATTGCAAATGCCATTGCAAGTGTAATTCAGCCTGAAGGCATGGCATCAATGGACAGTTTGCATGGTTCTTGTAGCTGTTCCTAACTAGTACATATGAACCAACAGTGTCTTGGACATAACATCTTGCATATCAAGGAGCTGGCTATAAATGTCTTCTGTATCTTTAATGTGTATGAATGTGTACACTGAACATGTGCCTGCAGAGCTATAGATCTGAATTGGGTCACAATTTCCCTGTATCACTTGGCAAATCAGCTTCATTAGTTAGCTAATTAAATTGTGTAGTATGAAGTACAACATCCATCCTGCAGCAGATGCCTGGGTCTGTGCCCTCCAAATGTGCAGGGGATGCCTCTGTTGCCATTCCCCAGCAAACAGCTGCTTGGCTGTTTAGTGTGTGGTGTGAATAAAAGGGACTTTAAAGTATAAATGACAGTCTGCTGCATGCTCTCCTTTGGGGCTTTAAGGCAGCCTTCAGCTCTTCCTTTTAATTCTCTTGCATTACTAAATCTAATCTCTTAAAATATCAACATATTATAATGACATTTTCTTCCTCAAATCAAGCCTTATTTCCCTGTAATCTTTCAAAAATCTTTACTTGAAATAGATAAACCCCATAAACGTAATTCTGTGCCTCTTTAATAAATTAACTGTTTGGCCATTTTCTTCTACATAGCCTTCACTGGTAAGGTAAAAGACTATAGATATTCTGGGACAAAAATAGTCCAGGGCAGTCTATATCCAGTTTATGCTGGATAAGAGCCTGGAAATCTTAACTGCTTTCTTCAGACTGAGCCCAACTCACTTAATGGCTGTTTATGGATTGTATTGAGTTCTAGCTCTTCAGTGTTCCTGATGCTTATTTAGATTATTACTTTTTGGGGGATTGCAGGATGATTCTGTAACATGCACTATATATTTTCATTGTCCTTAATTTACATTTCAATCTACTTTTTTTTTTTTTTCCCTCTTTTAAAAGCTCTGGTGACTTACCTTGCTGATTTTTATATGGAGAAGAAACTGATTAAAGGTATAGGAGCAATCCAATTCATTGACTGATGATACACAGGCTCTGCTGGGCACCCACAGGATGTCATCTGACTTCCACTGGCAGTTTTGTCTCCCTGCTCCTTGGATTCACTCCAGCATTGCCACTTGATTTTTTTGCTGTACCCCTCAAAGACACAAATCTTGTACTGCTGACTATTTCTTTGTTACCATAGGGGTGGCATGGGAGAAGCAAATTTTGTGTGCAGTGCTTGTTACTGAGTTTGCCAGAAGGAAGATGATCTCAGAATGAAGAGCTGGAAGGTCCTTACTTACCCTTTTTTAGGACTCTGTGAATCCATCATTGCAGTGTGTGTCAGATTAGTTTCATCTGGAGTGGAAGTTCAGTAATTCAGCAGAAGTTAGGGTGCCTCTGGTTTATTGAAGAAGAATTACCTGCCTTATCCTTATCTAACTCAACAGCCTACAGAGCATCTTTCAAGTTTCAGGACAGGACAAGTTGTTTTAAAGAAGTGTCCCTCTTGTTTGCTTACCTTGGGTAGAGCTGTGGGTACAAAAGTGTTTGAGGTTAGTGCTTTCATTCAAAGAGCAGCTTTGCTCTGTGTGCAGGGAGTGATAAGAGTGTCTGAAATGCAAACTGTCAGAGGAGCTGGGAGCAGTCACATACTGACCCAGGTACAGCTTTGCTCATAATCTAAGCCATTTAGTTTTAATTGGAGGATCTTAAACTGCTGGTGGCAAACAGAACTTCTTGTACTTGTGGTGGAGTGAGGAATTTTTATAGGGGACTAAAGAGTTCAGAAATACTCCCTTCCTTACTATCCACTGTGGAGTCACTGTCCCTTGAGGTGTTCAAAAAGTGTGTGTAGATGGGATGCTTAGGGACAGGGTTTAGTGGCAATGGGGGGTGATATGTTGACAGTTGGCCTTGATGATCTTAGAGCTCTTTTCCAACCATAATGATTCTGTGCTCAAGTGTGGAAGTGGCTGAGCTGCTGCAGGAAGAACTCATCTCTTTGTCACTAATTCACCATTTATTTTGCTAACTCTTGCAGTAGCAGTGTCTGTGAAACAGTGGAAATACTGTTTGGATCTGAAGATGTCTACAAACCACAGATTGGAACCTTCTGTGTGATATCCTACAGCTTCTCTTTGCACTGGTGGATTCCAGGGAAAGCATGTGCCTTACAGCTACAGGCTTAAGGTAGTAGGGAGCATAGGTGCACTTTGAAGTTAAGGAGTGAGCTTTTATGTTCTGATTGCTCTTTATTTGGCATTTCTATCGAGTCTTCCCACTGGGTTGGTATTAGCTGTATGAAATATATCTTCATGGAGATGTAGAAATGTGTCAGAAGCTTCTTTTTGTTTTGCTTCCTAAAAAGCACTGCATGCTGGGCAAAGTAAGACAAAGTAGTGTGTGCTTACAAACTGCAAGCAGAGAAGAGAGAAACAGGATCTCTGTGAATTGTTCTAGATGTGGTTTTAATCTCTTGATAGAGAAGCTTATCTTGAAACCAGTTTTGTTCATCAAGGTGACACCATCCTGTCAATTTTGTGGCAGGGTTTCAGGAGACTTGAGATTTGCTAACTTTACAGAAAGATCCATTTCTGTTTCACTGTGCCATATTTAAGAGTTAAGCCATGTCAGTCTGGTCTTCAGCTACTAACTGCAGCATCCCTAATGACCATTTCACACTGTTTCACAAGGTATCATTTTTCTATTGAGAGGGAGTGGGAAGGGAATAATGTTGCTGGAGTTCTGTTTTGTTATTTCTCCCTATAGTTCTTTGGGGGGGGGGGGGGGGGGAAAGCTGCCTAGTTGTTAAACTTGTCTGATTTGGCCTTGTAGACAGTCATTGCTGCTTCTGTGGTTCTCTATTACATTAAGCAGTGGTTTAGCAGCTGGTCTCATCCCCAAGCCCATACCTGTACTCAAGTCCCTTTCAATCTTGTTGATAAAATACTGATTTCTTACTAGCCATTGTGAGACATCTTCTCCTCAACCTTAAAACAAATTTTCTGATGCTTTCTATAACATTAGACCTACCCCCATCTCACTGCAACCTCCTGTCAGGGAGTTGTAGATTGAGTTAAGGTCTCTCCTGAGTTTTTTCTCCAGACTAAACAACTCCCCTTCCCTTAGTAATTAGTGTTTTGTTACTGACCAGAATGACCCATTAATCATTGCTGACATCTTTCCTTTCCAGAATCTTCCATTCCACAAGGACTCTCACCCTTTCTAGAAAGAGCACTTGGCATGAAGTTGTACTGAAATACCTTTTCTGGGAGTGGATGTGTGCATGTCAAACCCCTCCAGACTGCTCAACATAACTGGCCTTTCCTGATCATTATTTACTAGTTGTCCAAATGCTTGTGGTCAGTGTGTTTAGGTTTAACCCAAATTATTGATGATAAACACAATTGTTCCTTACTGGAGAACCTAAGACAAAACTGTTTGACTACAGCTTTTGGATGGCAATCACTGTTGAGAATCATTTTGATTTCTTGCTGCTTTACTCTGTGTATATTTTCCTTATAGCTTGTAGTATCAAGGAAGGAATTGATATTAGGGAGTGATGTGCATCATTAAATCAAATGCCTTAAAACATTCATGTCTGTCAAGGTCTGCTTTATGAATGGCAATGAACCTAACTTCCTGTGAATTCCTATTCCATAATTCTTCCTTCAGTTAAATAGTTGGGCTCATTTTTCCTTTTTGCCCAAGACTTAGTCCAGAGCTCACCAGTGTTGGTGCAGGTGAGCCATTCCTCTTGCTGTGCTTGGCTATTGCTAGGATGTTATCAGTCTTTAGAGATGGATTAACATGGAACCAGACTGTCAGATGTGTCCAAGAGGATTTGCAGTGAGCTCCTGTTACTCTTGGAGTTGCTCTTGATTACAGCTGCAGTATGAAAGTGCTTCATCTTTCTCAAGTGATGCAAGTTTATCCTTCTGCTGCTTTCAAAATGCAAACCAGAAGTATTTATTGAACTCTTCTGTTATATTTTCATCCTTCTTGTGCAATAATGGACCTAAGCCAGTGATAAAAATCTCATTACCCTTAAAAAACCTCTTTATCATACTTAGCCTTTCTGCCATGGATTCCCCTGGTGTCTCTTGATTCTTCTATCAGTTATTCTACATTTTATAGTCTCTTGTATATTGAATTTCCAAATGTTTGGACTGTTCTGATCAGTTTTTAGCTGAAGCAGGATGGGTACTTAGTTTTCCAGTTTCTCATTTCTTGCTGAGAGGAATATTGGCTCCGTGTTAACCATATCAGGGTTGGCAATGATGGAACTGCTCAAAGAGGAATGGAAGAAGACAGTTGAGCACTGGGGCAGTGCTAGGTACAATTGACCTATTGTATGTGACAGACAAGTGTTATTTAACCACTACAGTCTAATGCTGGGTAGTGCTTAAAAGATTTTAGAACAACTTGTAGAAACTTCTTTTTTTAAATGTCATCTAAGGGAATTAATTCTAACTTTCATAGAATTCATTGGAAGCTTAATGCTACCTTTGAGTCTCTTGAATTCCCAGTCTAATTTCTTTTTTTTTCTAAATGTCATGAATATATGCTCAAGTGCTGTTGACTTTCTATGAAAAGCTGACTTTGGTGTAGTTTTTAAACTGTAACAATCCACTTCTGCTAATTGCTGCTATTTGGTGTTGAACAGTCAATGCATCTCACTTAAGCACATGGAGCACAAAACTTGTGCAAGATGGATCTGGAGCATTCTCTAGGTTTGGTGTTAGGTGCTTCCCTTCTTCAGGGGTGGATTTACTGGGGGGGAAGAGATACTAGATATGCAGAGGACCCCAGTGGTGCCAATTTGTGATCCCTAGGAGTACTTAATCTGATGTTATCACTGAGTGAACTGGTTTTTTATAGACTTTGTGGTTGTGCCCTCAAGTTCACAGTATCCCAGTATGTCAGGGGTTGGAAGGGCCCTAGAAAGATCATCTAGTGCAACCCCCCTGCCAGAGCAGGANTGCCTCATGGGCATCCTCCTAGCCACCAGCACTCCTAGAGCTTTTTCCCCAGGGCTCTTCTCCAACAGATCAGTTCCCAGTCTGTACTGCTCCATGGGGTTGTTCTTTCCCACATGCAGTACTTTACACTTGCCCTTGTTAAATGTCATTAAGTTTCTCCCTGCCCATCTCTCTAGCCTGTCTAGGTCACTCTGGATGGAAGTTCAGAGAAAATCTTGTCTATCTGCAAAAGGGAGCAGAACTTAAGAGCTTTTGCCTTCCATGAGCTGTTTTGTTGCTGTTAGTGTGTGCCATGGACAGTGAAATTTAATCTTGCCTTGTCTAGCCTTAAGGCTGAAAATAGCTCACCTGTCATGTAAGGGAGGGTTTGACTATCATTAACTAGTATTTGGGAAGGCTTTGATATAATGTGAATGAGAGCTGTCATATAGGTGAAAGTGTTGGACTCTACAACTTGCATTTTATATTGTTTTTTCTCCCTTCTCCAGGGGCAGATCTGTTCAGAGGTCTGAAAAATGAGTTTATCTTCTGCTGGCCATAGCAGTAAGTTAGGTGAAACCCTTCCAAACTAGAAGCCACTTGTACATGTGTTACAATTAGTTAGCAAAATGTTCCCAAGTGAGATTTCTGATTTCTAAAGCTTTTGGAAGTTGTGTTTTTGCAATTTCACTTGTTAAGGTATTGCTTTTACTGTAGACTTAACAGGTTTATTTCTGGCTCCAGTAGAAAGCAATTACTGTAGCTACCAAAATATTGAGTACTGAACTAGAATGTTCAGCTTCAGAATTTCCAGCCCAATTTTTCTTCCTGTTCAAGCAGAATTTCTTGGGTTTATAATGAGATGAATTTGATTTGTGGAGGCTGGATTTTTAAAACAAACAAGCCAATCAGAGCCCCCCCCCAGATGCTTCCCCCAAAACCCCAACCCCTAAAAACCCAAGGCATGGTTTGAGGCTTAATGCATATCAGGGTGGGTTTTGTGGATTGGTTTGGTGGTTTTCTTTTGAGTTGTTTGATTTTTTTGCTAGAGCAGTGTCTCTAGAGCACAAGTCTTGTGAGGAGCAGCTGAGAGAACTGGGGCTGGAGAAGAGGAGGCTTAGCCAGACCTTCTCACTCCAGCTCCCTGCAAGGAGGTTGAAGTGAAGTTGGGGGTTAGTCTCTTCTCCCAGGTAATGAGATAGGACAAGAGGAAATGGTCTCAAGTTGTGCCAGGCTGGATATTAGGAACGATTTCTTCTTCAGAAGAGTTGTCAAGGCCTGGGCCAGGCTGCCCAGGGCAGTGATGGAGTCACCATTCCTAGAGGGATTTAAAAGCCATGTAGATGTGTTTGCTGAGGGCAATGGCTTAGTGGTGACCTGGCAGTGCTGGGTTAATGGTTGAAGGTGTTGATCTTTGAGATCTCTTCCAGCCTAATGATACTGTCTTATCTCTGTTTTTTATTTGTGATAGCCAGTTAAAGGATTAGTGGTAGGCAAGTTTCTATTAAAAGTGAGGTGAAATCTGTAAAGGATTCTGGTTTCTGTTTAGGTATCCAATTTGGATTCATTCTTGTATTCACTGAAATCAATGGCAATGCTGCTATTAGCTTCCTGGGCAAAACTCTTGGTGGTTTCAGCTGCAGTGTAGCCTATGGTTACTTACACAAATAGAAACAGCACAACAAACACTGGATGGATTCCCAATCTTTCTGTGAATGCTAACTTCTAAATGGCTTTGAAGATTTCTTGCCTTTGTTTAACTCACTTGCATGACTCTTGTTCCATGGGGATTTTCATGAATTTTCTTGTTTTGTGAGATCTCTACATCAAGCATGACTATTTCAGCAGATATACTGGAAAGAAACAGCTGATTTAATGAAATTGTTACTCAGTGTCAATAAAGCCCAAATTTTGGCACTCGAGCCTGTAACTCTGCCAGCTGCAGGCACTGGGTGGTCTGGGTGGTTTGAAGCTAACCAACAGCAGCAGAGCAAACTCCAACTATCAAATTCTTCTGACAAGCTGCTTGCAGCAAGTGCTGGGACTGCTGCAGGCATCCTTTGCTCTATTAAATGACTCAAGCAAGCATGTGGGAAGTCTGCAGCTGGTTTGAACAAAATGGAAACATTTCCATCTATTTTTACTGAGAACTGGGCTTGTGGAAAGAAACTGATGGTTTGCTCTGTTTTCAATCCTTGCTTTTTCACTTAGGTGGGCCATAAGGATACTGATAGAGCTGTAGTAATAGCAGGTTTTAATCCTAATTCTGCTTTGTACCTCTTCAGTGTGTTGGGAGAACTTGACCTTCTTGTCCCTTTTCTATCTGTAAAGTGGAGATAAGGATGCTGCTCTGTTTGGCAGGCTTATTATGAGGGTAGGTGCTCCAATGTGTATAAAAGGATGTTAGCTGAGAAAAGCTTAAAAAAAATTTATGTATGCCTATATGTCATGTACATAACCAGAAGAATTTGTGCTCTCAGTTGAAGAGTGGGAGTATGAAAGCCATGCAGCCTCGTAGCAGGAGGGCTGAAAATGAGGTTAGATGCTTTTATAGAGGACTCTTATAAATTCTCTTTTCTATGAGGTAGTAAAGCTGCTGCTGTTGGGTACAGAGATCCTTGCCACGTTCCCAGCAGGAGGCTGATTCTTCACACATCTCTTTGAGTGCATAGCCACTTAGTAACTTCCTAGGCTAAAATGTTTTCTCCCATCATGAGCTTAAAGGTTTTGTGTTGTTGGCTGGTTTGGGGCTCTTTTTTGAGGCCCTAAGTAAGTGAGCTTAGGAAAATCACTAGTAACTGTGTGATTCAAGTGAAATTCCTGCTGCTAATTACACAGGCTTTTTGCTAAAGGTGGTAAATAGAAATCATTCATGGGTCCTTAGAGGCCTCAAAATCATTCACTATTCATGGTAAATATATCAGTCAGCCTCATAAGAGAATCATTTTAAAACAAAGCCTGGTCAGCTGTTTAATAATTTACTGATAGTGATAGCAAGGAGAATATCTAATAACCAGCAAGATTGGCTTTCCAGTAGAAAATTAGTGTGAGAGGAGGGTTTTTTAAAGAATCATAATTACTATTAGAGAAACATTTGGTTATCATGTCAGCTCTTGATGGCTTTACAAGCACTTACCAAGGCAAAGATACTCTTGGATTATTTAGGAAGCTGCAAAGCCAAATTTCTTCACTTAGCTGAAATGGGCAGCTCTCAACTGTTTTAGAGAGTCCAGTCTCCAACTCTAAGTGTTTTTTATTAGACTGGAAGCACTACTTGATGCCAGTCCATATTTGCTGATCTGCCACAGGAAGGGACTCTCCTTGCCTTTGCCTAGCTGGAGGCAGCTGGTTAGCTTCAGTTTGAAAAGCTAAAGTTAGAGTGACAGGAATTCAGTGAGAACTACAGGCTTCCACACAAAGGCAAGTCATAGAATCCTAGAATGGTTTGGGTTGGAAGGGACCTCTGGAGCTCATCTAGTCCAACCCCCCTGCAGTGGCCAGGGACATCCCCAACTAGAGCAGCTTGCCCAGAGCCCTGGCAAGCCTCACCTGCAATGCCTCCAGGGATGGGAACTCAACCACCTCCCTGGGCAACCTGGGCCAGTGTTCCACCACCCTTGTGGGGAGGAACTTCTTTCTAATATCCAGTTTAAATCTACTCCTCTCCAATTTAAAACCATTGCCCCTTGTCCTTTCACTGCAGGCCTTTGCAAACAGGCCCTCTGCAGCCTGCTTGGAAGTTCCCTTTAGGTACTGCAAGGTCACTAGTAGTTCCCCTGAAGCCTTCTCTTCTCCAGGCTGAACAATCCCAGCTCCCTCAGCCTGTCCTCAGAGCAGAGGTGTTCCAGCCCCTGAGCATTCTCGTGGCCTCCTCTGCACCTGCTCCATCAGCTCCATGTCCTTTGTGTGTTGAGGGCTCCAGAACTGGACCCAGTATTGCAGAGGAGGTGTGAGCAGAGCAGAGTGCAGTGGCAGAATCACCTCTCTGGCTCTGCTGGCCACGCTTCTCTTGCTGCCTAGCTGTAGGACATCTTGCATCTGCTGATGGTTATGACTACAGGAAACTCAGATGGCACCCTGCAGAAGAACATTAATGGAGGAAAAAACATGTGAGCAGTTCTTGCCTGCATCCTTCAGGTCTTTGGTGTATTTTGGTCAGAGTGGCCAGAATGAGTCTGCCACTGAAACAAGACCAGAGTGTTGTGGTAAATTTGGTTGTTCTGAGGGTTTGGGGCTCTCAGGGCAGATGAACAATACTGTGGGCAATGGAGGTGGATGGAGTTTTGTACCCTTGGGCTGGTCTTGAGGGTTCATCTGACCAGCTTTAGATGGGTTGTGCCAAGGGGTAGGATGGTCAAAGGTGGAGGAAAAACTGAATTAGTAAAGGAAAAGATGGGTGGAGTTTGAATTTCCTACAAGTCCTTTGTCTCTAGCACCATATTGGCATGAGGAAGGAATTGTTCTTTTATGATGCAAGCTAATAAAGTTCTGTTGTGTGGAACTTTGTTCCTGCCTTTTCAACTAATGCTGCTAATGACACAGTGCTCTAGTACTGAGAAGAAAATATGGTCCTTATGAACCCTGATGAATACTTGTGTCTTGTAAAGAGGTTGTTATTTTTTGAGGTGAAAAGAGTGAAGTGATTTTTTTTTATGATGCTTTACATTTTCCAAACACTTGATAAAGTTTATGCCTAGCTGTGGTGCTCTAGTAAATTCTTAGCCAAAGAAATATATTCTATCATTATGTTAGTTTGTAAATTTCTCTGTAGACTTTTAGCTGAACTTCAGGAGCAATCCATTCCAAAGCTACTCTAGAATTTGTAAGCTTTCTGTCTAGTTTTCTGTTTTCCTCACTTTCTGAATGAGTGCATAATGGATGGGACTCCTTAGTCACAATGCCTTGGCATATTGCTTGGGCTGGTGTTTAACATGCTGTGCAGGAGGAAAGGCTCACACCTCCCTGGAATACTCAGCTCCTTTCCTTGTGTGGGCTCATCCATCAGGTACAACTGGGGAGAAAAAGTGAACAATTTATGGTTAACTGAGCTAACACATCATGAATTAGATCATAACTGCTTTACTTTTAAAAGGATTTTTACCTTTCACTAATGTTCAAGGCATCTTTCTCCTCCTAGAGAACTTATATTGACCATATCTGGGGTCCATCCATGTAGTACATCCTGCTTTAATCTGCAAAATGGAGGTGAAAAAGCTGCTGTAGGTTGACATGCTGAGGGTTTCTTGTTTTTCTATTCTGACAAACTCTGCTCTTGTAAATTTGATGAGTTGGAGCTGTTGAGAGCACTCTTTGCTGACCTCCATTCTTCACTGATTAACTTAAATGGCCTTTACTGACTTTCTTTTCTTGTTATTGTTGTTTTTATCTGTGCAGAGAATTTGTGAAATGACTTGTTGAATCCTAACTTTCAAATTAGGATTCTGCAGTTTCTTGGAGGGCTGACAAGGTGAGGCAGTGAAGGAACTGGCTGTGATTTGTCATACTGAGTTTGATGTATTGGGAGGAAAAAAAAAATCACTTTCAGATATGCAACCCAAGTTAAGCTTGCTATAGTTCAGAGAATCATCACAGTTGGAAAGGACCTTCAGGATCATCAAGTCCAACTGATAACCCTACACCACTGCTATCCCTAAACCATCTCCCAAGTGCCACATCTACCTGTTTCTTGAACCCCTCCAGGGCTGGTGAGTCCAGCACCTCCCTGGGCAGCCTGGGACAACACTGCACCACTCTTCCAGTGAAGAAATATTTCCTAATATCTAACCTAAACCTGCCCTGGTACAACTTGAACCCATTCCCTCTAGTCCTAGTGCTAGTCACAAGGGAGAAGAGGCCAACACCTGCCCCTCTACAACCTCCTTTCAGATAGCTGTAGAGAGCAATAANAGCCCTGGGAACTGCACTAGTGACCAGACACCAACTGCATTGCACTCCATTGAGCACAACTCTTTGGACTTGGCCATCCAAGCAGTTTTTGATGCAGCAAAGCATGTGCACATCCAAGCTATGAGCAGCCAGCTTCTCTAGGAGGATGCTATGGGATTGTTGGTGTTTCTTTTTACTTTACTGCTAAAAAACAAAGGAACAGAAGGAAATGATGCCACAGAAGTGATTGGACTAGGTGAACTTCAAAGCTTCCTTCCAACCCAAACCATACTATAATTCCTTAAGTAGAATTTGTATCAAGATAACTGGAAAATATACATAGACACTGAAGATTAATAATTGTTTTAGTCAAAAGTTAAACAGATTTTTCTCCCTGTGTCTGGTGTGGTGCAACAAGTCAAACATTCTTGTGATCATGGTTCATATTTCTACTTGAACCTCTCTTGCTTCTGAAGAGAAGCATTAGGAGACAAACTCCAAGGTTTAGTGTACAGCTGGTGGAGAGGAGGAAAGGCTCTTCTATGGAAGGAATCAGTTTGCTCTAAGATGGAGCTAGGTTCTTCTCAATGCCATCCAATGTTAGGACAAGAGGGAATGGGAGCAGGTTGTATCACAGGAGGTTTAGTATAAGCTGAGGAGGAACTTGTTTGCAGTGAGGGTGCCAGAGCACTGGCCCAGGCTGCCCAGGAGGCTGTGGAGTCTCCTTGTCTGGAGCCATTGCAGAGCTGCCTGGACACATTGCTGTGTGAGCTGGTCTAGGTGCTCCTGCTCTGGCAGGGGGGTTGCACTAGATGATCTTTCTAGGGCCCTTCCAACCCCTGACATTCTGTGATTCTAAGATCCAGATTATCCCCCATGGATAACTTTTGTTTTCACCAGCTCTCCAGTTAGTATGGAGCAACAAGGTTCTTCACTTAGTTGTGCTGGTATGAGGGAACTATAAGATGGCAGTAAGTAGTGTGTGATCCCTTAGTTTCAATTAATATGAGAGACAAAAGAGAGAAAGCAGAAGTAAGTGTATTGAAATGGTATGGAGGAGCCAAAGATGAGAGGAATCAAGGTAAAGGAAAAAGACTTAGGGGAGGGGAATCAGACTGGAAGTCTAGAGATGTCACTAAATACTTACACATGTTTTGTTTCTGTTTTCTGAGGCATCTCTGGCTTCTCTTCCCTTTGAATTGGGTGTTTTATGGTCTCCATCAGCTGAGTATCTGAGCATGGTTTATTCTTCCCCTTATTTACAAGCAGAAGACACTTTGGGGGGAAAAAGTCATGGCTCTGCTGTATTTAGATATGATACTGAAACACAAGGTCTGGGCTGAGCTTCTGCTTTTCTCAAACAGAGTAATGACAAATGATAAATACCAGACTGTGTGGAGGGGGGGGAAAAAGGCTTTTCTCTAGAAGTGTTAACACAGTTATGCTTGTTCTGTCACTTGCTTCTGTTAGGCAGTAAGTATGCTCTCTCTTTTCACCTAGAGGGGAGGGAAAAGCTCCCAAAATCTGGAAAGTTGCACTTAATTCTGTTGGGTTTTTTCTTACTAAATGTAAGTGACCCTGAAGTGCCTTGACCTCAAGTTCTTAGAAATATTCATTAAAGCAGAGCTCATACTACTACCTGGAAACTGGGCTTGAGGTAACTGGATTGCAGCTATTTGTCCTCCCTTATTTACAGCTAACAGATTTGATGTTTCTGAATCCCAGTAGACTGATATTTACAATGATGTAATATCACTTTTAAATGTTGTTGTTTTCTTATATTTCCTGTTGCAGTCACTTGTGAGTTGTCTGAGGTAGATAGGAAAAAATTTGTCCCCTACCTGGAGGAATAGCTCCTGTTTTTGTGGCTAATGTAAAGGTACTTGCTTTCCTATTAAATGGCAGCATCCTCTGGAAAGTTATGCAGAACACACATAACCAGTTACTGGAGAATACTTATGTGATCCAGATCCCTATCTCATGGCATTAATTCAAACAAATCAAGCAAAACAAGCTTTAAATAAAAGTGTGAGTAGTGTCAAGTTCTAGTGCTTAGAACATATCATAGTACAGAAGTGAAGTGAACCAGGTGAAATCTGAGTTATACCTGTTCAGTGCTTTGGAAATAGCTAAAAGTAACAGAACTAGTAAAAAATATTCCATGCAGAGAAATATGTCAGAAGATGGCAGTAATGACACCAACATCTCTTGTCTTTAGTTCTGTAACTAGAAAATGAGTAGAGATAGCACTGTTAGTTGGGAACCTTCTAAAGCAGTAAAAGCTCAGAGTGATCTGGGAAATACTGAATAAAAAGAAAAGCTTGGCTAAGCAAGTCTCTCCCTGCCCACTATTCCTTTAGGATCAGTCCTGTTTGAAAGCAAAGCTAAAGGACACCACAGTGGCTTCCTGCAATTGCTGCAGCATCTCTTCTGGATGCTTGGGAAAAGTCTCCCTTTAGTCCCTCCAAGGCCTGGCTGTGTATCTGCTGCTGCTCTTCTCTGCAGTCTCTGGGGCTATGCTGCTGACAAAGGCTCTGATTTTTCTGTCTCTGTCACCTCCACCTGCACACAAGGAGCTTTTTCTGCTCAGCATATTCAGGTGTTTTCCAAAGGGAATATCTCTGCCTCTTCTGCTCTTCAGCCTTTTAAAAGAGGCAGAAAGTTAAGGCACAAACTACTGCCTCTGCAGTTCCACTAATTTTCTGTCTATAAATTGAACTACAACCACAAAAAGCTGTGGTTTCTTAGACTCATCAGGCTGTTTTCTAACACTTATCAGAGTACTCTGACCTTACTCTGTTGTATAGGAAGATGAAGAGATTAAGTTCAAAATTCACTGCTGAAAGAAGACCTTTTGGGCTGTTAAACACTTTCATTGTTACCATTTTGCTGTACCTTTCTACTTGTTTGTGTCTGCCTATGCTGTAAGTATATTGAACTCCTAGATCCAGGCCTTTGTGGGCTTTGCAAAGTGCCTTTGTGCTTGTGTGTAAAAGCTACTGAGAAATACAAGCTCACTAATGGTTGGTAGTTAGGGGTTTTTGCCTTCAGAAAGGAAGAAACTTATGATGCATAAGAGACTAATGCCAATGTGTCTGATATAGATAGGATGAAATAATTAATCTGTAATTGTGTACATAGTTACCTGCAAGACTGCTGGTAACTTGGTGGAATTGGAAAAACAGACAAGGTACCACTTAAAGGCTAGAAACAACTGGGCAGAGGTCTTCACCCAGCTAGTCACTGAGCTGACCTGCTAGTAACTCCTCAGTATCTCAGGTGATGTGCAGCGCAAAAACAGGGAGAAACTTGATGCAATTTAACAAGGGGAAGTGTAAGGTACTGCATCTGGGAAAGAACAACCCCATGGATCAGTACAGACTGGGAACTGAGCTGTTGGAGAACAGCCCTGGGGAAAAAGCTCTAGGAGTGCTGGTGGCTAGGAGGATGCCCATGAGGCAGCAATGTGCCCTTGTGGCCAAGAGGCCAATGGCATCCTAGGATGCATTAAGAGGAGCGTGGCCAGCAGAGCCAGAGAGGTTCTTCTCCCCTCTCCTGTGCCCTGGGGAGGCCTCCCCTGGAATGCTGTGTCCAGTTGTGGGCCCCTCAGCTCCAGAAGGATAGGGAGCTGCTGGAGAGAGTCCAGCCCAGGGCCAGCAAGATCCTGAAAGGAGTGGAGCATGTGCCCTAGGAGGACAGGCTGAGAGAGCTGGGTCTCTTCAGCCTGGAGAAGTGGAGACTGAGAGGAGACCTCAGCAATGCTTAGAAATATGTGAAGGGTGAGTGTCAGGAGGAGAGAGCCAGGCTCTGCTCAATGGCATCCAATGGTAGGACAAGAGGGAATGGGAGCAAGTTGGATCACAGGAGGTTTAGTATTAACATGAGGAGGAACTTGTTTGCAGTTCAGGTGCCAGAGCACTGGCCCAGGCTGCCCAGGAGGCTGTGGAGTCTCCTTGTCTGGAGCCATTGCAGAGCTGCCTGGACACATTGCTGTGTGAGCTGGTCTAGGTGCTCCTGCTCTGGCAGGGGGGTTGCACTAGATGATCTTTCTAGGGCCCTTCCAACTCCTGACATACTGGAATACTGTGGTATGGGTTTGTTTTTCTGTAGGAATAGTGTCTGTGTGTGTGCAAGTGTACACACATACATCTGGAGAACTGAAGCCAGTGCTGGAGACAGTTTTATCTTGAGTGGAAATGTAAATTGGGAAGGCAGATGGGTGAAGTTGCAAGTGGTATCAGGAGTTTCCTTTCTTCAACCCCATCTACACTCACTTGTGACAACAAACTGAACAGTTCATGTTCTAGACCCATCCTTGCTGTGCATAAATTAAGGAAGGAGAAATTTTCATCTGCCCTTTGAGCTTTCCCTGCAGCTGTCATCCATGAACCTTGCTGATGATTTGTAGGGAAGATACTGAGGAGTAGGTAGTTCTGTAATGAAAGCTGCAGGTTGTGTGTGCATTTATTTGCGAGTATAAGCATACTGCTTGCCCTGGGGGAGAAAGAAATTAGTTTGCCATATTGATTGGATCAGACTGATCATGATGTGTACTAAACTTCTCAAACAGGTACTCACTTCATGAACCCATGTGCATGGGATAAAGTTCCTCTTCTATCTCTAGGAATCTGCTTACACCTAGATAGTGCAGTGGCAGATGTGTTTTTGGTGACCTGTGCACTACCAAAGAAACCTGTAGCAGAGCAAAAAGATGGTTTCTTAGCCTTCAAAAAAAACCAACACATAGGTTGTGGAATATTCCTCTTATTCTTAGGAAGAGGAACTGTGGTATCTTTAGGGTCAGAGCAGCCTGGCTGTGGGCTGGCTTTCTGCTGGAGGCACAAGAGATGCTGTTTGCACTGCAGGGGACTGGATGAGTTCCTCCATGTTTCTATTCTAGCCTGGCAATAGGCTTGGAGATTTACAGACTCATGTTCAAATACTTCCAAAAAACAGGTATTGCTTCAAGTCTATAAGCTGGGAGTGTTTTTTATGTCTTCTTGGTTAAACACATTTAGTATCATAAAGTGACAGTGACTGTAGTTATTTATCCATGGGCAACCTGTATCATTTCAGGGGAGTAAAACTAAACTAAATTCTGACACAGTGAGGGAAGAGTTTCCATGGAGTTGAGGAACCTTAAGATCTAGTAGGACTATTTTGTAGATAGTTCACAGAATCACAAAGGTTGGAAGAGACCTCTAAGATCAAAAAGTCCAACCATACCTAGCACAAGTAACCATTAAACTCTCTCTAAGGAGAGCATCTAAATGTTTCTTAAACCCCTCCAGGGATGGGGACTCCAGCACCTCCCTGGGCAGCCTGGGACAAGACTGAACAACCCTTGCAGGAAAGAAATTTCTCATATCTAATCTAAATCTCCCCTGCTGTAACTTGAGGCCATTTCCTCTTGTCCTCTCACTGTTAACTCTTGAAGTTTGGAGCACAGCTTGTCCCTGTCTTGCTTGATGGTTTGTCACTGAACCAATGCTATGGCCCTGTTGGAATTTCAGTGGTTCCCTTGGCTGAAAATGAGCTTTACTGATGGTATGTCACTGTTATTAAACTACATATTCCTGATCTGCAGTGTATTTTCTCATTGTCCTTTTCCACTGACATGACTTCTAATTGTTGGATTTCATCCCACCACTAGCCATCTAGTCACCAAAGGTGGTGTTGCTGTCTAGAAGTCTATTTCCATCCTTTTGTGTTACAAGTATCTATTGACTTGGTCATCACTAGACTCCATTAGCAGTCAAGGAGTGATATTAATGTAAAAATTCAACTTAAGCAGGAGTCTAAAAGTACCTGACTGTTAAGCTCCTGTCCCTGTGAACTCTGCTTACAGCCCAGTCTTGGCAATTCCTTGGTGCATGAGTTCTCTAGAGACTCCCCAGTTGATGCTGTGTTTATTATTCAGCAGTTAGGTTATTACCAGCTCAGTATTGTCATTAACTGAAATACTGCCTTTAGGGTTTGGGGTTTTTCTGTGCTAATATGTACCTAATTTCTTTTTCCTGTCTTCATTACAGTCATTCTGCATCTTATTCTTTTTTCATAAGAAAGTAGTTTTGAGTTCAGAAAACTTTCCTAAGGTTTTTGCTTCACCTTGTTCAGTGTAATGTTTGACTTGGCACTATTTGATGTCCAAAACAATTGTCTTTTCTGATCAGTCCTTTTCCAGATTTTTGTAGATTGTTTATTTCTAACCTTTCTGCTTTACCCAGCTATAGTAGGAATCTTCTCTCCTCTTCACCTGGCTTATAATGCAGATTGTTTTTCTTAGGTTGACATCTTTCCTTGGAAGAAGTATTAAACTACTTTCCTTTCCACTCCCTGAGTGCCTTGGGCCTCAGTAAATCACTTAGCTTATCAAATTTTAGTCATTCTGACCAAAAAATTCCAGTCTTGTCTTGGCTTCTTCCTTTCTATTTAGTTGATGTGGAGACAACTGGTGATCACTTGATTTAGGGTTGTTTTTCTCCAGCTTGTTCTTTGCTACTGTTTTTCTTCCTAGCACCATCCCTGTGTTTCAAGGCTCTCCTATTGTTCAGGCAATCTGCATTGATACAGAATTATTCCAGCAGTTTGACTGTGCCTACTGTGCTGACTGGATCCTTTCTACTACCTACTGGGCTACTTAAGAGATGTTTACTTTCTCCTTGCTGTTCTGTTTTCTGCTTTTCCTTTATCTCCAATTTTGTACTTGTTTGATTGTCCTTATACTTGACAAAACACAGTGACATGCTATAATTTCTGAAGTGATGCTGACACCTACAGAAAGGACCACTCCTCATTGTTTGGAGGGCTTTTTTGGACTGGGGAGATTGTATAATATGTGGACCTCTCAAAGTCAGCCCTGGATTGGGTTGGATATTACTGAGGGGGGAGCATCAGCTGCAGGCTGATGGTATCTCCATGGACGTGACCAGAGAAGGGTTGTTGTGTTTCTGCCCAAGGTGTCTTCACAGTGGCCAAAATCTGTCCCAGGTAAGACTGTGCCAGGATGGGTCCTAACAGCATCCAGAGCCCTGAAAGAGAATTATGTCACAGAATAGTTTAAGTTGGAAGGGACCATTCAAGGTCATATAGTCCACTCCCCCCCCTGCAGTCAGCAGGGACATCTCCAACTAGATCAGGTTGCTCAGAACCCCTAACCTGATCTGGAATGGTTCTAGGGATGGGGCATCTACCACCTCTCTGGGAGATCTGGGCCAGTATCTCACCACCCTCAGTGCATAAAAATTCTTCCTTACTCTAAATCTCCCTCTTTGGGCTTGAAATCATCACCTCTTGTTCTGTCACAACAGGTCCTGCTGAAGTATCTTCCAATCTTTCTTAGAGACCCTTTAATTCCTGAAAGGCTGCAAGAAGGTCTCCTTGGAGCCTTCTCTTCTCCAGGCTGAACAAGCCCAACTCTCTAAGCCTGTCCTCACAGCAGGGCTTCCAGCCCTCTAAGCATCTTCATACTTTGGGTGCAACTTAAATCTCTGAAGCTCTCGAGTATTTTTCGCGTGAAATGCAAACGAGCGGTTTCAGATGCAGACTGCCACTAGGGGTACAATTCCTCTCCTTGTTTGGGACGCGGCTTAGACGAACAACGATTAAAGCACAGAGGGAGAGCTCTTCCTGCTGGTGAGGAAGGAGCCTGTGCTCTGCTCCATGGGGCATCTCCTTCCCTCCCTTCGCACCCGCGGCCGGTACAACACCTCCCCCTGCGGGCGGGCAGGGGGCTGAGAGCCGGGGGACATAGGGATGGATGACACACTAAGAGCAGGGCCGGATGTAAGGAGGGAATAGTGTTCTGTTAACCGTTGGAATTTCGGCTCCGAGTTGAATTCCTGCCTCCCCCAACCCTCCCCATGGTATTAGGGATTGAGGTTTAGCCAGGCGGTCACTGCTTTCCTGTGCAAATTCGTGCTCACCTCGATTGATATTGATTTGTGTCCTATTTTGTTTCATTTTTTTGAGGGATGCTTTTTTAGTGAAGTTGCCAATAAAAAAAGCAGTCTTCAGAATTCTGCTGGTGCCTGTGCTCGTGTGAAGCCGGTACCCGGTGTAATCCGGTATGGAGCAGTTAACTCTCTCCAAAGTAAAGTGAATAATCATGAAAATGACTGTGTTCCGCTGCAAATTCCCCGGAGCGGTTCTCCACCGCCTCTGGAAGAAAGGACCCTCTGACGGCACCTGCCGCCTCGGCTCCAGCGGAGGGTCTCCTCTTCCTTGATTCCTAGCCTCGGCGCGATTCTCACACCCTCTGCTTATAGCGATCCCTGCGCTTCCCACTCCATTCTGCTGGAAACAGGGCAGGGAACACAGAGCTGCTAGCGCGGAGCTTGTACTCCAACCTCCGCCGAGAGATTTGTGTGCGCGCAGCTGGGTTTAGAGCAGGGATTAAACCAACATCCCACAGCGCATCCACCGAGCGCTTCGGTTCGCTTGGGTACGGAAAGGGGAGGAGAAAGGAGGGGGGGTCCCGGAGCTGCTGCCCCCCTTCTCCGCGGAGGGGCAACGGGGCTGGCTCTGCGCGGGCGCGGCCGGTACTGGGCTCGGGGGGAGCCTCCCGCCCGATCCCTTCGCCTCCCGCCCGATTGTGATCCTGGGCAACCCCACTCCGGCGGTTCCTGCCAGCAGCAGCAGCACCGCGGCTCCGGCTGCGCGAACGGGGCTGGGAACGGGGCCGGGGCCGAGCCACCGATGCGGGGGATGTTTGCCGGGAGGCAGCGGCACGGCGGCAGCGGGGAGGGCAGGTGAGCTCCGGCCCAGGAAGGATGACCGGCGCCGCCGCGATCGTCTTTCTCCTGCAGCTCTTGCCCAAGGCGGAGGGACAGGTCTTCCCAGGTGAGTGCTGCCCAGCCCGCTCTGCTCCACCGCGGCTCGGATCGGTTCTTCCTGAACCAGTTCCCCTCCTCCCGGTTCCCCCCACACACACTCTGGGGTACCTTCGGCTGTGGGGCTGCGAGCCACAGAGCTATCGACTCGTCATCTCATCCCTTTCTCCAACCCCACTGGCCTGGAAGGGAGGTCCACGGGCGAGCCCCGGGGCAGCCAGTGGGGATGGATGGAGGATGCTCGGCGGGGAAGGAGCGGTCTGGTTAAAAGTCGGTCTGCGGAGCGGTGCCCCACCTGTGTACTCCCGGGCGGGCAAGCGGCTCGGTATCCCCTCGGTGCCCGTGCTTGGCTCCCCGAGTTGGTATATCCGTACGGGGTCGGCGCTGCCGGGTCGTGGCAGCTGTTTATGTAGGTTTTGGGCTAGGGAGACTCGTTCCTCGGAAAGTTGGTGTGGTGGGAGATGAGAGCAGAGCCTTTTATTCTTGTTTTCGTCACATTTTGAGTTGTTTTTTGCAATAAACAGCCTTTCCGAGCCCACGATAGGAGTTAGCTGCTGAAGGATGTGCAACTCGGGAGGAGCTGTTGCCTTTTCTCCTCCAGGTTTTGGGGCTTTTCTCGAAAGTTTAGTGGTAGCTTTTTCTCCTGTTGTGTCTCCCAGCTCGAGTAACTTTCTCGGGGGGGGGTTAGGGTGCCTCAGCTGCTCGGACTTGTTCCTTCCCAGTTGTCACTTATTTTATCACTCTGGTGTTAAGGAATACTTCGCTCCCTGGCATGTGAACATTAATAGTAGCTAGATATTTTATCCCTCCTACAAGTTCTTTAGGCATAGTTTGAATTGCTTGAAGACGACAGGTGCTTATAAAGCCAGTTTTCTCCTTTTAGGCTCTTCTGTAGGTAAACCAAAGATATGTGGTCTTACCTTTCTCTGAATTTTGTAATATGATATTAATTCTCTCACTGCAGTTTTCATTTATATTAAAATATAAAGTTGTAATGTTCCTCTTTCCTGACTTCATGTATCTTGCTTTCTTAGGGGAATAACCAAAACAAAACCTTATTTGTGTATTTAAGACAAGTAAAAATTCCCCGTGCAACGTTGCTTAGTGTAGGGATGAGTCTTGGTGCTTGTAACTTGGTTTCATACCTCCAACATGCCTAGAGTTTTTAGTTCATCTCCAACAATGGGAGATTTTTTGTCTTGGTTAAGACTGAGAGCATCAATGACTCTGGTTCTTTTGGAACAGAAATAGTGCAGGGTGTAGGAGCTGCTGAGTGTGTAGCTGGAGCATGGCATGAGCCTTGAGCTGTTGTCTTAGTTGTGGGGTAGCTCAGGAAAAGTTTGTGGTGTGGAGGGCCAGGGGAAGGCACAGAAGAGCCCTGGGGAAGTGGCTGCTGTAATCCATCCCGGTTTGGTACCACCCCGGTATGGTGTTTACATTGCTAGGCAACTGCATGGACCCGGAGATTTATTGGAAAGACTGAGAAATCTAACCTAGTTAAAGAGCTGCTTCCTTGAGTAAGCAATCTGTGGAGACACCTTTTCTCTTTTTGTTCTATTCCAGCTGTTCTTGCCATTTATTCTATCAATAGAGATTAGACCCTTGGTGTTTGGTGAATCACTTAGCTGGATGCTAAGAAAGAAGAGTGTTCTGTGAACATGGCAAACTTTTAAGGAGGCAATAAACACTTGATCTGAGGGAAATAAATAGAATCTGAACTAAACCCATGTAAATACAGGGATTAGTTAGATGTTCTCATTACAGAAAGTTGTAAAGTTGTTTCACTCATCAGTTCAGTGGCAATTGTGACCATGAGGCTTCCTAATCAGTGGTATCACTTTCCACCTATTTTAGTGCATTTCTTACTATTCAAAGAAAAAGGAGATTATTTTAATAGAAAGTTTTCTGAGCTGCCTCTGTTATTGAAGTTCAACGCCTGTTTTCTCCTCTTAGACTATTTATGGCATGAAGTGTGGTGGTCTAGACTCTGTCCATACAGCTGATATTTTTTTTAATGGTAAAAAGCAAAGTTTTTTCAGCTGTGCTTTGCCTCTCAAATGTCAGTGATGCTTGGAGACTCCGCTTGGTGCCATCGGAGCATTTTCTCCTCTTCCATCAGGTGGTGCTCTCTCCATAACTATTAGGATGCAAACACCTCCTGTCTCTTTCCGATTGAATTATTTTTCAAAGCCTAATATGTTTATTCAGCAGCCTTTT
Source organism: Bucco capensis (assembly GCA_013396975.1). NCBI lineage: Eukaryota > Metazoa > Chordata > Aves > Piciformes > Bucconidae > Bucco > Bucco capensis. The sequence continues at coordinate 37,676 of VWZO01019109.1, forward strand.
GTTAAACATCCCTAAAAACCACTGTGTAAGGAGTCGACTGTGCTTTTCTTATTTGTTTTCTCATGTGATAGTTGTGTGAAGGAGTGGGAAAGACAAAATGGGATTAGATTCCTACCCAATTTACAGAGCTGCTAGTTCATATCCACAATACATAAAACTAGGAATACTACAAAGCAACAGTGGAATGCTGATGGCTTTTTCCTGGAATACCTAGTTTCAGATGGAGGGAGCTAGTTAACACTAATTTCTATATGGCTCTGTTTGTAACACTTCTCCCCAATAGTTACTTTTTAGCTGTTGTAGTCTCTATAACTGGATATATGCTTTTGAGGTTCTAAACTTGTTTAGCTTTAGGCTCAGCTACTAATTTAATTCCTCTACTTTCCCATAGAAGAGACAGAAGTAACACCAGGTAACTCTAGTTATTGTCATGACTAGAAGTTAAAGAGCTTTGCTTACAGGGAAGTGGAATTTCTGCCTTTAAAGCATGTGTGTGCTGTTTTCCTGCTACAAAATATGTGGAGTATTCCTACAGTTGTTGTCTGCTCTGCTACAGTCTGTTGTGTGAATTCCAGGATTCTACACTGTGTGTACATTTTTAGCAGGGATTAAAGGCATTTGCAGCTGTGAAAAAGCATTTAGGGGAAAAGTAGGAAAGTAGGACAGTGGGTTTGCTGTTCACCTGAACACCAGATTACTTTTACACTTGTTTTTCTTACAAGTGTTTGTTTTTTCTCTTTTCCTGCTCCTTGTTACCCCATGGCAGAGCTCCTGGATGTCTGCACGTGTAGCTGGGTGCTTGCAAGAGCTGCTGCCATAGCATGAAGGTTCAGCAACTGATAGTTCATTACATATAGTCTGGGGGAGAAGGGAGCAAACTGCAAGGAATTTGGGGGAGAAGATTAAGTCATTCACTAGGAGTTCATTTACTCTCAGCTCTTGCTGTCAGTAAATTGGCAATGAAAAACGAGTCTTTCTGAGCAAGCCACTCTGTGTGGCAATTGGTAACAATGCAGCTATTTAACTCAATAATCACTTTTCACTCCCTCTGGGGAGCTGTTAGTACTACAATTCAACTTTCTTTTTCATTCCTGGCTGGCTTGATTTGTTTTCTAATACATAAGCAATTAATATTAAGAAGGTGCTGCTGTGAAACTGCCTCTCTTGACAGTGGCAAGGAAAGGTCACTGTGTGTGGGAAACCAGTTGTGAATCTCTGGGTGATAATCCTTCTCTTGTAAAGGCAGAGCCCCTCTTCCCATCCACCCTTCAGCGAGTCCCTCAGCTCTGCTTTCCTCCTTTAATTGCATTCTTTTAATTGGTGATGTTCAGGCCCACGTGCTCTAGTTTTCATTAATATTATGGGAATGATTTGGGACACCTACTGTAGAATATTAGAGCAGTTTTTAGAATGCACCATCATCTGTTCCCATGGAAACCTGAATGGTGGTAAAGATGTAGGGCTGAGACTTTGCCAGCCCTGAAAGAGGGACTAGGGCTGCTTCTTACAGGAACAATTACTTTTGTATATAAAATCCAGTTAAGAGGAGAAAAGAAAGAAATAAATTGATCTGTTCAGCATTGCACTTACAATCCTTCTTTTGAATAACATTCAGTGTAGAAGGGATCAGTGTCTCTGATTCTCTCTGTGTATGGGGTTTTTTAAGCTTATTATTTATCATAATAGTAGTTGTATGCTCCTGGTAATTTTCATTGTAATTTTATAAATTAGGTAAACAAATGTGCATTGGCAGTTATTGTTCTTTGCCTGAATGGAAAGTGCTGAGTTGTAGAAGTGTGCAGTGTTAGCACTGGAGCTTAAATATATTGGCAATCAGTAAATTTGAGATGAACCAATAAAATAAGAGCAGATCTTGCCTGAAATCCACGTTGCCAAAATCTGAGTGAGGTGTATATTTGGGTTTGCTCACTAATGGGAGCAATAACAGCAATAATACTTCAGTTTTTCCATAGAAATACTGAAGCCTAGTTAAGATTCATAAAAACTGTGATGATGTTTGGGTGCCAAGCAGCAGGAGTGTATCTGTGGCTATATAAAGCATGTCCTTTAGAGAGAGAAGAGCTTGCTTAATTTTTTGGTGGAAACTACTTCAGTCTGCCTCCTCCATGTCTTGTAATGCATAGATAAAACACATCAAGAAGCTTTTAAAATGTACTTGTAGGTATATTCATAGCTGAGGCTTTCCTTGCAGATATATTTTGAAGAGGAGCAGCAGAGAGAGGTCACCTGCTGCTCTAAACTGAGCCAAACTCTAGTCCAGATTGCTTGCTGCAATGCAAGAAACCTCCTGTGCCTCTCACTGCTGAGGTACCAGAGGCCTCCACTGCCACAAACAGTGACTTGAGGGTTGATGTTTGACTGTGCCATTCTTGAAGAGTATGGTATCCCTGGCTTTTATGGTATTTCTTGAACACATTGTGGAGCAGTATTACTTGGCTCATTTAAGCAAGGGTTTTCACAGAATCACAGAATGTTAGGGGTTGGAAGGGACCTAGAAAGATCATCTAGTGCAACCCCCCTGCCAGAGCAGGATCACCTAGACCAGCTCACACAGCAATGTGTCCAGGCAGCTCTGCAATGGCTCCAGACAAGGAGACTCCACAGCCTCCTGGGCAGCCTGGGCCAGTGCTCTGGCACCTGAACTGCAAACAAGTTTCTCCTCGTGTTAATACTAAACCTGCTGTGGTCCAACTTGCTCCCATTCCCTCTTGTCCTACCATTGGATGCCATTGAGCAGAGCCTGGCTCTCTCCTCCTCACACTCACCCTTCACATATTTCTAAGCATTGCTGAGGTCTCCTCTCAGTCTCCTCTTGTCCAGGCTGAAGAGACCCAGCTCTCTCAGCCTGTCCTCCTAGGGCACATGCTCCACTCCTTTCAGGATCTTGCTGGCCCTGTGNTTTTTGGCTATGAGTGGGTTGTTTCTGGTACCATTAATTTCCTAGGTGTTTCATGTTTTTTTTCTGATGATATTCTCCCAGTCTGTGCTGTCTAGTACTACTTGGATATCATTTCATTTAGGTGATACCTGCTTTTTTGGGAGATCCTTATCCATCTCTTGACCTATCACCTTTCTGGGCCTGCATTGCCTTTTACTTCTGAAAGCCACTTGCCCCCTCCCCCCCTGCTCTTTCCAGGCAAACCCAGAGCAGACAGTGGTAGGGAATGTTGTTGATGGCATCATTAAGGACTTCTCACAACTTGGCTCTGTCTTTCTGTACACTTGTAATTACATAACAAGCAATTGCTTCTAGTGTTCATTATTGCAAGTTCTAAAGATCATATATCTTCATGGTGGAGGAGAAAATTACTATGTCTTAATCAGACTATACATCATTTAATCAGACACACTTGTTTTTAATATCCAACAAATACATCCTCATCTATCACACCGTGGTTCAGAGATGTCAGGTACTTTGCAATCTGAGTGGCAAAGCATTGTGTGTTCCAGAAGAAAATGCTGAGCTGTCAGATAAAGGAACCAAGGCCTTTTGGAGAAAGAAGGCTGCAAGTGTTGTTTCAGGCCACAGTTAAAGATGATGTTATTCTGGGGGAGTGTGTGAACAAGAGCTGGAAAACAGGACCAGAAACTCCAGGAACAGTAAACACACTTAGTGCTCCTTTTAGCTTTCTGGCTTTCCTTTAACTAGTGCTTGTAAATCAATCCAAAGCCAGCTGCTTGGTTACTTTTCTCCAGCTAGATCTTTCCAGGGCTGCAGGCTTGGGAATTCAAGCAGATTTGGTGAATTCTTCTGTGGTTTGAAGTGGTGCCACTCATGTAGCTAAAGAATGATTGAGCTGCTCATGAATTTTGGGAGGATAAGATCTGGCTCTTGTTCCTTGATATTTGAGTTCATCTCTCAGAAAGGCTGTTGGGTTTGACAGCTGATGATGCTGTGTGGGCACAGATGGGTGCTGCAGCCTGGGCAACCTACAGTTACACAAACCTCTTGATTCAGCTGTGCTGTTTTCTTTGTACTGGAAATGCTCAAAGTATCTCATATCTCATGCTTTGTTAGCTGAAATATCTTCACTTCTGATGTAACAGAGGAAATGGAGCTTACCATGTTTTGGGTTTTTTTCCCACGTACATCCCTGCCATAACATAGTCACTATCTAGGAATGAAGCTGAGATTAAGTCAACTGGGAAGCAGCTCTTGGCTGCTAATCCAGCTGTACATTGAGCAAAGGAGCCTCTTTCACTACTTGTACTCTGAAATGTTGTAAAGAACAACAATATCAAGAGCATAACAACTTAATCCATGGTTTATTCATTTTTGTGTTGGGGAATCAGTTCTTCTCTCTTTAAATGAAGATATCATTACCTGCTTAAGCAGAGGTAGAGCTTTATGCTGTACTGGGGATGATGCTTTTGAAATACTGTACTTTTAGTTTTAGTACTGATGAATTTGTGGCTGTTACTGGAATGGCCTTTATCTGCCTTGGGTACCTAGAGAGGTTGTAGAGTCGTCTTCTGTGGAGATATTCCAAACCCACCTGGATGTGATCCTGGGCAACCTGCTGTGGGTGACCTTGCTTTAGCAGGTGGGTTGGGCTGGATGATCTCCAGAGGTCCCTTCCAACCTCCACCCTGCTGGGATTCTGTGTGTGTGAGAAACATTATTCCCTTAGCATCAACTCAAAAGTCAGCCCCTCAGTAACAGAGGAGGGGGAAAAGCCTGAATAGGCAAACACAGCAGTTGTGTGCTGTGTGCATTTTCAGGTTCTTTCCTTAATGAAAAAGCATGAAGTTGAGAATGGAACTTTTGGCCATGTGGCTTTGTAATTTGAGAGGAGAATGAAGGTTGGTAAAAGTATCACTTGGCAGAAAGCATATGTGGTTGTGACCACCTAGTAGAAGTAGGGCATGAAGATGGAGTGGGGGAGGAAGAAGGAATTAGTGATTTGACTCATACAGATGGACCCTATTTCTGTTAGAAATACATTAGAAACTGCAGCAGTATTTGCTGGATAAGCAGAAGAGCATTTCTGTCAGCAAGATGAGAAGCTGCTGTGCTTGATGGCTCATTTCTCCAGAATAGGGATTTTCTGTCAATGTGCACCTATTTATCTGCTGGCAACCCAAATCTTACCCTGCATTTCTAGGTGTGAATTCAGTGCTCAAATAGAAACAGCTGATGATGAAACTGTAAAGTGTCATGTATTTCCACCACAATCAGTTGTTTCCCAGGGAAATATTTGTTTTGGTGGTTTTTTTCAGAGGTTTGTGGCTGACAGATACAAAACCAAACCGATCCCTCTCCCCCCAAAATCCCAACCCCTTTAAGCTAAGACTGTGCTCCACTGAATGTCAGCATGGTGGGGATTGGGAAATCACTTAGTCCAAGCAGGATCACATCCTGGTGGGTTTGGAATCTCCCCGGAGGAGGAGGACACTCCCCAACCTCTCTGAACAGCCTGGGCCTGTGCTCTGGCACCCTCACAGCAAACAAGCTTTTCATTTACTGAATGATGTAACTTTTTGGGTTCCAGTTTGTGCTCATTGCCCCTGGGCCTGTCACTGGGCACCACTGAGAAGACTCTGCCTCCTCCACCTCCCCAAGCACCAATACACAGATTAACAACTATTTCTGGTATTTTCTGGGGAAGTACATCTGCTTATAAGAGATACATGTACCTCAATCCCCTTGCTAGGACACAAACCTGCTTTCTCTAGCTTTTAGCCTGGGTGTTTAAGCTGGCTGAGCAGAAGAGCTTGTTACCTTCCTTCTCATGCTGGATTTGATAGGCAGTTGTCAGTTTGTAATGGTATCGAGTCATCTCTTAGCATCCTTAATAGCAAATCCTTTCTTTCCTCTCTGTTTATTAAACCTAAAGCAATTGCTTTACTGTAAACATCTGACTTAAATGCTTGGGAGGCACAAATGACTCATTTTTGTACCCTGAAGAACACTTCCATCTTGCAGTTTAGTACAAGAGAAACAACAGAAGAAATGGAGCAGTGTCAGAGCTCAGCCAACAAGGGTTAGCTGCTGCTGTGTTTGGGGCTTAGTTATGGGGAAAGTTCTGGGAAGGCAAGTATGGTGAGTTGAGAGCAGTGAGAAGGAGGAGGCAGCAAGCATGAGGAGAGATGAAAGTTAAGAGGAGCCTGACAGGATAGAGAGAGTTAGGGAAGCAGACACAAAGCTCCCAGGCTGGAGCATGGCTGCTGGTGCCATCAGCTGTCATCTCCCTCCCAGTGAATGATCTGTCACCCACAGTCATTGTTGATAGCTTGTTGCTGCAAATTTTGATCCTTAGGGTGAAACATGGGCTACAGGGCCCTGTTTTTGTTTTTCTCCTTTAACCTCACAGTGATGTTCTCAAACTAGTTAAGTCTCTCTCTTCACAAAATGGACTGAGAGGAATATTTTGAGTTTACTAGTAGCCTGGTCTAGGTTGGCTTAGAAAAGCAAAGAGTTAAATGAAGAATTTGGTATGTTAAAGAACAACAATATGCTAAATGTAAATATTACTAGTGACTGGCAAAGTAAACATTCAAGTATTTTAACAGCATAAAACATGATAGCAATTTTCCCTGTTGCTTGAACCCAATGGATATTTTAGAGCTCTGCTCCTGTGTTCACACTACAGTTGCACACTGTTTATTTCAATAATAGAAAAGAATAAGCAATAGAAGGAAAAGACTTTGCTGTGTTTGCCCTTTGGAAAATATGGCCACTTATCCGTGTCCATTGTGGAGCAGCTCCTCAGGATAGCAGCTCAGTCTGGGTCCCCAAATGCATTGCTGTGCTTGCTTTGCAGCCAGGGCCAGGCAGCATGGATGTGATGCTCAGTTTTGCTCAGCAGCCAACCAATTCAAAGCCCAGAAGTCATTGTGTCCAGCAGCAAGCTAAATCCAGTTGCTCATCTTTCTCCTTCCCTTCAAAAAATAATGTTGAACCTTAGTGTTGGTTTGAGGCAGACTCCTTTGTGGGGTCATTGGCTCTGACTAAACAGGACGTAATCTTCTGATGATAAATTTGACTTTCAGATTAGTGGCTTGCAGCTCTCCTGTGCTCTGCTTGTTGATTGCCAGCACTGACTCATTCCCTTCAGGGTAAGTGGCTTTCTGGAGGCACCATGCAGTGCTCTGTTTGCATCCTGCCTGCAAAAGGCAGGTAGAGAGGGAGGGAAGGCTCCTTTGCTTGCCAGGCAGTTATTTCATGATCCACATGCACAGAGCTATTGCCAGGGCTGCTGCTGACTGATGGCTGCTGCCTAGCTGAACTGGACTTGCTTATTTAATTTTCTGTATGTGTGGGGAATTTCATTAAATCTAGGACTAGCTGAAAAGTTTCCATAAATGTGATCTGAAAATCAATACATTTGTTGGCAAACAGCTGTTCTTAACCCAAGCAGTTCCCCTGCAGTTCTTCAGATTCAGACAATCCAGCATCTTTAGTGGTAGGCTTCAATAAATCATGTAAGGAGTCTTATGTGTACTTTAAAAGGGAATTCTACTATGAAAATGGTGGTCAAAGCACTGCTCTAGCTTCCTGGAGAAATTAGTTTGGTTGGCAATAGTGTCTCCTAGTGAAACTGTAGATGTATTTTTGTGCTTAAAAACTGGGAGGTGGTGTATGTGCTAAGAGATATCAGCACGTGGTAGGAATGATCAGAGCAGCAGAAAGCTTGGCAGTAAACAAACACACTGTCTCTGTTGGCACAGGGATAACCCTGGAGACTGCCAAGGCCACAGCCTGAAAAACAGGAAAGTATAATTAATTGTCCTTAAATGAACCTACCAAGCAAAAATAACCCTTTTTTAAAGTAAACTCTCAGCTTTGCATCTCTTATTATAAAGCTTTTCCATGTGCCAGAGTTCTTAATGTGCTTATTAACCTCTGTGTGCATCTATACTGTAAAGAATTCAGTATCCTGAGCATAGCTGCTGTGGATGTCCAGACTTGTAATAATAAGGATCCAAAATTATTTCTCCAAATAGCTGAGAAATCATGTTTTGGAACAAAGTCCTGGTAGTGTTTGAAAGTCACTTGGTACTTGTCTGTATTAAATTGCTTTAAGAGGTTTTCCTCTTCCTTCCAGTTGTTCCTATAACTGATGTGAAGAGCTCTTATGGCAAGAAAGCAGAAAAGGTTTCTTTCCCCCCTACCCTTCCAAAAGGCTTTGTGCTGATGAGCTTCTCTTGCTAACAGAATGTTAAATAAAGGAGTTTCATTGCAAGCAGTGCTAAACTTCCTTGTGTCACAGCATAGCTTCCAGTGGAATTGTACTGGAATTCTCTCCATGGTTACTGCCATAAGGGTGACTAGCAGGTGTTTGGGACCTGGAGCATGCAGGAAGCAGCAGAAGCATTATCAGTACAGGATCCACATTTGGAGTGTATCCTGCTTGCCAAGTGTTAAAACTTGAAGAGTTGAGAATGAGTGTCTGGATTATATAGTGTGTACAGCAATTAACCCCTAAGGTGCTTCCTCAGAGTACAGAGGATGGCAGAAAGAGTTCTTATCAGGATCAACTTCAGATATAATTTCCAGTAAAGCTCTGGAGAAATTTCAAGTGATTCCTTTGTAAATTTTCCTTAGTGAAGGTAAGCTGTGAGGACCTGCAAATTAGCCAAATTACATTGTATTTCAGAATCACAGGCTGGATTTTAGCCCAAGTCTTGGCAAGTATTGCAATGGAGCCAAAGGAAGTGTATACAAAGATACTTGGAGTGGATGAGAGAACTCTGAGAGTGATTAATGCTGAGATTTTGAGAGGTCTGACACCTGACAGCATATTTGCATGCAGCTGAATAGGAATTTGAAAAGAAGTAAGTGCACTGAAGGCAGAATATGCTACTTGCTGTGTATGTAGTTTTAAGAAATGTCTGGGATTTTTTTCTGTCTGGAATATTCCCCTCAGCCTTGAACATCTTATTCCTGAGAGTGACAAATTAGAATGTTTAGAGTACCTACAAGTGACAGCAGTTTCCTCACTTTTGAACAAGGATTTACAATATCTAAATGCATTCAGCTTCTGGACCTGTAACTGGGTATGGAGCTGTGAAGGGGAGAACACCCCAGAGGGTAGGAGGGGGGACAAGGGAGGATTACTTATTGTGTACCAAAAGTGGTAGAATAAGCTTAAAATGAGAGAATAATTTTGTGTTAAGAAAACCTTATTGCATATCCATGAGGTTGTGGAATTGCATCCTAAAGGAGATTGTGGAAACTGGGTTGCTAGAATCATTTTAGACAAGACCAAATAGTTGGCTTCCTTCTGTAGAGGAATAAAAGTATGAGAAAACCAATGGAATAACCCACTGCAGGCTCTTTTCTCTCTAAATGTTGGACTTTTTAATAATGCTGTTGAAGAGGGAGAAGAGGAGGAGGATGTAGCAAGAATAAGATGCTGTATTTGGCATACAATAAGTGTAAGTGATGTTAACACATACTAATGATTCTCAAGTGTGGTTTTAATTCATCTGATTTCTCTCTTGCATATCTGTTAAATAGCAGCAGCCTTATGGTGAAGTCAAGATGGCATGAGTGCACCATGTGCCCCTCCAAATTCCTCCCACTCTCTCAAATCTGTATTCAGACTTGATCTAACCAGGGGGCAATTGGGGACTGCAGTATTTAAAAACAAAACAAGTGCATGGTATGATTTGTAGGCACTCAAAGTACATCATGTACAAGCTGAAGGGGAATGTTAAGCATGTGATGGCTGATTTCTGCATCAAAGTTCTGGCCAAGTTTTGGCTGGTGAGCACTGTGGACCCTGGAATATCTAACAGGACTTTAGAAGTCATATCTGCAGCTGAAATGTTTGCCATGGGGTGGGATTGATGCAGATTGCTGGGAGCTTCAAATGGAGGACATGAAGTGAACATGGGCATCTTCCCTTCTCTTTTTGAGTCTTTAAAATGAGAAGAGTTGAGCACAGTGCTGGGAGGTGAAGTGCATCTGTGAATGCTTGTGAAGGATCAGAAATTCTATAGCTGGAGAGAAATCTGAGAGGAAATTAATAATCCTCTCTGTGGAGATCAGTTTGCATAGCATGCACTAAATAATGCATGGGGCCATGCAGCTAACAATAAGAATAAAGCAAATTATTGAATAGCTGCTTGTTGAGTAAGTACCATCCATCTTTTTCATAGAACAACAAAAGGTCTTGTGGCATAAAAGAGTATGTGATCAGGTAATTTCTCTTTTTAAAGTCAAATCTACAAGAGGCTGGATGCAGGGTGTTGTGGGCAAGCTGCTGATACACTTCAGAAAGCTTATTTCTTGGCTTTAACAACATCATGTTTTTTTCTTAGTATCCTTTTGATGGGGAAACAAATCACATTTAGGTTTAGGTTGGATGTTAAGGAAAAAATATTTGCTGAAAGGGATGTCAAGGCCTGGCCCAGGCTGCTCAGAGCAGTGTTGGAGTCACCATCCCTGGAGGGACAGAAAAGCCATGGAGATTTGGTGCTGAGGGACATGGTTTAGTGGTGACCTGGCAGTGCTGGGTCAGTGGTTGGACTGGATGATCTTAGGAGGTCTCTTCCAATAAGAATTCCTGATTCTATGATGACCAGTAAGAACTGGACAGTAATTTGGGGACTGCTTTTTGACTCTCTGTGTACTGGTGGGGCTTTTTTCTCTTGCTTTGCAATCATGAGCTGGTCTCTGTATATAACACCCTGCCTCTTACCTGTCTACTTGATCAATTCTGGGATGACACATGAGCAAAAGTTTGGGTATTTGTGCAGAGTGAGCTGTGCAAACAACTCCTGTGGTGTGCTCATGGAGAGATGCAAGGAATGCTATTGTGGCTTAGGCTTGAGCTGCCAGCAGACAGTTGGACTGTGAGGTACAGGAATTGGAGGTTTTATGATTGTTTATAAATGTTTACTACATTTTGATGCCTCATGGTGCCCTCCTTGTTTGAATCCCAATCAACATTGTTTGTTAAGGTCATTGTGGGCTTTGTTCACTCTAACTGAAACAGGAGAAGGCTGGATGGTGAAAGCAGTGCTGTTGCAGTTACATTGAACAATTGATTACTTGATTCTCATAAAGAAAGGAGGTGAGAAAAGAGATTGTGTTCATTAGTCGACTTCTGAAAATTAATTTGGATGCTATTCTTCTGTTATTGTTTACAGTATTTACATTATTGTAGTCTTAAAGAGAATGAGTTTCTTCAAAACTTTCTCCTTTTGTGTTGTACCTTCAGGCTTCCAATTCACTTTCTTTGCTTTGCTGCTTCCTTTTCCAAGCCATAGGTAGTAGCCATTCATTTCTCCTGTGTCCAGAGTGTCTTGTGTAATGCCTGTCAGTGGGGTTAGTGATGTTCTAGGAGTGTCTAGGTGTGTGCCTGTGTGCTCAAAGCATGGCTAATCCATATGCAGACCAGGCCCTCTTCTGAGGCCATGAAGGTGAATGGATTTCTTTAGGAATCCTCTCTGAATGCTCCTTGTCACTGCAAGAACTCTCTGCTAAGAAGAGTAAAAAGGTAGAAAAAAATTCAGTGACTACCAATATTGTTAGCAGAGGCTTTTCAAAGAGGATTTTTTTCTTAGTCTCCTGTTATCAGAGTTCAATGTCATATGTTTGACAGAAGGAAGACAGCACTGTGGTGGCTTTATGCCATGCTGGTGTGAGGAGGAAACCACTAATGAAGGGGATCTTCTGGGGTCAATTTGGCTGCCATCAGCTCATGGTATTTGTTTTCTGAAGGCTGGTACTTAAGATCATCCCAATCATCCATGAGTGTGTCACAGACCTGTCAGTTGCTGCTTTGTCTAAAGGCATTTTCTGCTCAGAGTACATCCTGAGCATCCTGGAATGTCTGAAATATCTGCATTAGTGTGGCCAGCAGGACTAGGGCAGGGATTATCCTACTGGACTGGCACTGGGGAGGACACATCTTGAAGCCTGGATTCATTTTTGGGGGTCTCACTCCAAGAAGGACATGGAGGTGCTGGAGTGTGTCCAAAGAAGGGCAACAAAACTGGTGAAGAGTCTAGAGCACAAGTGTTGTGAGGAGTAGCTGAGGGAATGGGGTTGGTTAGTCTGAAGAAAAGGAGGCTCAGGGGAGACCTTCTCACTCTCTCCAACTCCCTGAAAGGAGCTTGAAGTGAAGTTGGGATTGGTCTCTTCTCCCAGGTGACAAGAGGAAACAGCCTCAAGTTGCACCAGGGTAGGTTTAGGCTGGATATTAGGAACAATTTCTTCCCCAAAAGAGTTGTCAAGCCCTGGCCCAGGCTGCCCAGGGCAGTGCTGGAGTCACCAGCCCTGGAGGGGTTGAAAAGACCTGGAGATGTGGTGCTGAGGGATGTGGTTTACAGGTGGGCTTGGCATTATTAGTTTTATGGACTGGATGATCTTAAAGGAGCACTGGCCCAGGCTGCCCAGGAGGCTGTGGAGTCTCCTTGTCTGGAGCCATTGCAGAGCTGCCTGGACACATTGCTGTGTGAGCTGGTCTAGGTGATCCTGCCCTGGCAGGGGGGTTGCACTAGATGATCTTTCTAGGGCCCTTCCAACCCCTGACATACTGGGATACTGTGCTTTCCAACCCCAAAGTTTCTATGATGCAGAAGAAGCTTGTGCTAGGTCACACAAGTTTGGGAGAGAAATGAAATTGATAAATTGGCTTTTTACTGTTGTGCCTTTAGATTCCACTGGCATCCAACTGCTGCAGGAGGGAAAGGGAAAGCTGTCCATGGATCAGGATCTGTGTCAAAACAGTGACTCAGTTAATTGTTCCAAAATAGGTAGTACTCTCAAAATTTTTTATAGGAACTTGGGACAAAACAAACCTGGCAACTTCAACTGCAGTGTATGGATAGTGTGTGTCCATAGGTTATGAAATAGCACAGGATAGTGGGAGCAGGAATTGTGTACAAGCTAATCTTTACCTAGAACTGGACCTTGACTCTTTCTGCTCCCTTCCTTCTGCTTCAGTGTTTTAAAAACAAAGTAAATACAGATGAATTGTGGGGTGGTTGTTCTTGTGTATGGAATAGTGTTCACCAGGATACCTCTCTTTAGCTAATAATATTGATTCCAAAGATATTAAGGAGGAGAAAAATATTTACATTGCCATTTTATAGCAAGGCAGATTGAGTGCAGGAACATTATCTGTAATATATATACAATTATACTAGGGAAATGATTTAAAGATGATGAACATGAATCAAGGTCTTCCCCTCCCCCAGTCCATTATGGTACTTCATTGTTAATTATTTGAGAAGTATATTGCAGCCCTCTGCACTCTGTCTGCTCCTGGTTTTCTAGGAGAATTGAAGAGCTCTGACTCACCACACTTGCATTTTGTGATCTCAGAGGTGAAAATGAAACCTTGCACTTTTTTAGCTAACTTTAGCTTCCCTTGATGACAAGGCAGCATATTGAGTGTTGGACTAAAAGCATGCAAATGGTGAGAAGCATCTTCCCTTCACAATACTTGACATACTCAGAGGAACTTCTGCATTGTGAGACACTTAGGGAATAGATGAGTATTTTGTAGTGCACTTAGAGCAGGGGTTCAGGGGCTCAGGTCTTCTGTTTCAAGCTCTGTCTCCATCTTGTTTTATAACCCTGGGCAACGTAACTTTTTTCCATGTTTCAATTAAGTCTCTTGTAAATAGCATATATGTTTATCTTCTATCTCACAGGAGTCTGGGGAAGTTTACTTAAGGGCTTGTGAAATAGCTCAAGATCTCATGGTGGAAGGCAATATGAGCACTTTCATGGGGCTTCTCTCTCACTCCTGAGATGATCACATGATATCTTCTCTAGGACACTGGAAAAGATCTTTGCTGTCATCCTTGAATATGCATTAAATGAAATCAGTAGAGGTGCTTCTTTTTCACCTTCCAAAAGTTTCTAATAAACACTAAGTGGTGCTCACTTCGTGCAGGAAGACATACCAGTCTGCTACTAACCAGATGAAATAAGCATTCCTGTGTCACCTCATCTAGGTGCCTGATCCTGCTCTGGCGGGGGGGGGGGGGGGGGG
>VWZO01019109.1:52104-62621 GCA_013396975.1 Bucco capensis
TTCCTTGCTTTTGCTTGGGAGCCTCCCCTCCTTCCTTGCTTGGGAGCCTCCCCTCTTTCCTTGCTTGGGAAGCCTCCCCTCCTTCCTTGCTTTTGCTTGGGAGCCTCCCCTCCTTCCTTGCTTTTGCTTGGGAGCCACAGAGAGGAGTCTGGCTCAACATCCTTTTATTCCTTCTCACTGGATGTTTATAGACACTGCTAAGTTCCTCTTGAACCTTACCAAGGCTGAGCTATTCTAACTTTCCCAGCTTCTCCCTATATGTTAGGTGTTGTAATCCCTTCTCCATGGCCCTTTGCTGGATTTTCACCAGTACATCCCTGTCTGTCGTGCAGCAGTTGTGTGAGTATGCACGCACATGTTTGAGCTTAGCATAGATCAGTGCAGCCCTAATGCAAGCCNGTCCTTTTACTCCTTCTCACTGGATATTTATAGACACTAAGTTCCTCTTGAACCTTACCAAGGCTGAGCTATTCTAACTTTCCCAGCTTCTCCCTATATGTTAGGTGTTGTAATCCCTTCTCCATGGCCCTTTGCTGGATTTTCACCAGTACATCCCTGTCTGTCGTGCAGCAGTTGTGTGAGTATGCACGCACATGTTTGAGCTTAGCATAGATCAGTGCAGCCCTAATGCAAGCCCAGGTGTGTGGACACAGGCATCTCTCAGGCTTTTAGTTGGAGCTAGCTGATAAAAAGGACAGGGTTTCCCAAGTGGCTCTTGTTTGATTACATTTCAGTGTGTGTGCTCTTCATCCAATATTTGGCTTTGAATACATTGGTATAGCATGTTAGCTCATCCTGAGGCACTGTCTCAGTGCTGCCCACAGAGTAAAGAAAGGTAATAATCAGTGTAGCTGTTACAGTTTCATTTAAGGGAAAACATAATAATTCATTTTGAGACAATATACAAGAGAGGGAGAGAGATTTGTTGCTGAAATACTGACTTAGCTGAAATGTTTTCTGCTCAAACAGACTTTCTAAAGACATCTTGAAAAGTTGCTTTGTCTCTTGGACACCTGAAAAGACTTCTAGCACTTGGACCTCCTTAAAGTCTGGAGGTATCCCTGCTGTCCAGGCAACTTGGCTTTAGAGGAATAAACTTAAGGAGTGTTTGAATACTGTAAATTGACAAAGACTATTTATTTTTTCCTATGGTTTGAGGGAGTTGGGGCTGCTCACAGTTGAAATTATGCTCTGAACCCTTTTATTGGAAGTGGTGCTACGAAGTGTAGTGTTGCATAGCTGATAACCTCCAAAATCCTGTTTCTGCCAGCACTGTATTTTAAACTTATTTTTGCATTTGTTCACATCTTGAAATAGCCTAGCTGTCTTAGCAGGAAACAGGGGGGGCTTTTTCATTGATGGATTTAAATGAATAAATAAAACTCTGTTGAAGTATTTTCTTGCTCTGTATTGTGGTTATGGGCTGTCTGCCCAAATCCATCTCAGCTTAATCTGGCCCATGGTTGTTCATTGCTCTCTGTTCCTGCATGGCTCCATTGGTACTTCTTGTTCCCATTACAGGATTGATAGAGCTGCTACTCTGCCTGCTCAGGCCAATCTTATTACATTTAATGATTTGCAAAGTATGACTTAGGCTTCCTGCTTGCACTAGTCTGTAAACTGCAACCACTGCAAATAGAATTGGAAGCAAGTTTAATAGTATTCTGAATACCACCCATTAAACAGGGGAAGAGAAGCACAGAATGACAGAATGGTTTGGGCTGGAAGGGACCTTGAAAGGTCATCTAGTCCAAGCCCTCTGCAGTCAGCAGGGACATCTGCAGCTAGAGCAGGTTGCTCAGAGCCCCAAACAACCTGAGCTGCAATGGTTCCAGGGATGGGACATCTACCACCTCTCTGGGCAACCTGGGCCAGTGTCTCACCACCCTCAGTGTAAAATATTTCTTCCTTCTATCTAGTCCAAATCTCCCTCTTTTGATTTTAAACCATCACCCCTTGTCCTGTCACAACAGGTTCTGCTAGAAAGTCTGTCCCCATCTTCCTTAGAGGCCCTTAAAGTACTGAAGGGCTGGACTAAGGTCTCCCTGGAGCTTTCTCTTCTCCAGGCTGAACCACCCCAACTCTCTCAGCTTGTCCTCACAGCAGAGAGCTTCCAGCCCTCAGATCATTGTTGTGACCTGCTCTGGCCCCACTCCAACAGGTCCATGTCTCTGCTGTGCTGAGGACTCCAGAGCTGGACCCAGCACTGCAGGTGAGGTCTCCCCAGAGCAGTGCAGAGGGGCACAATCCTCTCCCTGACCTGCTCTTCCCAGGCCATACTCTGTTCTAGACACCTTCCTAACAGACCTGCTACCAGCTGGAGAAAAGTGCTTTTCTTTATCCCTAGGAAATCCCTGGCCTGCTGTTAGGCTGCTTAGTGACTTGCTGTTCCACCTCTGATTTAAGAGTTCTCCCTGCAAGGACTTACTCTGCAAGGAGCATTTTTTTCCAGACTTGAATGAAAATCCCTTTCCTCAGGGAAGATAGGAGTGGGGGGAAAAAAAGGCAGTGCTGATTAAGTCTTTCCTGAATGGGTACAGAAAGCTGCCCTGGTTTTGTTCCTTCTGTTTTGAGCACTGGTTAGGCAGGAGGTGGGTGTCAGTCATGCTGATAAATGGCCTGAGACTGAATTGCTTTGTAAAGCCACTTCAGGGAGTCCTTGGATCCAATGGCTGGTAGGAGGAAGGAGGCAGGAGGGAGGAAAACAGAGGGGTTGTTAAAATGCTAGGAGTAGGGTATGAATAGGAGGAAAATGCAGTCACAGAGTGGTGAGGGTTGGAAGGGGAGGACCTCTGAAGATAGTCTAGTCCAACTCTCCTGCTAAAGCAGGGTTGTGTACAGCAGATTGCATAGGAACAAGTCCAACTGGATTCTGAAAGTCTCTGAATGAGACTCCACAACCTCTTTAGGCAGCCTCCTCCAGTGCTCTGTGTGTTTTGTATCCCAAAGTTAGTTATGATAATGTGAGTGATGGTTTGGGCTAGCTAAGGGTTGGTAACTCTTATTCTTGCCTTCTTTGATTCTGTGTGTTGAGAGTTATTTGAAGCAAGCCCAGTTCCCTTGCCCCTGTTCCTTGCCTAGATTCTCCAGTCTTTACCATCCGGACTTGCTTTTCCCTGTCCTTTGGTCTGTCTCTTATCTGAAGCTGTAATGTCCAGCCTCTTTCAGATAGATCCTAGTGAAGATGGCAGATCTCCTGGCAGAGACGCTCTTACCTGCTTTGTTAGATGCTGTCTCTTGCTCTTCTTGTCTCCTGCTCATGGTCCTCAGCCCTTGGAAAGTCCTGGGGACATAAAAGCCAAAGATTTGCCTGGGATACCAGAATTGCAACTGGGTATAAAATACAACCTCAAACAACATTTCTGCACAGTGGGATGCTGAAATCTCTTTATGATAGTATTCTTGAGAACTACATGCTGGAAGGGAACTGTGATAGCAGAGACTCACAAAAGGGTGCAACTCGTCTTCCCATAAGTTGATGTTTCAGAGATCTAGTTGCAAAACACCTTAAGATGCTTCCTCTGTCTTTTTAAAGAGATATCCAGGGGTGTGTCACCTTGTTTCAGGTCACCAATTAATTTATAACTAAAAGTATTTTAAAACTGAGTGATAAATAAGGGCATCCTTCTTTGTTTCTTGTCTGCTTTGAAGCATCTTAAGAGCTGGCCAGGAGCTCTTGGACAGAGCAGTATTCCCTCAGACATGTGCTTATGGTAGTAACAAGGTTGAGGAGCTAGAAACTTTTTGGAGAGGAATGGGAAGACAGGAAAAAACCTGACAGTTTTCATTGTGTTCTTGGACCATTGCTTGATTTTTCTATTAGAAACTCTCAAGTTCTATATTGTAGGAGGCTGAAATTGAGTTTGTTTTACCAATGAGAAAAATCTTGATCAATACTCAATAAATACTTGTTGAGGAGCTTTCTTTAGCAGAGGATGTGGAAAACTAATTTTACTTCATTTCAGAACAAAATGTTACTTTGCACTGAACAATTAAAATCTATTGATTTTGAGGTTGGAGGTATTAAAGTGAGGAAATTAATGCCAGCTTCTGAATTGCTTTCTCTTAGTGCTGTTTTGTCACACAGATAAAGCTTTACATATATAGCCAGCTACTTCCCTTCCTCCAAGTCTTTAAATGCCTGGACTTAGCTGTAGATGTGTACAGGCTCTTGCTTGTCAGAATTACTCAGATGTCTGTCTGCATATGCAGAAATATTTCTGAGCTCGATAGGAAGAGAAGTGTTTTGGTGAAGCCTCTGCTGGCTTTAGGAAGCTGGCTAGTTTTGCAAGTAAGTTTTGTTGTGTTCCTCTGCTCCATGTGCATCCCATCCCAGCCCTGCCAGGTGTGTTTGCTACTGAGGTCAAAAACAGAGTTGTCAATTTGATCTGAAATGGGAGCTTGAGTCAAATAATCCTCTTAGTGGCTTCTCTTTGAACTGAAGGATACTAATCTGCACAAAAAACTCTCCATGCAAACTAGTGATGCCTGTTGAGAAAACAAAGCTGGGAATAACCCCCCTGCTCCCACAGAGCCATGGGACCTCCTGCAAATATTCTTTTATCCTCCTCAAAAGAAGAAAGTATTTTAACAAACTTTTGGGTTTGGGGTTGATTGATTATTTCCCCCCCCTGTTCCCTCCATTTTTAGGGCTTTAAACTTCAGATCATCTAGCAGCTTGTAATACTCTCTTGTTCTGACTCTTAAGCCTCCAGGGTTCTCTATATCTGTAATTTTCAGCCACAGAGGTTCAAGAGTGTGTGTGTGTGTATACGTTTGTGCACATAATCCAATGTAGAAAAGGACAGAGGCTTCTGGGGAGGTCTTGAAGAGAGTTTATGGTTTTAATGATGCTGGACAGTAGGGTAGCAATTCTGTAAGTAAATGCTCTACTTTTTGTTTTGAGTTTCTTTGCTATTCATTATTAAAGGTAAATTACAGAGCTAAAAAAAAAATCTGAAGTGATTGTAATTTACCTAACTGTGCCATAATCATGGCCAGGCTTGGTGAACGCAGCCCCGGGGAGGGCTCCATCCAGGCTNAGTCATAGGTGGTGGTGATAGATGAGCCATGCTTGGGAACCATAGAAAAGAGTAGACAGCACAATGGCTCTAGAAACACTGAGCTTTGGACTTTTCTTCAAGTGTTTATTTCGCCAGACTCTTTGATAGAGTTTTCCCAAAGCACTCTATGCCTTTGCCAGCCTATTGTCTATCTCTCTGTCAATCTTACCATCCGAGGAGATGAGGCTGCCTAGGGAATTAAACTGTTGGACTGATTTAAGTTCTGAATCACCAATGATGATATGAGGATGATGAAAAACTTCCTGAGGTGCAGATTGATATAAAACTTCTGTTTTCTTTAAGCTAACTTCCAGCCCCAAAAGCTTAGCAGCAGCTGCAAAGCAGGACATTAAATGCTGCAGAGCTACTTCTGTCTGGGCAACAAGGGCGGTGTCATCAGTATAAAGCATAATAGCTTTCCAGGTATTATAACTTCTAGTAGAGCAAAACAGGATGCTGAGGAAAAGGCTTTGAGGGAGAGATGGTAGATTAATTTTTCAACTGAAAAATCTGTTTCTGATCTCTCTTGCTGTCACTGATGCTGCTCACATCAATTGTAAGCATGTGAATTTTGGGTATGACATCAGCCATACAGAGGAGACATGAAGGTGCTCTTTGAATTTGAAAGGCTCATGCATTAACAGCTGAGCAGCTGTGCTCTAGGGGCTGCTTCAAACCCAGCAGAGTATGTAGCAAAGCTCCTGTTGGCTTGTTGGAGCTGACCTACAACCATTCCCCACTTGCAGCATTGATGAAATAGCTGAGTCCCAGCAGTTCATAAGCCATCCTTCTTCTTGTGATCTTCTCTTGTCAGCCTGTCTGTTTGCAGACCTTAGACAGGATTATTACCAGCAGTCCAGCAGATAGACCAAGCACTTTGCAGGAGGTAAAGGTGCTTAGTTCAACTTCCAACAGGGACAGAGACCTTATGCCTCTGTGAGTGTGAATCCTCACACTCTGTCAATATTTGGTGGTTCTACTTCTGGTCTGCTGGAATATTGCCCTTTTCAGAAAAGCAAACATTTGTTCTTCCCTCTTTTCAATATTGGGCTGAGAGAAAGGTGGTGATTACTGCTTCATACCAAGTGCCTAAAATGCATCTCACTGCTACTATTTTGGGTTTTTTTAAAATGCCAACTTGTTTTTCTGCTTGGATTGCTGAAAATGTGTGTAACTGTTCTGTAACATATGCAGATGGAGGCCCTGACTGAGTTTTGAGATTAGCATGGCCCAGTGTTAAAAGGATTAATCATACATATGAAGTTCTGCATGTGGCTTCACTTTTGCTGACTGTAAAGCTTCTCTGGCATCTCCAGGATTAGAGTGGGCTGATGGCCAGAAATAAAACATGGTCAATAATGATTGCCAACTTCTCTGGCAAGGAACCAATTATCCCATCCTGTTTCCATCCCTCTATGCACATGTCAATAAATAATCACTCAACCATGATCCTAATCAACAGATGCTGATTAAACATATGTGTCCTGAAAGCTTATAAACTGTCAATGGTGGCAAACATCAAAATGCCTTTACTCATTTGTATTTCTTTCGATCTGTTAAAATACCCATTAAGGCTTTAAGTTGTTTGACCACACTCATAGAAAATCAGTTACACTTTGCTGGGACTGATCCATGTTGACACAGAAATAGCCCTGCACCATGTGAGCAGTGTAACAGCTCTAGGAGTGTTTCTCAGTATTGAATAATCACAGAGTTGTCAGGGTTGGAAGGGACCTTCAAACTCATCTAGTCCAACCCCTGTGCCTGCCCTGGGCAGGGACACCTGGCACTAGAGCAGCTTTGCTCCCAGCCCCAGCCAGCCTGGCCTGCAACACTGCCAGGGCTGGGGCTGCCACCACCTCTCTGGGCAACCTGGCACAGTGGCTCAGCACCCTCCTGGGGAACAACTTCCTCCTAACAGCCAACCTCAATCTCCTCTCCTCTAGTTTGGATCCATTCCCCTAGTCCTAGCACGGCCTGGCAGCCTAACAAGTTCTTCCCCAGCTCTCTTGTAGCCCCTGCAGATGCTGGAAGGCCACAAGAAGGTCTCCTCAGAGCCTTCTCTTCTCCAGACTGAACAATCCCAACTGTCTCAGCCTGTCTTCACAGGAGAGGTGCTCCAGCCTCTGAGCATCCTCATGGCCTTTCTCTGGACCTGTTTGAGCATCTTAAGGCCACAAGAAGGTCTCCTTGGAGCCTTCTCTTCTCCAGAGATTGTGCTGCAAATAACTGTATTCCCATTGGATTTGGAGCTGTTCACCTTTGAAAGTTGTACAAAGTGACTTTGTAGTTGTTTGCAAGGAGATAAGTAATAAGCTCTCCTCTAAGCAAATGATGCATCCTCAGGACTTCAAGATAAATCCAAGATTCAGAGGGTTATTTTCTAACCATTAGATGCAATTAGTGGTAGATGTTAATTAGAGATGAGTGGTTATTTTTCTTTTAAAGGCTGTGGGGTGGTTTTTTTGGTACTTGTGATGGCAACGTTTGCAGTATTGCCTGTAGTTTCCCCAGCCCACAGCCATGCTGAGCTCAGAATAATGATCACTGCAGCACTTTGGTCTGTATCAGAACTACAGCAGGGAGCATCAGATTGGCTCTTGGGCTCTGGAAGAGAGCAGCTGTGCCTGTGTGCAAGGTAGTACTTGTGTTTCTCCATAGGCATGTTATGTATGTATGGCTAGGCTTTGTGAATGAAGCTCCAGGGAGGGCTCCATCCATGCTCCTCCTCAGCGCCTTTTCCAAGCACACTGATAAAAAGAGGATAGCAGATAGCACCCTCGAGCCTGAGCAATGGATTTTTTTAGGTGAGACACAGCATGCACAGAGCTGGACCCACCCTTTAGTCCCAAGGTTCATCTGCCAGGGCCTAGCAAGCTTGGACGCTGGCAGCCAAGTCCTTAGGACAGAGGTTTAACCTCTTAGCTAGAAGGCCTTACAGGGCTAAACGAGCTCCATCTGCCCGGGTTTGGAATCAGAGTTGTCCTTCTCCTAGGATGACTGCCAGAAGGCTAATGAGCACATCCTACCCATGCATGTCATGTACTGCTGGAAAAGACAGTTGTACAGAACTAGTAACAAGTATGAGTTTTTCTAGGGACTCCCTGCACTGTCTCTGTTCACTGTCGGTGTGAATCGTGGTTTAGACGATAGACTGGTTTGGGTTGGAAGGGACGTTGAAATGTCATCTAGTCCAACCCCCCTGCAGTCAGCTGAGACATCTGCAACTAGATCAGGTTGCTCACAGTCCCAAACAACCTGCAACCTGACCTGGAATGATTCCAGGGATGGGGCATCTACCACCTCTCTGGGCAACCTGGGTCAGCGTCTCAGAACCCTCAATGTAAAATATTTCTTCTATCTAGTCCAAATCTCCCTCTTTTGGTTTTAAACCATCATCCCTTGTCCTGTCACAACAGGCTCTGCTAAAATGTCTGTCCCCATCTTAGAGGCCTCTTGAAGTACTGAAAGGCTGCACTAAGGTCTCCCTGGAGCTTTCTCTTCTCCAGGCTGAACCATCCCAACTCTCTCAGCCTGTCCTAACAGCAGAGAGCTTCCAGCCCTCACATCATTGTTGTGGTTTCCTCTGGAGCCACTCCAAGAGGTCCATGTCTCTGCTGTAGTGAGGACTCCAGAGCAAGTCTTGTGTGATGCATCTTGAATGTTCAACAGCAGATATCCTTTTAGTTTAGGAGTTATCATGAGGATATTGGAAGAGTAGGCATAAGACTGAGGTTTTGTAGGGAGAGAATGAAGTTTGCCAGAAGCAGAATTTAATGTTAAATGTAAAGGTAGGGTTGCAGATGGCATCCTCAGGCTTTGAGGACATGAACTCAAGCTGCTGCTGCTGAAATGCTTTTGAATTGTCTTCCAGGAATTGTTTGATAGTGATCCTGCACTTCTGTGATTTTTTTCGGTACCCAGTTTTTTACCAACCAATTTTGAAATGCTGCTTTTTGACACCCTTAGAAGAAGTTGGGTTAAATAGCAGTATTCTCCCTATTGAAATTCAATTATTTAAGTGGTATGGGGTAACATTTTGTTCATTCCTTGCTCCAGGTTGTTGCTATGTGGAGTGAGCAACTGCTCTTCCCCCATTCTATCTGTGGCTTAGTACATTGTGAGTTACAACACTTGTATCTTAAGAAAAGATTTAAAACCACTAAATATAAAAGTTATGATGTCTTTCTATGACAGTCTTGTATCTAGTAACATCCTTCTCTGTACTGCACTGAACCTTGGCTGTTGATGTTGATTCTGCTGGCTTTCCTGATGCATACACAAAAGAGGTGCATCCATAGAAATCAGTTATTTGAGATTCTGCAGAGTAGTAACTATCATGGTATAAAAAGGAGGGGAGGGGGTAGCTAAGGTTTCTACTGCAGACTTCTTAGCTAAACACCCTTGAATCTACACTGTGCTGTTATTTCAGAGAACATTTGCTCCAATATATAGTTGTGTTTAACCCTAATCTCAGTTTCAAGGTAGTTTATCTGTTCATAAGATCAGCCTGATTGACTGGAATAGGACTCAACTTGAGTGTATCAATTTTATGCCAAGTAATCTTTACCAAATGGTTCTTTCAAAGATCTTTCTGTGTATAGTGCTTCCTCTGCTCTCTTTTTGGGATTGCCTTTTGTTTCAAGTTTTCTGCTCTCCTGCCTATGCTAGAATTTGAGGTTATTTAGGCATAATCTGGCTATTTCCAGGTGCTCTACAGACTAGTCAGATCAGTAGCTTTACCTGAGTTGCAAGACTTGTTGTTCAAGTATGTTATATACATGTTATCTAGAGCTTCTCAAACATGTGGCAAAGGTGCTGTTCAAGCAGCATGCCCATGGGCAGTGAATCCAGCATGTTTGTCATGCTTTGGCCATAGAGTTTGTGCATGACATGCTTCTCTGAACATCAGCTGCCATGGAACCTGCACTACTGTGCTGAGAGAGTTTTAGAATGAGCCACCTGAAGGAACAAGACTTACAGCATCTTTGGAGTTAAGGTCCAGGTGAACTCTATCAATGTATTTAAAATATGTATTCTTCTAAAGAGGAATCTGTGCCTGAAGCCTGAGAACTGGTGTACAAGTTTGACTTCACAGAATTACAGAATCATTAAGGTTGAAAAAGACCTCTAAGACCAAGTCCAACTGTCAGCTTATCGCCACCATGTCACTAAGTACCACATCTAAACCTTTCTTGAACACTGCCCTCATCACAGTAGAAGGGATGTGTAAGGGCACAGGTAGAACATGTCAGTGGGTCAGTGCTGGGTCCAGTAATGATCAATATATTCATCAATGATCTGGATGAAGGGGTAGAGTGTTCCCTCAGCAAGTTTGCAGATGATCCCAAGCTTGGAGCAGTGGCTGGCACACCAGGAGCTGTGCTGCCATCCAGAGTGACCTGGACAGGCTAGAGACATGGGCAGGGAGAAACTTGATGCAATTTAACAAGG
>VWZO01019109.1:62760-103027 GCA_013396975.1 Bucco capensis
CCTGCTGTGGCAGGGGGGTTGCACTAGATGATCTTTCTAGGGCCCTTCCAACCCCTGACATACTGGGATACTGTGAAGTGTTAGTTAATTCCTTAGTGTATACCAAGAGCCTGTTTCCTGCTGTGTCACTTCTAGAGTAAAGATCATCTAAATAACAGAATTTGAGAGACACAATTTGTAGAAGTAATTTGTCTGGATGTAGCCTGAGAGGGGTTGGCTTTGTTGTTGTCATTTAACTCCCTGGAAATAGTTGAGTAGTGTCTAAACTACTAGTGTTAACTGTTTAGTTCAGCAGGAGTTGTTTTCAACTCAAGGTTGTCTTTAATGTGTAAATGGCTCTTAAAGTCCTCTCTATTCTTTCTAGAACCATGAAGCATCTTCACATTTTTTCAGGTCCTGAATTTTGCAAAGCAGCTGCTCTTTGGCTTCTGTGTTTGGGGTAGAGTTCACAGGCTATCCAATGAGACTGGGAAATCTTGTCAACTGTTGGAATTTATCCCATTATCTAAATGGTCACTCTAAAAGAGGTCTGTGTGTGTACAGGGGGTTATGTACAAAATACTCAGGAAGCTTAACTTTTATTACTTTGGGAAAAGTTAAGAGTAGTTGCCCCTAGACTGAATGTGGAGAATTCCATAATGCAACCAAAACTTGATGGTGCTGTAGATGACATGATCAATAGGAGTTTGAACAGAATCAATAGCTTCAGATGGCTCTTGTGATTTGGAGAGAGGCACAGCATTGATTTGTAAAATAGGAGTATGGATGCAGCAATTAAAAAACACTGTATACATGCATTAGATAATAAAAGAATGTGAAATGCCCTCAGCCTCAATCAAAGGCATATTGTAAATCATCAAACAGCAGCATGTGTCCCCTCTGAAGCATGCAGACAAACACTGGAGCTATGCAGAATGAACTGTCTGAGAGAGAGAAAACAAAGCCCAGAGATGCTGTTGATGAGTTGGGGAGATGAATGGTCCCTGTTCCATGCTGTGGTGTTGTCCTGCATGATGCTATGTGAGAATTAAGTGCTGGAGAGTCACAGCAAAAGAAAAAGCAGCATATGGTTTTCTATAAAGGATGTCTCACCAGTTTTAGCAAGCAAACTCTGACAACTGTTTGGGAAACTACTTCAATAGATAAAATTAGAGAAATCTGGTTTTCTTTTGTGGTGTATCCTGCTTTTGCCAGTGTGTATGTACAGAGATGAGCTAACTGGAACTTGGTGTGCCAGAATGTTTGTTAGGCTGGAATCAGTTTATAGCCTGGATGATGCAACCTTTCCCAGCCCCAGTTCCCTAAAAGTGGCTACTGGTGATACAGGGACAGCTGGTGCATGTTCTTCCACTGTTAGCAGTGTATGAACTGGGGAAAACTAACAAGATCACAGCAACAGGCAAGGCCCAGATGGCACATCTGTAACAAACAGCAGTAAGCACTGATATATGGATGAGAAAAAGCCATTGTCCAAATGTTAGTGTTAGGAGAAATTGTAGTATTAAAGAAATCCACACCCCCCCCCAACTCAATGTTCTGTGGCACTCCAGTGCCCCTTCCTCACATCCTTGCACCACTGTGACTTTCTTGCTGTGTTGCTAGACAAGCATATCAATGTGAACATGCCATAGGTTGTACTCCTTCAGCTCTGGGTTTGTATTTAAGCCTAAACTAGAGGAGGTTTGTCTGTGATGTGAGTTAACATCTGCAAAGGTAAGTTATGAATGGTCTTTATGAATTTCCTGTTCTGGACAGATGACTTACCCTAGGTATCTGGGACCACTGCAGAATGGCTCAGAATTAAATATTGATCTGCAGGTTTTCTGGCAGTTTTAATTCCAGGTAGGCAGTGGTAATTAATTATCAGGAGCTATGCATGCAGATGTGATGTTTAGTATTAAAGTTTCTTTCACTTGTGGTTTTGGAAGTGGGGGTGGATGTCTTCCTGGATGCTCTCCATATTTTGAGCTGAATGTATTCTTCACTTGCTTTTGAGAACTTGTATTAGTGAGAATAAAGAGCTTCAGCTTTGTTTGTCAAGTGTATTTGCACTTGAAAGGGTAGATTTTGGGAGCACTTCATCCTCTGTCAGAAGATAAAAGATAAGTCTAGGTAATGACTGCACATACACTGCACAGATGTGTGCTCTGATGGCTGTGGGGTATTGGAGGGGACAAAAAACCCTCTAGATGCCAAAATCATAAGGACAGAGAGTCTTTCCTGTCCAACCATGTAGGACCAGCTCATATTTAAGTTTAGAACCTATACAAGATAGCTATAACAACAATAAGATGCACAAACAGGTCCAGAGAAAGACCATGAGGATGATGAGAGGCTGGAGCACCTCTTCTGTAAGGACAGGCTGAGAGAGTTGGGATTGTTCAGTCTGGAGATGAGAAGGTTCCCAGGAGACTTTCTTGTGGCCTTCCAGCATCTTCAGGGGCTACAAGAGAGCTGGGGAAAGACTTGTTAGGCTGCCAGGCAGTGCTAGGACTAGGGGAATGGATCCAAACTAGAGGAGAGGAGATTTAGGTTGGCTGTTAGGCAGAAGTTGTTCCCTATGCGGGTGCTGAGACACTGGCCCAGGTTGCCCAGAGAGGTGGTGGCAGCCCCAGCCCTGGCAGTGTTGCAGGCCAGGCTGGCTGGGGCTGGGAGCAAGCTGCTCTAGTGCCAGGTGTCCCTGCCCAGGGCAGGCACAGGGCTTGGGGCTAGAGGAGCTTGAAGGTCCCTTCCATCCCTGACAGTTCTATGATTCTGTGGTAAGTCCCATATTGGGCTGCTGAGTGAGCTCCTCTGTGCAGAGACTTCAGCAACACCTTGAAGAGGTGGGAAGCAGTCTATTGCTGCAGTCTGTGGGTGAAGTCCCTGTGAGATTTCACCTGAACAGAGACTGTACCCGAGGGTTTGGAACCTTCTATGCCTTTGCTGATATGATTGGGAAAGCTAAAAATCATAATCCCTCCAAAACAACTTAAGCAGTTTTAGTTATTCAGCCCTGCTTTGCATCTAAATGATGAGATGAGTTGCCAAAGATAACATTGTAAAGAGATGTTGGAGTATTATAAAAATGTTATTGAATTAAAATACCAGCAAGATCTAGCCCAAGCTATTCTATAGATATCTTATTATGAAAGGCTCAGAGATGTTTCTCTTGGCAAATTGAAAATAATCATTAGAATCCTTCAGCAGATTGCTGTTAATTGGATTGAGAATTAAACAGCTTTGTGTGAGTGCAAAGTTAATTAATAGCTCATTACTTTTTAATAAGGCAGATTCATTTGGTAATAAGAGATGCCATGGAGTTTATCACAGATTTGAGATGAGATTGGGAATATCAGGCTTTCTTGTTGTGGGAGTGAGGATTTATAATTAAGTTGCAAGTGTTGGCTGGTGGGGGGGGAAATGGAGAGGAACAGATTTGTTTGATTTCCAAATCCTGGAAGGGTGGGAGCCCCTGAGATCCCTTGGTGTGCTCTGTGGAGCAGGAGGTATCATCTCCTGACCCTGCTCTGCTGCTGGGGAGCTCTGTGCTCTGGAGAGGTGAAGCACTGCAGAGAAAGGATGGAACTCTGAGAGTCCTGAAAGTGGTGCCTAGTTAAGTTAAACATTTGAAGAAAAGACATCCTTTTCAGAAGTGCCTCCTGTATATCAAAAAGGTTTTGTGTCTCTGTTTTCTTTCTTTGGCAAATATTTACTTCTCCCAATGTCTTCTCCAGAACTAGCTCAGTTTATTGCTTCCTCCCTTCATCTCCTACATCCTCTGCCTGCTTCCCTACTGAGGCCAGTAAATAAAAGGAACTCTAATTTCTTCATCCCACCACCACCTCCCACAGATATACACCAGAGAGATTCCTGAGCTTCACATGTTCTAGAGCTACATTTCCTTTGCCTTTCCCTGTTTGCAGAGGTGACAGCACATGGCAGATGAGTTAGTGTCACTTTTTCTAGATGTATGCATAGAGAATCTGTTTTCTTTTACCTTCCTCTTTCATTTCCTCTTTGGCTGAAGATAGTGGTTTCCACTCATATTCAAATATGATTAACACTTTGTGCCACTTATTAAACCTGCTTACTCTTAAAAATCAAGTTTTTCCCCCCCCTCCCAGATGAAGTCAGGATACAACCACCTTCTGCTTTTCTTCCTTCCACCCCTTTTCTCCCATAGAAAACAGAACTGATGTAAAACTTGGCCAAGTGAGAAGTCTCTGTTGGCTATAAAGAAATCTTTATTGCTCCTTGATACCTTGGAGGGGAAGGAAATCTCTCTGGTGTTACCTTGCCCCATCCAACCCCCCCTTGGCCATGCAGCAGGACTAGGCAGTGGCTTAAGTTGCTTCTACAAGCAAGAACTGGAGATGAATAAAGAATGAAAGCTCATTAATTTGATGGCTTCTTGAACTGTGACTTTTAGGAAGAGGAAGGAGATTTGACCTGGATTAAAAAACAAAAGGTGATGCCAAGTTGGAAAGCTGAGGAGAGTGTCACCTGGTGTCTTTAGGGAGAGGATGTGACAGCTCCAGGTAGAAGCTGAGCATTAGTAGTAACTATTTTTAGAGTAAGAGCAAGGAAAATAATTTGAATATTAAGTTTTGTTCCTGAATAAAATCTTCATTAGAATCCCTCTGCAAACTGGCATGGGGGGCAAACTGGTCAATACTCAGTAGTGCAGTTGTGACTGCTTCCATCACTTCTAATCCTCAGGACTTGCTGTGCCATGGGATGCACCTTGCAGATGCTCCCTTCTGTGTTCTGACCTCAGAGGTCTCCAGTGACCAGTGGTTTGTCACTTGAAATCTCTGCTTAAAGAGATTTCAGAGAACATTTTAAGACACTTACCAACCATCCCCTCAGTTTATCTGCTGAATATTTTGCTAAGTGTGTCAAAATGCCCTTATGGATGTCAGGTGTCACCTGGAGAGAGTAGTGAAGGGAAATACTCCAACTCCCTTCAGGCACATTGAGAAATAATTAGGTCAGAATAAATGTCTGAACCACACAGCTGTTTGGTTTTTTCAGCTGTTTCTAGACTCATTTCCAAGACAGAACATCCTGCTCCTATAGGAGTTCTTTAAGCTGCTGTGGAGCATGCAGGTGAAGTGATGGTCACTGTATGGCTGCTGATCTTAGCCACAGCTTTGTGTTTACATCCAGAGAAGTTCCACTGAATCCTGATATAATAATCCACATGTGTGACTGCCATCTGATGCAGTCCCTTTTTCTACCTATTAACTTGTGCTCTGTTGGTAGGGAGAGGACTAGTTCAAAGACCCAGGATGCTCCTTCAGCATGACTGTCTAATTAGCACAGAAAGGACTTGAGGGGTTGAATTTTGGGATGAAAAAAGCCAATGTGAACATTGTTAGTGCTGCAGGCAGTGGTAGTGCAGGCACTGAGGAGTTAGTTAATGCAGCTCTTACCACTTAAAAAGACACTTTCTGGCCATCAGTATTACTTACAGGCTCTCTGAGGCATCAAGCCTGGACTTCCTCTAAGCATTTATTTATTTTGAGATGTTTTTAACATCAGCTAAAGAGGAACTGATATTTATAATCTGGAGGTTACATTCCAAGCTTTGAAGAGTGGGTTTAGAAGAGCTTGAAAGAGAAATGTTTCTGTTCTTGTAATATGACAAAGGAAACCACTGGATCTTTAAGTACTAAGAGTGGCCTTGATGAGCCAGGAAATTTGTTCTGTGTAAGAAAACTGTTTATTAAACAAAAGCCCAGGAGAACTGTTTGTTTCTGAAGCCATTTGTTACCACTAAGCCTTTGTAGATGCTTGTGAATCAAAAGGCTAAAAGGGTGAATGTATTTGTTTTTCTGAGTCATATGACTTGCCTTAAAGACCATAGGCATTCCCAAATTTTGGCTGATTTTTGTGTAGATGTGAAGAACTTCATTCCTGTTCATATTCTTTGTGCCATCTCAAGTGCCTGCTGGATCCCAGCTGCTTTTTGCAGCACCTTCTCCAAACAGGCATGTTTGGGGAGGGAAGGAGGATGCTGTGGGCTTCATCTTTTTGTGACAGATTTTAGGATGTTACTTCTGCTTGTCTGGGTGAGTGGTCCTTAATCAAGAATCAGAGAATCTTTTGTGACAGTTAGTGTTTCTCTATAATGCTGCAGAAGCAGGATCTACATCAAACTGATTGTTATTGCTTTCTCCTCCTTAGCCCCTTGGTGCCATTGGGAGGCTGCAGCCAACTGCTGGAGCTCTCTAGGTGCTTGCTGCATGGTTCTGTGCAGCTAGCTAGGCTCACCAGAGCCCAGAGAGTTGTGGTCAGTGGAGCAGAGTCTAACTGGAGACCTGTGACTAGTGGTGTGCCCCAGGGGTCAGTGCTGGGGCCAGGACTGTTCAATATATTCATCAATGATCTGGATGAAGGGGGAGAGTGTTCCCTCAGCACCAGGAGCTGTGCTGCCATCTAGAGTGACCTAGACAGCCTAGAGAGATGGGCAGGGAGAAACTTGATGACATTTAACAAAGGGAAGTGTAAGGTACTGCATCTGAGAAAGAACAACCCCATGGATCAGTACAGACTGGGAACTGATCTGTTGGAAAACAGCCCTGGGGAAAAAGCTCTAGGAGTGCTGGTGGCTAGGAGGATGCCCATGAGGCAGCAATGTGCCCTTGTGGCCAAGAGGCCAATGGCATCCTAGGATGCATTAAGAGGAGCGTGGCCAGCAGAGCCAGAGAGGTTCTTCTCCCCTCTCCTGTGCCCTGGGGAGGCCTCCCCTGGAATCCTGTGTCCAGTTGTGGGCCCCTCAGCTCCAGAAGGCTAGGGAGCTGCTGGAGAGAGTCCAGCCCAGGGCCAGCAAGATCCTGAAAGGAGTGGAGCATGTGCCCTAGGAGGACAGGCTGAGAGAGCTGGGTCTCTTCAGCCTGGACAAGAGGAGACTGAGAGGAGACCTCAGCAATGCTTAGAAATATGTTAAGGGTGAGTGTCAGGAGGAGAGAGCCAGGCTCTGCTCCATGGCATCCAATGGTAGGACAAGAGGCAATGGGAGCAAGCTGGACCACAGGAGGTTTAGTATTAACATGAGGAGGAACTTGTTTGCAGTTCAGGTGCCAGAGCACTGGCCCAGGCTGCCCAGGAGGCTGTGGAGTCTCCTTGTCTGGAGCCATTGCAGAGCTGCCTGGACACATTGCTGTGTGAGCTGGTCTAGGTGATCCTGCTGTGGCAGGGGGGTTGCACTAGATGATCTTTCTAGGGCCCTTCCAACCCCTGACATACTGGGATACTGTAACCACATCAAGAGTGCAGTCATGAGGGCAGTGGTCTTCCTCTGTGCTATATCAGTGCCTGTTTTTTGGAGAGAAGGGGACAATGAGATGTGGCCCATGCTTTGTTTCATGTTTTCTGAGACCTGCTGAGAAGTAGAG
Organism: Bucco capensis; assembly: GCA_013396975.1. Taxonomy (NCBI): domain Eukaryota; kingdom Metazoa; phylum Chordata; class Aves; order Piciformes; family Bucconidae; genus Bucco; species Bucco capensis. The sequence continues at coordinate 70,143 of VWZO01019109.1, forward strand.
GCAGCAAACTGATTTTTGCCTTAGCTATAAGAGTTGTATGTGATCATCAGGAGTGGTGAAGAATAGATCTACAGGTGTGAAACAGCCTGCTCCTGTGCATTGTCTTTGGCAGAACAGCCTATGATCACAAAAATAAAAAAATCTGTGTTGCCACCCAAATAATCCCTCAGTTTAGGGGCAACAAGATCCTTTCCTTAGTGATGTCCATGCAAACTCTGAAGCACTTGGGTTTTAAATGTTGTTATAAACTAAAACCTTGGTCATCCCTATAAGCCAAGAAAAGGAAACTTGAAATATTTGCTGTTTCTGACAAGGCTATGGAAGAAGCCAGCTGAGCTGTACATGTAAAACCATGGGTTGTACCTGTAAAATGCGTTTTGCTTTGGTGCAGATAGAAACACTGCTTTCATTTTCTTTGGTTTTGGGAAATTAAATTCTTCTGAGATCTTTTTCAAGGGGAATTGGTAACAAATGTGTGTAATATGTCTCTGCCCAAAGCAAGTGTCTTTTAAGGTGATAAATAGCTGGAAAGCTGAAATTTGCACCTTCTGTAGGCTATTTTCCACCCCTTACCTCCAGACATGTATAAATCTTCCAGTATTTCCCTCCTAGTGTTGCTGTGAGATGTCTCAATCTTTTATCTGCCATTTTAATTGTTTCAGGAACATTTGAGAGCAATTGTATCTTAACAATGAATGTAGCCAGAAGGATTTGGTCTTTGGTCAACACTGATCAATATCTAAAGGGTGGGGACAAAAGGATGGGGCCAGACTCTTGTCAGTGGTGCCCAGGGACAGGCCATGGGGCAATGGGCACAAACTGGAACCCAGGAGGTTGCATTTGAACAGGAGGAAAAACTTCTTTGCTATTAGGCCAAGAAGCCTGAGCCCTGGCCCAGGCTGCCCAGAGAGGTTGTGGGGTCTCCTGTGGAGAGATTCCAAAGGCACCTGGAGGTGATCCTGGGCAACCTGCTGTGGGTGACCCTGCTTCAGCAGGTGGGTTAGACTAGGGGATCTCTAGAGGCCTTTTTCATTACTCATTTTGAGAGTAAAGCATAATTTTCTGTATTTCAGGTGTATAATTTTGATCCTTTTCTTATTTACCTGAATAATAATTTTGTTAAGGAATTAAAGGAAATATTGTCCATGGAAGGTAATGCAGTACTAGCTCTGCCAAAAGCTTAATTTATTTGTCCTATATATTTATTTGATTAAATGTTCTTGTCTGAAAACAAGCTTAAGAAAAAAAACCCACCCCAGGTACCTGTATCAGACTTAACTATTTGGCCTAGCCACGATGACATTCCTGGCTGGAATACTGTCCTGCTGATGGAGCTGGTTGAATGCTCTCCAGTCATGTGTAGACCTAAACCTTGTCTTTGTGGGGAAAGCAACAGCTTTCAGGGAGTATTTAGCTGTCCTAGGGATCAGCTTTTTGGGGAGAAAGTCTCCATATGTTGTTAATGTTCTGACAGCAGACTTCAGAATGCTAAACCCTTGTGCTTGGGGAAAATCTTGGTGTGTTTGGTTGTTTGCTTTTTTAAAAGATGTTTTTTAAAATGAAGTAATGATTTTCTTGTCTATTATTTTGGTGTATTTGAGAAGGAGAGGAGGCAGATCACTTGTAAGCTGCACCCAAAGCACAACAGAATCCTGACAACTAATCAGATGTAAAAATCACTATTTCTTGGGATTAGTTTCTTGAATCATAGTTCTTGAAATCTATCTCCTGTGCCCTAAGATTTTTGGGTGGTGCTTGCACTTAGCTTTTGTAGGGCAGGGGAGGGGGAAGTCGTAAGCTCAGCTCACAGCTTTGTGAACTAGATGTTGTACAAATAAATATCTTCTGTGAGGCTTGTACCTGCCACAGAGGTTGTTTGGTATCCAGCAGAAACAGAGCTCTTAGGAGAGAATCCTAGGTGGCAATGAAGTTCATTTGCACCCAGGCAGAGCTGCTGTGCTGCTGCTGTTCCCCTGGCTGCTGGCAGCAGCTGCACTACAGGGATCAGGGCAGAGCACTGGGGATTCAGGGGCTAGAAATGTTGTTCTGAAAGCTGAAATAACAGGAGTCACGTGGTTTATTAAACTTTGCACCCTTATTGAGTAGAGGTGTTTGGTATGAAATTTGCCCAGTTAAACAATTGCTTTTATCTAAAGAAGAGTTTGATTCAAAACATCCAAGGATGGAAAAAGTGGTGTTGCCCAAGCCGTGAAGGCTTATCAGTCCTTTCCTGCTGAATGCATTGTCCAAGATGTGTACTGATTCAACAAACCCTTCTGCCTCTGTCTTGTACTCCTCTGCCTCTATGGTGACATCTTTTTTTTTAATGATGCATTTAGGTGTTCACAGCTGAGAACAAAACAGATGCTGAATTATCCCATCTGGAAGAGGAGCTGCCTCTCTTCTTCTGGCTCAGAGCTCCCCACAGTGCTGTCTCTGCCTGACTGAGCAGCTCCATTTATACCTATTTAGCACCACAGACAAGATAGCTAACCTGTGTTTGATAGATTTTTGGCACTCCTCACTCCACAGCATCTTATTTCTTAGCTGTTGAAGCCTTTGACAGTTTAAGGATTTGATCTACCTTTTCCTTCTGCACAGAGCAACTTTGTCAGCTCAGAGCAGGCTCAGCTGATGCTCTCTGTGCTCTTGCAAATGGGAACTATGGTGCCAAATGCCACAAAAGGCAGCTGATACAAGGCATGGGTGGCTCTGGTGGATCATATTTGATAATGGCATCTTAGAGAAACACTCCACTATAATAACAGGTTTGATCTCAAAATTTTGGGGCATACTGCAGTTCTGAATTCTCTTGTGTCAGCTTCGTAGCTACTCTGGGGGAGGGGAGGAGAATCCTTTGCTGTGGCTCCTGTGCCAGCTCTGACCTTGGTCTTCAGCCTCCCCAAATGTCTCATTTGCTTTGTGCCAGAAATCACCCAGAAAAGGAGCTTCTGGGTCCTCCCTAGTGCACAATGTGGAGGAGCTGAGGCCTGTGAGCTGAGCAGTTCATGCAGGAGGGAGGCTCTGGTGTGTGGGGGAGAGTGGATCGGGACAGATGGACTGATTTCAGCTGCTCAGGGGCAAAGACCACTTCCCTCCCCATTTTAACTTTTAATTGTTCTTGGGAACAAACCAAAGGCTCTGCCAGAAGAGAGATCTCACCATTTGCTCTGGGTAGATCAGGAGGGATACTCTGCTGAACAGGCTTGAAATGCTCCTTCCCAAATGCCATTTACTGCTTTTGCTTGCTCTGGGTAAAAGAAAGCATGGAGAGCTTTAGCAGAGAAAGCTGGCTGCTGTGTATAGGAGGTGGGGATTAAATTAATGATCCTGAATTTAAGGATGCTACTTATCTTTCTGCTTCTATTGCAGTCTTCAAATAAATGAAATTCATGAGCTTTATTGGCTTGTAGTTATAAAGCATCAATAACGTTCCCCTTGGCAGGCTTTTGTATGTGTGTCTGTGTGTGTGCTGAATAGAGGCAAATGTAATCTCCAAGTTATCAAACTGTTTTACAATGTTCTTCTGAACTGCAGAAACCCTTGGGAATATTTATGCCTCTCCTGGGTCTTATTACCACAAAAATTATATGTGTGTTTTATGGGATAGGAAATATATTGTATTCCTTTCTGATAATAAACAAAACAGAAATATGAGCTCTTACTACCAAAATGAATTCTAGTGGATGGTTTTGGGCTTGTTCCTATTGGTACATCTTAGTAATGATTTTTCCCTTGATTCTTGACACTACCAGCCCGAGATGATTCTTGGCTTCATCTAGTTTCTTCCCCTTTGGTTAAGTTGTGAGCTGGATGCTCCTGCTCCTCAGCCCTCATCAGAGCTTCTCCTCAGGCTGTGCAAGGGCTGCCAGCTGCCCAGCACCCTCAAAGGAAACTGCTGGGTGAAGGAAGAGACAGGGCTGAGTGCTGACTCTTTTTTCCCCCTCCCCAGATAATTGGTACAGCACCATGAGAGGAGCCTGCAGATCCCAGAGACTTCACTGGGAGGTGAATAGCTTATTGGATTGCAAGATCAAAGCACTTGGGTCCTGCATTTTTGCTCTGGGCTCTTCCCTGGGTTGTGTATATCCTGCTTCTGCATCTGAGAGGATTGTTTAATATAAGGCTGAACTGTGGACCAGGGTTCACTTGCCTTCACTTCACAGACTTTTTGCCTAATCATGGATATCCAAGGTCTCTTGGAGCTGTCAGAAATGCTTGCCAAAGCATTCAGGCACTTGATGATCTTGACAAATCTGAGCCATGGTTCTTGTGATTTATTTACAGGTGTACTATCAGAATAAAATCTTTTATAGCCAAGCACCTACGTACACTAATAAAGAGTTGATGTGCCCAGATACTGTGGTTGTGGGGACTACAGAGTCAATGTAGGTGTGACTTGCTGTTACTAAGTGGCTATTGACCAGATAATACACATCTTCCCTGTCCACACAGTATCCAGCCATAGAGGAAACTGAGCACTGGGGCTTGGCAGTTTCAGTGATTCCAGTATATTTGGGTTTTACTCAGGTGAGAGAGTTAAATCAGTTGTAAGGAGTTAAGGGCAGTGTGAAACAAAGCTGCTCAGGTGGCTCCCTCTTAATCTACTACAAGTTGTTAGGTGTGTGGTCATAATGCTGGATTGCTCCACTAGTGCCCAACGTGAGCATGTGGAAGGAGAATTCAAAACCACTATTTCATTTTTCATTGTATTTGATGTAAAATCTGACTTTTATGAAGCTTACAGCTATGTTTTTTGTTAATTTAAGATCTTATTGCTTGTTTTCAAGACTGTTACACACAAGGATTAGTAGGAAGGAAATATCCTCTACTACACTCTTGCTGTCTGAGACAGCTGGGGGGTAGGTAATGTTAGTTTTTGTAGGTGCATGAGCACAACCTGTTGTGTTTATCTCATTTATGCAATGTCTGACTGGTAGAAAAGTGAGAGTGCTCTGTGCTTATAGAATGGGAAGCTCCTACATGCCAGATCAGGGAATACAATGTGTTCATCTACTGATTTAAGAAAATAATTATCAATATTTTACTCACAGAAAGGTTTATTCTTCAGCGCTGGGTGTGTAGGGGATATCTCCACCAAANGAAATTTACAATGTCAGTTTGTCTGTTTTCAGTAATGTTAATTTTTCCTTAATCACTACTAGATGTACTGATGAGTAAGCCTTAGTCTTACTGCTGCACTTTGACTATACTCACCAGGTAGTTGATGGTTTTTCCAATTGGCTCTTTTAAAACTGTTTGGGTTTTGTGAATTGTGAAATCAAAATGGAGGAAAAACCTCAACTCTGACAAAACCTGGACCTTTCCTTACTAGGATTCAGGAACAGCTGAGTGAATTACTTCCTAGTCTGGCCTGGGGCCCTGATAACACCCCATTGCCCTATTGTTTGCTGTGGTGATGCAAGTGAGGAAGGAGAGATAAGCATTTTACTAAGAATGTTATTTGGTTTCTACTGTAATATTATGCTATCACCAGGGTTAAAGGAATGTGCTGGCAGTAGGGGCAGCTCCTCTGCTCACTTTCTCTATGAATGTTGTTCAGAATCTTTTCTTCTCTATTTTTAGAACTCACTCAGCATTTTTTGTGCTTCTTGTGCTATGGAAGTGTAACTTACCCAGAGAGTGAAGTAGAGTTCTGCTCTGTCATCCAGTGTTAGGACAAGAGGGAATGGGAGCAAGTTAGATGACAGGAGGTTTAGTATTAACACAAGGAGAAACTTGTTTGCAGTTCAGGTGCCAGAGCACTGGCCCAGGCTGCCCAGGAGGCTGTGGAGTCTCCTTGTCTGGAGCCATTGCAGAGCTGCCTGGACACATTGCTGTGTGAGCTGGTCTAGGTGATCCTGCTCTGGCAGGGGGGTTGCACTAGATGATCTTTCTAGGTCCCTTCCAACCCCTGACATTCAGTGATTCTGTTAGTCTAGAGCTACTCTGCTATTGTGCTTGTCCCCACTGGTTTCAGCTAGCAATTGTAATGAGAGATGCCCTGAACCACAGTTAAGAACAGAGCAGTTAACAAGGACAAACAAATGTGCAAGTGACAGTGTAATTGAAACTGCAGGGGAGGGTGGCAGGACTAGTTTACCAATGTCAATGAGGAATTCAGCAAGGGCTTTGAGGAAAACCATTACTCTTAACATTTCTCAGTGACCACAGGCAGGCACAGGACCTCTGCTGAGCCTTGCATTCACTTTTAATTAGCTGTTCACTTCTGATTGCCTGCTTCTTGCAGGCTCTTGTGACACTCTTCATCTGTCCTAGCTGCTGTATTGGCTGAAGTGACTCCTTAGTGTCCCCAGCTGTCCCCATGGCTGCTCTTGGGCAGTCTCAGGAGCCACAAGGCCAGCTCTTAGTGACTGTGGCTGAGATGAATGCAAGTTCTGCAATTCAGTACTAATTAAGTTGCTGGACACGAACTGCTTCACAAACTCCACTTAAAGGATTTGTCTAATTGACTGAGGAAATAGTTTGAAGTGGAAGAACATTTCTTTCCATTAATGTTCAAATGAACTGCAAATTACAGAACTTTGAAGCCTTCATATTTCCTTAAGATAAAAGCTTTTTCAAAAATGGGAATTGAACTTTGTTTTAAATCAGAAACAGATGCATTTATGTGTGGTAGGGGAAGGGGTTTTAAGTAATTTTCTGCATGAATGATTTGAAAGCTGCTGCTAACTAGTGAAGATGGACTGTAACATTTCTAAGTCTTAGACTTTGGAATATATATTTTTTTATATAAAATAACTGATGAAAAAGAAAAGAAATTCCCTGAGCTTAGCAACTGTCTCAACATCTGAGCTGAGTCTAGTGCAGAGCTGTTCCTTTTATGCAGTTGCAAATACTAATTGTATGTGAGAACCACCTTGCTATCATGATAGAGCAGCAGGATGAAGGTGTGGATTGCAGGACAGATGTGTTCCTTATGGGATGAAAACTTGGAAAAAGAAGTGTATGTAGAGGGGGGAGCACTAAGCTTCAAATGGGAAGGGACAGGACTGTCAGAAGGTGTCTACTTGCCCTGTGCCTCTTTGGAGAAGTATGGGAGATCTCCAAAGGTCTTGGCATGGGCTGTGCAGTCTGAGAGCAGCTAATGAGTGTGTGTCAGCTCAGCTGTGCTGGTGAACTTAGAGCAATTTCAGGATACTGCAGGTAGCTCTGCTATGGTAGAACATCAAGCCATGTTGTATCAGTTCCAATTCATTGTAAGTTGAGAGTATTTCCTACCCATCTTTAGTGTGTAGGATCCAGGGAAGTTAACAGCTACCTAGAATCAGAGGTGGATGATTCTTTCATCTCCTCCAAATCCTTCCCCTGCTGATGTAGACCAATACAAAAATCAGGAAACTGGCAAGTCTCCTGTATTTTAATATTAATTCTGCTTTTGTGGTGAGTTGTGTCCACACTGCAGTAGTATTATAGCTGTGAGTCCTGATCTAATCCTAGTTGGCATATTTTTAACCTATTTTTCCTTAGGATTCTGCCATTAGACACAGATGGCTGCTTATGGTCTATAGGGTGCATGTGCCACAATATGGACAGGCAGTATTAGGCAAGAAAATAAGCATTTCACTTACTGGGTTGTGTTGTCAGATTGTGCTATGTTATCCTGCATATCTAATAGCAATAGACCTTGTACCAAGACTTATGCTACACTAGCTATAGCAAATGAAAAAAGGCCAAAGGTCAAAGGAACTATATAAGCATACACATCTTTGCACTAAAAAAAGAGTGGAATCAGTATATTAAGGTGGTAACTTGTTTTATAGCATTATCATTTAAACAGATGCTAACCTGTGCATCAGGCTTCCAGAGACAGTCTTTGTTCTTGTGCTTTTGCCTCTTCTGCACTGATGGGAGCTAAAAAACAGTTTTAGTAATGAGAAATGTCAGATATTGTTTTTTCTCTGTGGAGAACTAAACCTTGCTTGTAGAAGGGTGGTTTTTAGCTCCTGAGGACTAGGTCTCATTAATGTTTATAACTATGTTAAGGGTGAGTGTCAGGAGGAGAGAGCCAGGCTCTGCTCAATGGCATCCAATGGTAGGACAAGAGGCAATGGGAGCAAGTTGGATCACAGGAGGTTTAGTATTAACACAAGGAGGAACTTGTTTGCAGTGCAGGTGCCAGAGCACTGGCCCAGGCTGCCCAGGAGGCTGTGGAGTCTCCTTGTCTGGAGCCATTGCAGAGCTGCCTGGACACATTGCTGTGTGAGCTGGTCTAGGTGATCCTGCTCTGGCAGGGGGGTTGCACTAGATGATCTTTCTAGGTCCCCTCCAACTCCTGACATACTGGGATCTTAACAGTGTTGACTCCAACAGTTGAGCAGTAGAACCTTTATGTGGACAAGTGAGTCAAAGGTGTATAGTTTTGTGGCAGAGGCAATGCTGAAAATCACTTCTTGACTAAAACAAATGCTTCTATTCAAGAGCACCTGTGATGATTAACTCATCTGATGAAAGATTGAGGAATGTGTGGATATCTCTCTCCTCCTTTGCTCAGCTAGGAGCTGAAGAGGTGGTGATGCCTGTATTAAGCATTTGACCTGAAAGAACAGAGGCAGGGCAGGGCTGTAGTAGTGCAGGTATAGACTGATGCAAGGGGAGACCACCAGCAGAATGGACTCATTTCCTGTTTCAAGAGTTACTCCATCACTATATGCAACAAAGTTATGAGAGATTTTACCATATTCCCTTTTAAATCTAGATTACATGTGGCACAATTTAGGTGTAAATGCTACTGTTCTACAAGAATACCTAAGGTCTATTCTGTGTCATTTTGAAAATATCCAGGAGCTGCAGTATGCTTCAATAATTCACTCCCTACCCTTGTGTAATTATATAAAGAACAGAGCTGTTCCATATAATGTGGATTTGTCCTAATAATATCCTTGTATTATTTCCCCCATCTGTTCTGCAGCCATTATGCTTCTGTGCAGAGTTGTAGATAAGGCAGAGAGTCTTTACCTCCATCTAATGTGGATCCTCTCAGGGGATATAAATATCATGACACTTTTCCTGCAGAGGGTAACAGATGGTATCTGGCCACATACATGCTCTGGTTTTCTGAGCTGTTTTGATGCTATCTCAGGGGGGAAAGTAAAAAGTGTAGCCCTCAGCAGCCAAAAGTCTTGAGAGAGCTGACCTGTGGTGAGCAAAGATGACAGGGAAATCTTTGCACATGCTTTTATTGGATGGAAGGAGAATGTCCTCAGAGTTCTGGTTCTCAGATGTAAAAGGTTGATGGGTTCTCACAGCTATGTTAGCTCAGCCACATCCTCAAAAGAAAGATGAAAGATGTTTCTGAAGGAGAACAATGATGCAATATTTACTCAGAAGACAGAGAGGCAGATAAAAGGAGCCAAGGTGTTCTCTTCCCTACACTGTATGATGCTTCTTTGTCTTGAAGAAAGTTAAAGGAAACTAGTGTTCAAAACAAAGCCTGAAGAAAAGAAAGATTATAGGGACTGACTTCCATGAGGTTTGTTTAGCTTTGTAGCTCTAAATCTCCTTTTTCCTATGGAGAAATGGTCCCTGGTTTGATCTTCTGAGCATTCCAACTTTCCAGGTATCTTCCATTTGTTGAGTTAATGATCTTTTTCTGTTTCAGTGCCTTTTTGACTATGCTCCAGGCAAGTGTTGTTTAATACAGGTTAAACATCCTGAAATGTTTCTCTGCAGGGTAAAAATGATCCAAGAATTTATATGGTGATCTGAGATACTGGCTGTAGTATGTGGGGCAGAAGCTGAGAGTGAGCATTGCCTTGTTGTCATACTGAACTGAGAGTGAGCATTGCCTTGTTGTCATACTGAACTTCTGAGCAGACCCTGGATCATACACAGGGACCTGCAGACGAGAAGGAGCCAGCTTCGGGCACTGGGGCATCCTGTGCTCCAGCAGCTTCATGCTGTGTGTTTCAAGCCAGTGGTTCCTTAATGCAAACCAATATCTAATTCTCCTGAAGGCTTTGAATTATGATCCTTATTTACAGCACACCTGAGGTTTTCTACCAAGCTGCTTCCCTATTTCTGTAAGAGCATTCCCAGGTGGAGAATGGATGGCCATATTTTTTGGTGGTATAAGCTATAAATGAAAGCCCTTGTGTGACTGGGATTTGCAAGATAACTCCTGTGTGTATCAGAGTGAGGAGGGAAGCAAGCTCCAGGAGGCAGAAGCAGACAGCTTCAGCCTGAGGAGGGAATCCTACCTCTGTGCTCTGGGATGGGGCTGGAGCAGGAGCACACTTATGGGGTCAGACCTGACCTTTGGTGGAGATGGAGAATATCCATCAGCAGGGCAAGATATCACAGCTTTGGGGTGGAAACTTCTCTTGAGGGCTTGTGGGTGGTTCCTACAGCTCTGAAGGTTAGCTCTCCAGCTGTGACATAATGTACAGGTAACATCCTATAGAAAATTAGTCTTCTTCATGTCTAATGTCATCAGTTCATTCATCTGTTGAAAGGAAATGATTATAATAATAGTTCTAAATGTCTTTGAGACTTCTCTTAGCTCCTGTGCAGTCACACACATCTCTCCTTTTCACCTCAAGGCTGCAAAGGAAAAGCTTAAATGATAAATCTGTGGAGACAACTAATGGGAAATGATATTGATTGTTCTTTCAGGGTGTTAACTTTTAATGTGAGTGGTCTATATGTCAGTTGTTCATATTCAGGTTGAGGTTTTTATACTTGATTTTGTACAAGTTCTGTTACAGGGCCCTGGGGAATGTTTGGAGTGATGGCAGGTGGTGCAGGGAGTTGGTAGGATCTTGTTTTAATTGACTTTGAATTTAGTGTTTCTGAAAAATAGCAGATGATATCCAATTCCTGAGTGTGCCATTTCCTTCTATTAAATACCCTCTGTGTAAGGGCTTTCTCTAGCCTGGTGAGGACAACTGTTAGCACTCATTTCAGCCTTTTATGCTGATGGAAGAAACATTTCCTGATGAACACTACATAACTGTGGATGCTCTTGCACAGACAAGCCTGTGACATCTATCCATACAAGTGTCATACACATTCTGCTCACACAACTGCAGCTTTTTCCTCTATCACTGTTTTTTGCCTAACCCTGACTCTAGCAGGGTGGAGCCAAGTTTCTGTGTAAAACTTAGCTTTTGTTAATATGTCACAGTCCAGAATTGTGCAGAATTGGCATCCAGAAAAACTCGTAGGGGGGACCTACTAGTGACCTTCCAGTACCTAAAGGGAACTTCCAAGCAGGCTGCAGAGGGCCTGTTTGCAAAGGCCTGCAGTGAAAGGACAAGGAGCAATGGTTTTAAATTGCAGAAGAGTAGATTTAAACTGGACATTAGAAAGAAGTTCCTCCCCACGAGGGTGGTGGAACACTGGCCCAGGTTGCCCAGGGAGGTGGTTGAGTTCCCATCCCTGGAGGCATTGCAGGTGAGGCTTGCCAGGGCTCTGGGCAAGCTGCTCTAGTTGGGGATGTCCCTGCCCACTGCAGGGGGGTTGGACTAGATGAGCTCCAGAGGTCCCTTCCAATGCAAATGATTCTATGCTGTTGTCCAAATGCTTCTGGAATTCTGTCAGGCTTGGTGCAGTGACTGCTTCCCTAGGGAGCCTGTTCCAGTGCTCCACCACCCTCTGGGTGAAGAACCTTTTTTTTGTCTGAAATGCAACCTAAGCCTCCCCTGGCACAGCTTTGTGCCATTCCCTCAGGTCCTGTTGCTGATCACCAGAGAGAAGAGATCAGCTCCTGCCCCTCTGATTCCCCTTAGAGGCAGCTGTAGACCACAATGTGGTCTCTGCTCACTCTCCTCTTTTTCAGGCTGAACAGACTAAGTGACTTCATCTGTTCCTCATACAGCTTGCCCTCTAGAACCTTTACCATCTTTGTGGCTCTCCTCTGGATGCTCTCCAACAGCTTCATGTTCCTCCTATATTGTGGTGCCCCAAACTGCACACAACAGTTGCTGTGAGGCTGCAGCAGCACTGAGTGGGACTATCACCTCCCTTGATGGGCTCCCAGTACAGTGTTGGTAGTAGTACTGATAAGAAAGTGCTGATGCAGCACTATTACATTGCCCTTACAGCCTCTTTCAAGTGGCTGTAAACCACTTAAATGTTACCTTTCTCCAAATTCATTTTCAGCAGTCTTGATCTCCTTTGGATGAAACAACAATACCAGTAGTAAACAACCCTCTGCTATCTTTTTGTTGCTGCCAACGTTAGCAGAAAATCCCTGATTTCCTAAGCCCTTTATCAGACTACTTTCTAGACAAGAAAATATTGTGCTATTGCACAATTAGCAATAATGTCTATAGATCTCCTGGACTGTAAGTACTACTCCTGCTTTCAATGGAATAAAAATGATTAAGCTTGTTTGTCATGGGCTGCCTGGAAAGAATAAATCTCTTACTGGAACTCCTGAGAAGAGATTGGGTAGCACTTTTTTGTCTTCTTGCAATGTGGTCCTTAAAAAGTACTGTCACATAACTCTGGCTGATGAGCTGTACAGCCACTAACACTGAAGAGTTGGGGCTTTTTTGCAATCTCAGATGTTTATCTAGAACATATGTTGTGTTCCTGGAAGAAAGATCATTGCAGAGAAACAGTCAAGGTTGTTCTGGCTGGGCTGAAGATGTCATCTTGGTTTCATATTTGACAATGTTGGCAGCATTGCCTTAGCATGGCAGGAGTCACTATCTTTGGTATAGGGGTTTGCTATTAATTTTCCCCTTCAAATCTTTCCTCCCTTCAGCATGTGTGTCTGTGAAAGTGTCAAGTGATGTTATTGCACTTGAAATCCTGACCCTGAAGGTTTCCAAAATACAAATTTCAAGTGTACAATTGCTTTCTCTTCAGTAAACCAGACTTTGATGTTGGTAGGTCTTTAGGGCAGGTACACAGTGCCTAGTACAGGGAGCAGGATGCTGTAGTCTTCCCTCAGCCACCACAATATAAATACACTTACCATCAGCAGGTTATTGGGAGGGGGGGGAGGAATCAGACCAATCTTATGGCTTCTGGTGCACTTGACCTCTGCAGCAGTTGTTTAATCTGAGTTTCAGCTTTTTTTTTATATATATACTTTGAGATGTGGACTTGCTTACAGTTTTATTCTACCATGCGTAGTCAGGGTGAGGGCTCCAGGGATACATTCCAAGCAGCCCTGTGTTTCTGCACCATCTTCTCTTCCCTCATGGAAGAGACATTCCCCTTGTGCTGGAATAGGCCCTAATACCCTGTGTGGCTAGTTGAGTGGGGTCAGAGGATGCAATGTGAGTCTGTAGATACCCATAACCTGTAAAATTTGTGTCTCTGCTCATCCACAGCAAAAAGCCCTGTGTAAAGACACAATGAGTTTGAGTAACAAAACAGTGAATATTGAACATTTTTTTCTTCAAGTAAACAAAAAAAAACCAACAAAACAAAATCCAAACTTCATTACTTTAAAACCTAGAGTCTTGAACCCAGGAAACTAAAAGCAAAAGTTGCCCTCAAAGAGCTGCAATGTGTAGGTGTTGTCCTGTGCAGTTGTTGTGCTCTAATCTTCAGTCTGCAGTTGTCCAGCTTGGAGCTGAGTCTTGTGTTGGTATAAAATGGGATGTGAGGAAGTAGGAGAGTAGTGTTCCTCACCTAGTACCCAACAGCCATGCTTTGTCCTAGCTCTGGGTGGTGAACACTTGGATTGTGGTAGAGCAGCAGGTTCATGGAGCTTGCTCCTGCTGCAGAGTGACCCAGGAAACCCTCCTGGGCTATAAGGAATACTGGAAGGCTTCTGGCCTGGGCTGGGGGACTGGTAGGGTACCTTGTGTGCAGCTGGGAGGGTATGAGAGGTTATGTGCTCTGCTCTAGGGACTGTGTACAGCTACTATATGTTGCTATGTGTTTGTAGGTGTATATACCCATGGAGATTAGATCAGCCTTGGTACCAGAGAAGTGGTTGTCCTCCTGTACTTGGCACTGCTGGAATACTGGGTTCATTTTTGGGTCCCTCAGTACAGGAAAGGCACAGAGGTGTTGAATTGTGTCCAGAGAAAGGCAAGGAGGCTAGGGAGGGCTCTGGAGCACAAGTGTGCTGAGGAGCAGCTGAGGGAACTGGGGTTGGTTAGTGTGGAGAAGAGGAGGCTCAGGGGAGACCTTAGCTCTCTCTACAGCTCCCTGACAGGAGGCTGGAGTGAGATGGGGGTAGGTCTCTTCTCCAGGGTTAACAGGGAGAGGACAAGAGGAAATGGCTTCAAGTTGCCTCAGGGGAGGTTTAGATAACATATAAGGAGAAATTTCTTCCCTGAAAGGATTGTTAAGCATTGTCCCAGGCTGCCCAGGGAGGTGCTGGAGTCCCCATCTCTGGAGAAACATTTAGATGCTCTATTTAGGCATATGGTTTAGTGGTATGTTAGTCATAAGTGTAGTTGGACTTGATGATCTCAGAGGTCTCTTTCAACCTTAATGATTCTATATTGTCAAGGTTTAAGTGTACATTGTTTGCTTATAACCATTTTACAGAGACTTGTTTCCTTCTCTCTTGTCTTAAAACTTCATAACCTTGCTTTTTATTTTATGTTGTATCAATCTTTTCCTTCAAAACTATAAACATAAAGTAATTATAATCTGTATTTCTGCCATTATAGACCTGTGAATGTTATGGTAATGGTGCAGAATGTACTTTTAATCTCTTTTAAAAAGTTTTGAGCTAATCTTTTATTTATGTGTGCATAGACTCAAAACCCCTAAACTGCTTCCAAAATCACTCTCTGTGGCAGGTACTACAGTACTTCTTGTACGTGGAGTGTGTAGCTGCATATCTCTGTGATCATAACAGCAAAGCAGCTAAATTACTCAAAGAGGATTTTCTACTTGGGAAATGTGAGCTTACCTCATGCCAATACAGACAATCCTTGGAGAATCTTAGAGTGGTTTGGGTTGGAAGGGGCCTTTCAAGATCATCTAGTCCAAGCCCTCTGCAATCAGCAGGGACATCTGCAACTAGAGCAGGTTGCTCAGAGCCCCAAACAACCTGACCTGCAATGGTTCTAGGGATGGGACATCTCCCACCTCTCTGGGCAACCTGGGCTAGTGTCTCACCACCCTCAGTGTGAAAACTTTCCTCCTTACACCCTCCCTGCCAGTCCTTTCAGTTTTTTGTCATTGTGTGACTGTGATCATGGAGCATGAGCAAGATGCTTAACAGTGTTAATCCAAAGATAGTGTTAAAACTTGTGCTTTAATTGATATTCTTCTGCTTGCAAATGCCCTGAAGGTGTGTGCTGTGTGCCCTTGGGTGAAGGATTGGTTTCCAAGTTTGGGCTTTGGAGTGGTGTTCTATCTCCTCCTGTGGGGTCACTCTTTCAGTTTATTTCTAGGGGAAACTGTAAAAGATGACATGGAAAACACATTTAGAATAAGTTTGGGATGGACCAGGTGGAGACCTTTGTAAGCAAGGAGAGCTCACAGGGAGAGCAGAAGTCCAAAAGACTTCCTCTGGAAAGCTGGCAGATAGCAGAGGAATGAGCAACTATTCTGTGGTACATCTATTGGATTTCTCAGTGCAGTTCAAGAAGAATCTGCAAGCAGAGAAGCTGGAGGAGATATTTTTTAGCTGACTTGTGCAGTAACTGCTTTTATAGCCAGACAAATTTTGGAACTAAGAGAGATGTGTGAAAGAGGAATTCATAGCAGAGATTTGAGCCCATGGATGGTTAATCTCATATCCTTTTAAACTTGAACTTTAAAATTGAAACAGCCTATAATAATGCTGAGATGGGGCTCAGCTGAGTTTATAGACACAGTAACTTAATGGTGTAGTCCTTCCTCAACACTGCCCTTGTTTCCAGAGCACAAGTGCCTGTTTTGATTTTCTTTCAAAATCAAATGAATCCCCATCAGAAGGCAGTCTGGGGGTCTCCATAATAAACAGCCACCAATACATGACAAAAAGTCATTTTCTTTCGGATGAAAAGTCAAGATCTATAGTAACCTCATGACAAAAGCAAACCTAACATCAGCTATTCAATTTAGCATCAGCCAGCAAATTGGAAATGTGTACTAAGAAAAGCTGATGAGCTCTGCTCAAGTGTGGGAGCAAAAGGATAAATGGCCATTGTTATGAAGTGCCTTACTGACAAGTAGCTGGGCACCTCTGTGGCCCTGGGCACTGCTGGCAGAGCAGCATGCCTTTGCCCTTAGGTTACTCTTCCCAAAACTAACAGAGCTGTGGGCAGGATTCATTCCTGGTGGGATCACCAAGTTGGAGGAGGAAAGGAGAAGTTTGGAGAAGACTTAACGGAGACCTTATCTTTCTCTACAACTCCCTGAAAAGAGGTTTGAATGACATGGGGGTAGGTCTCTTCTCCAGGGTTAACAGTGAGAGGACAAGAGGAAATGGCTTCAAGTTGTACCAGGGGAGGTTTAGATTAGATATAAGGAGAAATTTCTTCACTGATAGGGTTGTTAGGCCTTGGAATAGGCTACCCATGAAGGTGATGGAGTCACCATCCCTGCAGGGGTTTAAGAAACATTTAGATGTGGCACTTAGGGCTGTGGTTTAGTGACATGTTAGTAATAGCTATGGCTGGACTTGATGGTCTTAGAGGTTCCTTCCAACCTTTGTGTGATTATGTGATTCTGAGTTACCCAACAAAGGGAAATAGGGATTTTTTTTTTTTCCTAGAAGCATTGAGTTAGCTGCTGGTTTAAACACTGGTTGGAGTTGAAGTATATATTTCTGAATGAGAAAAATCTTTTCTTAGGGAATTTACAGAGAAACTTCTCCAGTGCATTTGGGTTATTAATGTTCAGTAAGTGGATCCTGACACATCAAAGGCCCTCGTGTGTCTGCAAGTGTCTTATTGGAAAGCAAAGTCATTCTGAGGAAAGCTCAATAGGAAAGTTCTTCAAAGGGGGTTACACAGCTCCCAGTCTGCCTGTCACAAAGCAGTTGTGTATCCAGTGGAGTATTGGCCTCAAATTTGAAGACTTTCATTTCTCCTCTGGTTTGATTCCCAGCAATGCTGTCACAAGAGGACAACCCTGTAATACTAATAATTTCTACTTAAAAACTGACTGATCTTTTTTCCTCCTTTTATGGGTTGATTATGTTGGTTATCTTGGTGTGGCCTTTATGGGAGCATGCCAAAGGGTGATTCTGCCACTTTGCTCTGCTGACACCTCCTCTGGAATACTGGGTCCAGTTCTGGAGCCCTCAACACAGAAAGGACATGGAGCTGATGGAGCAGGTGCAGAGGAGGCCACGAGAATGCTCAGGGGCTGGAACACCTCTGCTCTGAGGACAGGCTGAGGGAGCTGGGATTGTTCAGCCTGGAGAAGAGAAGGCTTCAGGGGGATCTACTAGTGACCTTCCAGGACCTAAAGGGAACTTCCAAGCAGGCTGCAGAGGGCCTGTTTGCAAAGGCCTGCAGTGAAAGGACAAGGGGCAATGGTTTGAAATTGGACAAGAATTGATTTAGATTAGATATTAGGAAAAAGTTCCTCCCCACGAGGGTGGTGGAACACTGGCCCAGGTTGCCCAGGGAGGTGGTTGAGTTGCCATCCCTGGAGGCATTGCAGGTGAGGCTTGCCAGGGCTCTGGGCAAGCTGCTCTAGTTGGGGATGTCCCTGGCCACTGCAGGGGGGTTGGACTAGATGAGCTCCAGAGGTCCCTTCCAACCCAAACCATTCTAGGATTCTATGAAACACTAGTCCACATCACCCAGAGAGGTGGTAGATGTTCCATCAGTGGAACTATTCCAGGTCAGGTTATCTGGGGCTCTGAGCAACCTACTCTAATTGGAGATGTCCCTGCTGACTGCAGGGGGGGTTGGACTAGATGATCTTTAATGGTCCTTTTCAAACCAAAAGTTTCTATGTTTCTGTGTGATTCTGTGCTAGAAGCTGTCCTGGGCTAGCTGAGCCCAAGGAATTCTGCCTAGTGCAGCCTTTTCCAGGAGTTTGTAAGTCTTATGTGGAAGCACTTGATCAGAAGTTTTAATAAGATCAGTGGGTGGACAAGTGGCTGCTTGTCTGGAAGCAGTGTCTTGGGCAGCCTTGAGCTGCTGGGAAAGCCCTGGGGAGCTTGGCATCTTGGCTGCCAGTGTCTTGCAACAAATTTTCTTATGGTGCTTCTGGAGTGAGGAACTGGAGGGAATATCTCTCTTTAAGAATAGCTTTATGCCTTTAGGATAGAAAAAGTTGGGCTATAGTCCTTATGTGTTGGAGTGGTTTTTGGGAGAGTGTTTGGGTTTTAAAAGCAAGGAGGATGGACAGAAATACTTAGAAAAGTTTTCCTAGTGTTAATGTCTCATACGTCTAGTTATTACCCAGTTTTGTCAAATGGCAAGCCCAGTAGAAATTCTTTATCAAGCATTTCCAGTAGAAGATGTTGTTTAGACCTTGAGTATTGCACAACATCTGGAGCAGACCCCTTGTAAATCACCATATAAATACTGTGGTGTTGAGCTACATCATCACAATTTATTTAAATAGGAAATCATCTTGGTCAAGTAAAATGCTGATTATTTTTTCTTTTAAAGACCACACTAGATAATATTCTGTAAAATAACTTATGTGCTAAATTTATCCAGGATACAAGATTATCAGTCAATTTGCCTCTACTTCATACTCAAGTATGCAAAGCTGCTAAAGACTTTTTGCCTTAAAAATCCCTGGGTTTTTTTTTTTTTTGTCTTCGTTTATTCCACTTTTCCAATTAAGGTGTATTTTGTCCAAAAAAGTTGCATCTTTTTCCTTTCATTTTTTTGGTCTGAAAACTAAATTCCTCCTCTTGTTGAATAAATCTGCAATGGAAGCTTCCTGCAGCCTCTATTAGGGCAAAATTAGAGTAGTTCTTCTGGAAGATGAAGATCTACTCCATCGTAAGAAATAGAAGATGACCTTTGAAGTAGCCAGTCACAGATGAAGACAAAGGAATGATGGGAATATTTCTGGTTGCACCAGAAAAGGTTTAGTATGGACATAAAGAAAAAACCCTTCCCTGAAAGGGTTGGCAAAGCCTGGGACAGGCTACCCAGGGCAGTGATGGAATCACCATCCCTGGAGGGCTGGAAAAGACTTGGAGATGTGGTGCTGAGGGACACAGTTTAGTGGTGACCTGGCAGTGCTGGTTAACAGTTGGAGATGATGATCTGAAGATTTTATAATCTACATACAGAGGAAAATTAATTAGTGTGCACAGCATTTAGCTGGCAAAGGCAGGGCACTTTCTTGATAATTACAGTATCACTGTAGAGTAAATATATTGGTCTTCAGCTGACAATATAATTAATAACATCCATTGAGCAGTTTGACTGCTGTACTTATTGTTACAAGAGCAATAGTTTCAGTGGTGCTGAGCAGCTGTAGATCCTCACAGCTGCAAATGGAGCTGTTTGCTCAATGCCCCTGGAAACCACACCAGCACTACCTGCAGCTTATGTGTGTCTCTGATGAGCTACTGAGTTCTGAGAGATGGCATTAAAGCAAACTTGCTTTTTTGTGACTTTTTCAGAGAGAAAGGGAAATCCAGACATAAGAATCTCCAGTGTGAACTTCTAGTGCCAGACTTTTTTACAATTTAGTCATGGAAATGGTGAATTGAACATTGTGATAGATCCTCTGCTGAGGACACACGAGTTTAGCCTTTCTGTTCTGACAGGAAAGGGCTTAGAACATAAGCCTGATGAGGAAAGACTGAGGGATCTGGGCCTGTTTAGCCTGGAAAAGAGGAGATTGAGGGGAAACCTCATTGCTCTCCATAACTACCTGAAGGGAGGTTGTAGAGAGGCAGGGACTGCTCTGTTCTCCCTAGTGGAGAGTGATAGGACAAGGGGAAATGGATGGAAATTGCACCAGGGGAGGTTCAGGCTAGACATTAGGAGGAATTTGTTTGCTGCAAGGGTTGTGAGCCATTGTCCCAGGCTGCCCAGGGAGGTGCTTGAGTCCCCATCCCTGGAGGTGTTTAAGAGCCAGGTAGATGTTGCATTGGGAGGCATCATTTAGCAGGTTGCTAGGGCTAGGACAAAGGCTGCACTGATGATCTTCAAGGTCTCTTCCAGCTGGAACTGTTCTATGATTCTAGGATGTGCTGTGCAGGTAAAATGTTAAACATGTCACTGGAGAAACTAAGTTTCTCTCTCCATTTTACTCTCCCACTCTTTTCTGACTGCTGCTGTGCCCAGTTTAGCAACTCCTGAAGCCTTTACTACTCCTGACCAACTGTTAGTGGTCATTGGCCTTTGGCCATCAAAGCTGATAGCAAGAAAGAGCTATCTATTATTGCTTTTGTGCTTAGAACACAAGAAACAGGGAAAGTGAAAACCCAGATCCAAACCAGTGGGACTTCACTGCTGCCTTTCCAGTGGCTCCTGAGTCTCTGTTGTTGTCTTCACTGACAGAAGCTTGAGAGCATCTTGGACACACTGCCACATTTCATAATGGTGATGTTTGGGGGGAGTTATTTTGGTTATCATTTAGTTCTTTGCTTTTATAGCCTCTGCTTGTGTCTTTGTCTCAGGGCATTACTTAAACATAGAAACAAACCCAGACTAAAAAACCCCCACAAAATACACTTTACATGCTTTGGCCAAATCTGTGCAACTTAACAGCCATTAATTAATATCAGTAAGATGATATTGCCTCTTCATTTTTAACAGTAAGCCTCAGGTAATAGTTAATGGTGCTGCAAAGTATATTAATAAAATTACTTGTAGCAATTAAGGAAGAAATGAGTATGTGAGGAGCTCAGAGGTTGGAAGGAGCTCATAGTTGGGAAGAAATGGGAATGCAACCCATGAAGGTTCTGGCTCCTTGTCTCCATCCTCATCACTGCATGTGGTTGATCATGGGTGGACATGTGGCTTCCAGAGCTCTATGAGAACATCCTCTGCCCCTCACTCACTGCAGCAGGGGACTTTGTAAATCAAAAAGGCAATTAATGATGGAGTGACCTGTAAGTGTTAAGTTAGAACAGGATAGAGTTATAGAATCATAGAACAGTTTCAGCTAGAAGAGACCTTGGAGATCATCAGTGCAGCCTTTGTCCTAGCCCTAGCAACCTGCTCAATGATGCCTCCCAATGCAACATCCACCTGTCTCTTAAACACCTCCAGGGATGGGGACTCAAGCACCTCCCTGGGCAGCCTGGGACAATGGCTGACAACCCTTGCAGCAAAGAAATTCCTCCTAATATCTAGCCTGAACCTCCCCTGGCACAATTCCCATCCATTTCCCCTTGTCCTATCACTCTCCACTAGGGAGAACCGACTAGAAATTTAATCCTCTCTTCATTTACTCAGAATTAATCATGAATCATTTGCAGTGGTTTTGCTGCTGTAGAGGAGCAGTGTGAAGATCTGAAGTGCTGCTTTGCAGGAAGCCTCTCCAGTAGCTATATTGTCAAAGCATCCTCCAGCTTTGCACAATGGCAGTTCTCAACAACTTGTGGTGTACCAAGTCACATGTGTCTGAACTGAGACAGGAGAGCAAATGAGATTTGATTTTTAGCAAAGCTGACTACCAGTGGTCTATTTTGCTTCCCCTGTCCCTTCAGTTTGTGTTTATGGGTGTTTGTTTACAGCTAATCATTACAATCAAAGGGCTTTTGTTGACCACATTAAGACTGCACCTCTTGCCAGTCTGGTTGTAATTGCTTTGCTTATAGCCAAGCCGATCAGTGTGAATGAAGTGTGAGGTTCTGTGAAGTGGAGATCAAAACCACATCCTATGTCCCATCCTTTTTCCCCTTAGTAAAGCCCAAAGTGTTAATTCCCAGCCCCATGATCATCTCTGCCTCTTACAAACATAACTGCACCTGATCATCACTCATGTCACCTACTTTAACAGTTGGAGAAAAGAAAAGGTGACCTCTCCATTTTTGCCTTTCTTTCCCTGACATCACACTCTGGCATTAGACAGCTTCCTTCAATTATTAAATGGCATAAGAGCTGTTGGCAGTGCATGCTGGAATGCATTGTTTGCCAGCAGAGCTTCCCTTCAAAGGTAAGGGTAAGGACATAGCATTGGGGCTGAAGAGGGAGAAAGTGGTTGCCACAAGGAATAGAAAAGGTTAAATTTACATTTGGATCTCTTTTGAGAGAGAGAATTGAATGATAGATAATGGCTGGAGATTCTATAAGGTCTTTTTTTCCCAGTCCCATAGCATTGAGCTGATTCTCAAACCCTCATTGAATGCAGTATTTTATGGTCATTTGGAAACCTCCTCTCTGCAAATTAATTTGATCTTTCCTCCTGACATGAAAGGAAAAGTGAATAAAAGCAGATCTCCCAGAGGTTATGTGAATATCTACACTTGCTGAATTTCCCAGCTCTTTCTCTGTTCTGGCATTGCTTGCTGGTATTTGAGTCTTCCTCTGATGGCTTTGGCTGCTTCAAAGCAGCTGAGAGCTGGGGGTAGGTCTCTTCTCCAGTGAGAGGACAAGAGGAAATGGATTCAAGTTGCAGCAGGGGAGATTTAGATATAAGGAAAAATATCTTTAATGAAAGGGTTGTTAGGTCTTGGAATAGTCTGCCCAGGGAGGTGGTGGAGGACCCATCCCTGGAGGGGTTTAAGAAACATCTAGGTGCTCTACTTAGTGCCATGGTTTAGTGGCATGGTAGTGATAGCTATGGTTGGACTTGATGATCTTAGAGGTCTCTTCCAATCTTTGTGTGATTCAGAAAATGGCAAAGACAAAGGCCATTGAAAGATTAATGACAATTGGAACTAATTGCAGAGGGTCCTCGTGGCCCATCAACCCATACCCAGCCCTGGAGGAACACAGAGAAGTTGCAGTGAGCAATTCAAATAGGAGTTAATTTAGTTTTACATAACTGTTTGGGAATTATTTGTCATAATTATTTTCAAGTAGGAAGTACAATATTTTATCTGTATGTTTTGAGCCTAGAGACTTGAAAACAAGCAAGGAACTCTTCATCCTTCCCCTGTAAAGGAAGAAAACCCACAAACACTTGTTTCATGGTCAGTGCAAAAATATTGGTACTTGGACTGAAGTGTCTGAAGTCTTCCAGTGTTTTCCTTTTGAATCAGGAATATTGTCTGTGGGTTTATTTTGCTCTGAGCTCTTTACTGCTTAGGACTTGTGAAGCTGCTGAGAGCTCAGCTTACAGATAAAAGGCTTGAGCTTCATCTCCTGCAATAATGTTCCAGACTGGAGATGGCTCACCAGAGTGGTGTAATGGGATGGCCAGGAGAGGTTATCCTGCCAGCCTGGAAGGAGATGGAAGCTCTGACTTTCAGTAGGAAAACATCATTTAATCCCAAGCTGAATTGCAGCTTTGAGAACTGAAAGAAGGGTTTTAGAAATGTGTCATTTTGATGAAGACTATCACAACACAGTATGACAAGTCCTATTTCAGAGGTTAATATAAATTCAACTCTTTACTTTGGGATGGAGAGAAATACTTTTGTTTGAATTTTTCCTGGCCTAGAAATTCTGAATTTAATTCCACTTATAACCTGGCAAAGTGTCTTTGATCCTTCTGCTCACCAGAGAGAAACATTAAATTAAAATAGGAATGGTTTTGATTTATCCAAATGAGTAACTCTTCATCTAATGTAGAACTTGGAGAAAACAATCAATGTATTTTTTCAACATAGATCTATTTCCTCTTTGAAAATGTAGAAAGACCAACAAAAATATCCAGATTACATTATCTTTTTGCTGGTAGTAGCCTAAAAGCATGTTGTCTAGCAGCCAGAAGAGCACCAGATGGAGAGGCTGTGGGCTGTGTACTCAGCTGAGTCCTTGTCTGTCTTATGGCTTTGGGGCACATCACTTCTACTTTCTTCATTTGTACAGTATAAGTAATAGTTCTGAAATCCCAAGAATACTTAATGTGCTAATCTTCCTGCAGACATCATAGAAATAGAAAAGATAGTAATGCACAAAGCCAGATTTCATCCTATTTTCCATAAGCCTGTCAATTTAGGGTGGAATTCAAGAAGTATTTGACGTGGTCTTAGTTTTTATTCCTCTCCATGAGCCTGTAGCAGTAGTGATGACAGCTTCATCCCAACTGGAACTGAGCTTTGCTTGTTCAAAAAAATCTCCTGCTCTTAATTTTCTACAGTTACATAAGAAAAAAAAAAGATTTTTACCAAGTAAAAGATAAAATTAGCTTTTTCAATGTTTCTAGTAGTACTGTGTAAAGATAATATAGAAATGCTTATTTTATACTTAATATAAATTATGCCTAAACCCCACTTATTTCTCCCATTTTGGGGGGCTGACTTTGGCAGCAAGGAGCAGAGGAAGGTCAGTGTGAGTCAGGAGATGCTGTCTGGGTGTTTTAGCAGCTGATATAATATTCCTTGCATTGGTAGCAACATGGTACATCCTGCAGCTAAGACAAGGTGGGTGACAAGCTGGCCCAGGGCTTCCTGGAGGAGACCCTGAGCTAACAGGAATTTGTCAGATCTGTATTTAGAATCAGGGACCTTTAGAGGTCACCTACTCCAAACTAGGGACATCTGCAACTAGATCAGGTTGCTCAGGCATCTACTACCACTCTGAGCAACCTGGGCCAGTATCTCACCACCCTCAGTGTGAAAAACATCTTCCATGTATCTGGTCTGAATCTCTCTCCTTTAGTTTAAAGCCATTGCCCCTTGTCCTGTCCCCAAAGGACATCTATGCCCCCATCTATCTTATAGGCCTCTTTAAATACTGAAAGGCTGCAAGAAGGTCTCTCTGGAGCCTTCTCTTCTCCAGGTTGAAGAACCTTAAATCTTTAAGCCTTTCCTCCTAGTATAAGTGTTGCCTCTTAGAGATCATTTTTGTGGCCTCCTCTGGACCTGCTCCAACAGTTCCATGTCCTTCACATGCTGAGGGCTCCAGAGCTGGAAGCAGTAGTGCAGGTGAGGTGTCCCCAGAGCAGAGGGGCAGAATCTCCTCCTTTCATCTCCTGCCCATGGTGGTTTTGATGCAGCCTGGGATATGGTTTGCTTCTAGGCTGCAAGTGCACATTGTTGACTCAAGTCCAGCTTTTCATCCACCAGTACCTCAAGGTCCCTCTCTGCAGGGCTGCTGTCAATCACATCATCTCCCAGCCTGTATTGATGTTGAGGATTGCCCTGACCTGGGGGCAGGACTGTGCCTTTGGTTTTCTTGAAGCTCATGAGCCCAACAGAGAGAGATGAATAAAGGGATAGGTGCAGCCAATACTGGGATTGCACTCTTGCTCTGCCCACACCTTGTGATTCTACTGCCTACTGGGTTTAATAAAGATGAGGACAAAGCCATTTCTAGGAAGGCTAGGAAAAAACCCTCCAGTTAAGTCTCTCTGAAGTGACTGATATGGTTCATAAAGGATGTAAATTATAAGCATGGGGCTGTTCCTGCCACCACAGCTGCTTTATGGGCAGTCACTCCAGGCTTTTGTCTTCTAAATCCAGAGTTGCAGGTTTGATCCTAGGCTTGACTGGTAACTTCTGAAAGTCACTGCCTTCTGACAACTCTCTTGTAGCCTATGTGGAAATGATTTATCAGCTCTTGTGTTCTGAGTTAAAACCAAACACTTGTTCAGTGTGATGCTCTTCTGGCTTGTGTACAGTTCAGAGCTGACCTGTGGTTCTGCCTCTAGATATGGGCTCTCTGCTTTCTGAAGTCTTTGTTCTGCCTTAATTTTCTCTCCTTCCTGTTGCTACAGATGGATAACCCTTTTCAGTCTCAGGCATGTTATGCTTTTTAAACCTCTTGGAAGTATGTGCCTTGGGTTGCCTTCTGTGCCTGCTACACAGCAGGTGAAAGTCTATTAAAGCTCTAGCAAAGGGAGTTGCAGATGAGTTTTTATGGTTGCTTTTCCTTCAGGTAAAACAAGAGGCAGCTCAAGCAGGGAGAGAAGCATTTTTCCTCATACAGAAACCTAATGCAAACAAGTGACTGTGTCGTAAGAGCTAGCAGAAATCATCAGTCTGGGAGAAGAGGTCACGGGCTGAATGAACCCTGCAGCTTGAACTACTGTGTGCTTGGAGCTCAGGTGTGGTGTGAAGTCTAAATATGCCTGCAATGTGCCATGGGAAACTTTCTGTTGCACTTTTCAGTCTGTAACTTTTTTTTCCATGGATTATTTGGAAGGAGACAAGACTAGGCATTGATGTTGACAGCAGCTGAGCTCCAAGTTCCCTTCAGGAAGAGAAGAACCTTGTGGTTACTTGATGATCTTAGAATCATTCAGGTTAGAAAAGGCTTTTATGTGCTGAATTCCCTATTCCCCTCCATCCCTAGCATTTCACCAGCTGTCATCATCTGGAATACTGTGTCCAGTTCTGGAGCCCTCAACACAGAAAGGACATGGAGCTGATGGAGCNAAGTCACAGTTCTAGTTCCAGGGCATGCTTGCTCTATATTCTACTTGCAGTTCTAAGAATTTCCCTTTTAAATGACCTTGTGTGGACATTATAAAATTCATATGCTTATGTAGACTGCCTAGAAGCTTTGAGAGTTGTGAGGAGACCCTAGTGAGCTTAAATTTGGAGCCATTAAACCATGTGACTTCTCCTGAGAGAAGTTTTCCCAGAACCAAAATTGTGTTTGAAGATGTTCATGTTTGCTTTGTGGCTTTTGCTCTCTAGAGAGTTATTTCATCTACATGTGACATTCACTGTAGGTTTGGAAAGGTGATTTTGAAAATGAAGCTAAAGGATGAATGAAACTGGGGGGATGGAACACTCCCATATCTGATGGGAAGGAACTGGGCATCAAAATGATGGGGTGCTAAAATGGAGAGGAGCTTGGAGTTATGGTGAAAAGGTAGTAGTTAATATTTGGAACCTACTATATCTTATAGGTACCTTGAGTCCTTTTCTCTGATTTTGAGAGATTGAGCTGGGAGGAGCTGGTCCTTTAGAGCTCCAAGGTTCTCTCCCTTGCTTCCCAGGCTGGTATTGAATAACAGAATTGTTGAGGTTAGAAATTGTCCTGCTCTAAGCAGGTTGCTCTGGGCCTTGTCTAGTTTTAAATTTCTCCAAGGATGGAAACTCCACAGCTTTCTTGGGCAAACTCTTTAGTGTTTGATCAAGTTTATGACAAGAACAAATGAATTCTTATGTTTAAATAGAGTTGTATTTCAACTTGTTCCTATTACCTCTTGCTTTTTCACTGGATACTATCCATCATCCATCACCTTCATCCCTTCCTATACACAAGTCAGCTGCAGCAGGTGGACTTGAAGCTGTTTCTCACAACAGTCCCCTTAGCAAAGTTTCATTGTGTTTTCATTCCCTATTGCTGTTTTACCTAAATCTGGGGTTTTCACTTCTGTTGTCAAATTCATAGTCTCTCAGGCTTTTTCTCACCACTAACTGATGTTTGCTTTTACCCTGCTGTTGGCATAGGACTGGAATGAGTCTCCTGTATCTCTGCTATATGTTTGTGGCCCAACTCTGAGGGATGCAGGGCCCCTTAGCACTTTAATCTGCTGTGCTGCTCTCATCCTTTGCCCATGGTTCTCCTCAGAGACCTCATGCACTTAGTACTGCTCTGTTCTTGCAGCTCTTTCCTGGTGGTTATTGCCTTGATCCTCCTCTGTCTTGAGCTACGATTTCTGTCTAACAAATGGTCAAATCTGGTTTTAGATTTAAGCAAATCTCTGGTAATTGGCATGGTAAGAAATTCAAGTGTAGGTATGCTCAGATCACTATCAGCCCTAGAAGAAAATCTTGAGCCAATTTCTAGTGTGAATCAAAGGCTATTTAAACTCTGTAGCAGTAATCAGGGTAATTGTGATACTAAAGCTCATACTTCAGGGAGATAGGAGAAAGTTCCCACACAACAATTTTTGCTTTATCATCTTTTTCTTTCCCTGAGAGATTTCCTAGTTTTTTTTTATTAGCATTTATATAAAGAGATTAAAATTGCTTCTTAAATAATCAAAACGTAAATCTTTATCTCCTTTAAAAGCACTGCCTAAATAAAACTGACTATTTCAGAGCTGTGCTATTACTGAAGAGATTTGGGTGTATTATCTTGGTAACCTTTGTGAGCTGTTATTAACTGAGCTGCACAGACTCCCAAAGCAGCATTTGCATTTCCTGGGGGTGGGGAGGGTTAGGATGAGGACCCAAAGTCCAACCAATCCAAACAAATGACAGAGCACTCCCTTTACTCAAAATACATGGAGGTATTTAACAATAATAGGAAAAAAACCCAACTGCTTAGAACTAGCAAGGGCAGGAAAGCTCTGCAGTCTCTGTTTTCATTACAGGCTGAGAGAGTTGGGATTGTTCAGTCTGGAGAAGAGAAGGCTCTGAGGAGACCTTCTTGTGGCCTTCCAGCATCTGCAGGGGCTGCAAGAGAGCTGGGGAAGGACTTGTTAGGCTGTCAGGCAGTGCTAGGACTAGGGGAATGGATCCAAACTAGAGGAGGGGAGATGCAGATTAGAGGTTAGACAGCAGTTGTTCCCCATGCAGGTGCTGAGCCACTGTGCCAGGTTGCCCAGAGAGGTGGTGGCAGCCCCAGCCCTGGCAGTGTTGCAGGCCAGGCTGGCTGGGGCTGGGAGCAAGCTGCTCTAGTGCCAGGTGTCCCTGCCCAGGGCAGGCACAGGGGTTTGGGCTAGAGGAGCTTGAAGGTCCCTTCCAACCCTGACAATTCTGTGATTACAAG
Organism: Bucco capensis; assembly: GCA_013396975.1. Taxonomy (NCBI): domain Eukaryota; kingdom Metazoa; phylum Chordata; class Aves; order Piciformes; family Bucconidae; genus Bucco; species Bucco capensis. Next base: position 98,732 of record VWZO01019109.1, read on the forward strand.
GTGCAAGATTACTGTGCTCTTGCATTTCACAGCATATCCAAAGCATCTGAGAGAGGACTATTAACCCTTGCTCTGCCTGGCAGGTCATAAGGCTAGGAACTGTCTTTTGACAGCGAAGGGAGGTTCAGAGCTCTGACCTGCCAGTTTTAACCTGACAAAGCATACACAAATGGCAGATGAGACCCACATCTCTAGATTATGCAAAAGATCATGCATTATAGAGCTATGTCCTACAAAATCTACTTCTGACCTTCCCTAGGATAAATAAACTGGTGGTAGAGTCATTATTGGCCAGATGTGCCTAAACAGCTGGAGCTGCCTTGCTGCTGCAATAGTAATGTTTTCTCCAAATGATTATTTTTTCCCTTTTATTATTTCCATGGCTATTCTTTGGTTTTGGTTTGTGTGATATTTTTTCTTTTTCTGCTTTTGGTATTTGGAGGCTGCAGCACAGATGCTGGGAAAGAAATGGGTCTCTTACCAACTTCAGTGCAGTTGGCAGTAGAAGATAGAAGTATTTTGATGAAGGCTGGTCTGGGCAGTCTGTTCTTTGTATTTTCCAGCTCTTCTCTGTTGTACATAACCTGTAGAGTTAGGAATAGCAAAGTCACCAGAGTCTAGTTTTGGTAAAATAGACCTAAATCCAAGATACTCCATTTACCATTGTTTTATAGCATTTATCAGTCATCTTTAGTATCTTCTTTTTAGTTATGTCCAAATCTGAGTATGAATCTGTAGGTTCATATATAGATCCAGTGGGGGGGAAAAATGACATTTATATCATTCTACTATATCACAGAATTAGATGCAATCAGTTATTTCAGCCAATGGATCCACTTACTCTCTAGAAGCTATAGCTAGCTCTTTGATATCTAATGAAAGTATTTGCCACTTCCAGTACTTTACATCTTCAAAGCACTGTATAAACATTTAATTTAATTCCAGACCCACTAGGGATGGTAAATGAATAAAGTATTTACAGACTTGCACTTGCAGGACTAAAAGGCCTTTCAGAGGATTGATGGAAAATTACTTTACACAGCATGTTATTGATGCCAGTGTTGACTTGTCCCTTGCAGGCAAAAAGCAGGTACATCTTCCCTGGTCAGATAAGCACAGACCAAAACCTCTTCCCCCCTCCTTGGCATTATCTGCAGCTATTCCTTTCAGTGGTGTAAACCACCACATTTTTCCCACCATTAAATAAAGTGGATATTCCAGGAGGGAAGTTGGTGGCCTATGAGCTGCCAGATGAACCAAGCAAAAAAACAGAGCTTCATCTTTGCAAACTTGACTGAAGATCTCATACCTTGTTCCAGGGTCCTGAGTGACTGTTGCCTTTTGTCTGACAGTACCAAGGTTTCTGGATCGTAGCATCTGTGTTTTGTTACCATGCTGAAGGGATCTTCTGAAAGGTCTTAGAAGGAGCCTGTGACTCAGTTCCAGTGTTTTCCCAGAGCAGAGCAAATACTTAGATGTGAGTGCAAGTCCAGGCATCTCTAAGAGCTACACCTCTCCTCTGTTAACTCTTGGCCTTTTCTCAGCTTTTAGTCTGATCTACCCACACAAGTGTGTTTATGTTGGCTCTTGCTATCATAACTTGACCTGGATGGATTGATGCTTGTCCTCTGCCCTCTCTGGGAGCAGCACACAGCTGCTGCATGGGCTTGTGGTTTGAGGAGGCTTAGGTGTGGGATATTGAGAGGAGACCTCATTAAAGTTTATAAATATCATAGAATCCTAGAATGGTTTGGGTTGGAAGGGACCTCTGGAGCTCATCTAGTCCAACCCCCCTGCACTGGGCAGGGACATCCCCAACTAGAGCAGCTTGCCCAAAGCCCTGGCAAGCCTCACCTGGAATGCCTCCAGGGATGGGAACTCAACCACCTCCCTGGGCAACCTGGGCCAGTGTTCCACCACCCTCGTGGGGAGGAACTTCTTTCTAATGTCCAGTTTAAATCTACTCTTCTCCAATTTCAAACCATTACCCCTTGTCCTTTCACTGCAGGCCTTTGCAAACAGGCCCTCTGCAGCCTGCTTGGAAGCTCCCTTTAGGTACTAGAAAGTCACTAGTAGGTCCCCTGAAGCCTTCTCTTCTCCAGGCTGAACAATGCCAGCTCCCTCAGCCTGTCCTCAGAGCAGAGGTGTTNTTGAAGCTCATGAGATGATGACATGATGACACCTCACCCCTCCAATTTATCCCCAGCACCCCATAGCTTGATGTCATCTGCACACTTGCTGATGGTGCACTCAATGCTGCTGTCCATATCATTTACCTGACTGCCAGGACTTCTCCTGGATCTGTTAGGTTTGATGTGGTGTAGTAATTAATGCCTCCAAGTAGCAGTTTCCTTGCACTGTGTTCTGAATTCCTCATGGGTTTGTTTAGTAAAAAAAACAAACTAACACAAATTAGCTTCCTAATCTGCCTTTCGTAAATACCACTGCAAAAGAAACAAACTTCATATTCATGCATCCTTTCATTATTATGGTAATTAATTTCAATTTATAACTAATTAATGTTCTTCCACATCTAACCTGCCCCTTATTAGCAGTAGCAAGTGGGAAGCAGGGAGTGGATGGGTTGCAGATGTTGGTCCTTATACTGACAGAGCAGCTACGTGGCAGCAGCTGCTTGGTGAGGAGTTGATCCTGCACTGAGCTGCCACATGGACACTGTCCCATTCCCTGCTGCTGCAAACCATGATGGATGTGTTGAGCTTTGCATGGCTGTGATATGTGGGGAGGGAGGTAAGTGGGAATGTCACTCAATTCAAAGTAACAATTTAGCTGACAGTGATCAGAAGTACCAACCTGTCTCATGGAGAGAAGAGAGGGGAGGAGGCAATATGGGAATGCTATGCACAGATACTCTTTGATCTTGGATGTAATTCAGAGCAGCCTAGTCCTGCTGCAGGTGGCATTATATAAGAGGATGTATTCCCTGGATAGATTTTTCTGGCACTCTGAAGCAATTAGCTTTTGCTTGTTTGTAAAGTGAACATAATCAGGTGTTCTCTCCCTCTCCCCACCCCTTCCCCCAAAAAATGTCTGAGACATGCCCATCTCCCAAATGGATTAATTATAGTTTCATCTCCCTCCTGGATCAATTACAGAAGTCTGTGCTACTAGGTTTGCTAAGGGGTTTTCTTGTTCCCTTTTCCCCCCTCCTCTGAAAGGTGCTGTTGAACTAAAATATCTCTTAATGGGTGTAAAACAAAAAGTTCAGAAGCTCTGTAATATTAAAATGAGACCCAGATAGTTGTAGTTCAAGGGCCAGAAAGCTCCTTGTTGGCATGCACTGGCATTTTGAAGGGGGAGGAGGAATGGGGTGAGATACAAAAGAGAGTACCTCAGGGAAGGAAAACTGTTCTTCAGGGCAGAGCTTCTGCATATCCTGCTTCAGTGAAGCACCAGCATTTCCCAAACTGTCTTTGTTACAGCATACAAATCTGTGTGGCTGTTTTTCCCCTTCGTCCTAACTTTGTGCTAGATGGACCTTATGAGAAATAATGGTGTGCATTAGGAGCTGCAGCTGGGCCCCACATGGCAGCAGCAGGAGCAGAAAGCTGATGTGGCTTTGGAGAGTAGGAGAGCCAGGTATAGCACTGCCCTGGCAGGTAAACCTGCAGTCTTGCAGCCCTAAGCTAAAGCCTCATCTTAATGGGGTATGTTCTTGCAGTCTGTAGATACCTAGCACTGGGGCTCAGCTGAATGAAGCCTAGGAGATCATAGAATNAAGAGATAGAGCTGCCAGTCAGGAGAGATGTGCTTCTGTGTCAAGAGGTCAACTCTTAGAGCTGGAGGCAAGCTCCTGCTGTACCTCTTAAATAAACCTCTTTCTCTTGTGAAAGGAATTCATAGGTAGAGAGATGAGATGGCTCAGGTTACTTTCTCACCCAGTCCTTGTTTTGTACCTGTTTTTGTCTCCAGGAAGATCCAAGGATCCTTCTGTATCATCCCCTAGGAAGCATTAAGATTGCATTTTGAGCCATCGCTTACCCAAGTTCTTACCTCCAGCAATTAGTCTAACAAATTAGCTTTCTCAAGATCCTCAGCCATTTGCTGCCTTACAGCGTAATTGTGCGTGACTGTTCCTCATTAGACAGCAATATTTACCTCCAGGGAATGGAGCTTTGCAGCCTAGGATGAATTAAACTGAAACTTTGGCAAATGTCACTGCTTTTGTCAGGGCTGCAATAAATGAGCTGCCTTTGAGCTCAGGCAACTTCTAGCACCTGGATAATTGTGTCACTGGATGCTCTGTGCTAGTAGGGGGGGGGGGGGGGGGGGGGG
>VWZO01019109.1:115329-130325 GCA_013396975.1 Bucco capensis
GGCCTGGGACCGCCCGCCCCTCGCTGGCCTGGGACCGCCCGCCCCTCGCTGGCCTGGGACCGCCCGCCCCTCGCTGGCCTGGGACCGCCCGCCCTTCGCTGGCCTGGGACCGCTGGAAGAGGAACAAATGATCTGGTGGCAGGTAGGCAGGAGCCTGGCTGTTGGTATAAGGATGCAGTTCTTTGGTATCCTCCAGAAGTTTAGGGAAAATCTGATAATTCTCAAGGTAATAAGGACCCAGGAGGTATATAGAAACTTAATGCCAGTTTTAGGAAGATATTAAGTTCCCAGTGGTGTTCTGTGGGAGTTATGTGCCTGGTTGCTGCTTCAGACCTTGCTAATGACCATCTTGCAGCTTTAGGTACATTATTAATCTAAAAGCATGTCCTGTGGTCCTTTATATGACAGCTTTTCCCTCGTACAACAGAGATAACAGCTCTTCATTCCACAGTAGTGAAAAGGGTGAGCATGTGGAAATGGTTGTGTTCTTGAATACTGTGGAATCATGGACTATACATGTAAACTAACCCTTTCAACAGTACTGTACCACAAGTGGTTCACTGTTCATAACTTTAGTTGCTTGGTTTTCTCAGTATCATCTGCAAGTTTTTGTCTTTTGTTTGAAAGCTGAGGTTTGGATGAAAACCCCAGAGGTTTTTTTTTTTTGTCTCTGGAGCAATGCCCTATGAGCATAAATCCCTGGGACAGGGGACATTTCAGAGGTCTACAGTGAACAACACAGGGTATTGAGAGGGGAGAAGATGCTTGAATTGATTTCATCTTGTGATGAGATATTTAACAGACTGTTCCGCATTGCTGCAGTCTCACTGTGCTTCCAGTGGCTTTGGAAGGGATGGGGTTAGGGGAATGGTGATTGAGATTACCCTTTCCTTTTAATGCTGGTGTTATGTCTGTACTGAAATACTCAATGTGATTATCCATCCACCCTGAGATTGATTTCTGGTTGAGCTGCTAAATGATACAGTAGGAGTGTGGCTTTTATGCAAACATATTGTGAATGTTGAACAAACTTTATATTGGGTATGAGCCAAGAGGATCTTTCTTTAGGCATTGGTGTGAGATACAATCTCTGTCTATTCTGCTTTGATATGAAAGATCTGTTTAAGGCCTTTTGGTCCACTCCTGCTCTTGATCTGCTGTAATGTTTCTTGAAGTAGAATTCTTCTTTTTTTCTGATTTGGAAGTGCTGTTCTTTTGGGTGCCAGTCCATAATGCATTTAACTTCAAATTATTCTATATTAAAGTTCAGGGAAGCTGGATCTCTGTTTTTATTTCACTGCCAGTCAAATCAATATCCTTCATCTCTCTGCCAATGGGAGGCAGGAGAAAAGAATGCTTTGTGTAGGTGGTAGTGACTTGATTGGCACACAGGATAGGAACAAACAGGGGGAGATAAGTTGTTTTCTTTTGTGTTTTCATATTTCTTTGTTTTTGAAGTTTCAGATTTTTCCAGTAGGGTCTTAAGCAGTTCTCAAAATGATGCAATTTCACCTTCTGAGGAACACATTACCTGTCAACATGTAATTTGTTGTTGGCTATAAGCTTGAGCTCTTCCCTGGTGAAATCACTTGAGAATCAGTTGGTGCTGCAGGTGTCTGCCTGCCTCACGTTAGCCCAGGCAGGCACAGTTCATTTCTCTGACACCTGGACACACATTGAAAGGATAAATCTGTCTGGAAAGGAAAGCATGAATGTGACCAACTAGCTAAATCTGTTCCTGTTGTTAAGGAATATTAATAAAGCCTCTTCAGCTCTTACAAGGCTAGAGTAGGAGTTTATTACTGCTCTTTTTGAGTCAATTACAGCAGAAACACCACTTTGATAGGCTGTGACAGAGCAGAAACTAGGATAACATGTAGAAGTGGTGACTACAGACATAGCACCCAGGGGAAATACTAGTAGAGGTTAAGACTTTGAGAAAGCTGCTCAGTGGTGCCCTAATTCTGCTTCCATCAAGGTGTGGGTGGTAAAAGTCTCCCTGGCACCACTGAGAGCAAATGGAAGCTAATGAGGAACACTTTGAAAATCCTGTGCTGTAAAAGTTGGCCACTCTCAAACTGTAGGCTGTTTTTTAAACCCATCAGCTCTAAAGTGCTTCCACCTAACCAGCTCTGGAGTGGCTTGATCTTTAAATTTGAATTTAACATCTCAGTTCCTAATTACAATTACAAACTGGGGAGCAGGATGCAGTCTGGTTTTGCTTTTCTACCTGGTTATTTTCCCAGGTCAGATTCTCACTGGGTGATAAATTCACTTAAAGGTTAATGCAGGATATATTCTTAGAGTTGAGTTGTTCTGTGTGCATATGGGCACTTCAGCATGTTTACAGATTAATATGGATATGGGTTCTTGCTGTTCTGAGTTTGTCTATCAGTGGGTGAATCTTGGTGTTTTCATTGGATTTGGTTGTTAGTTTTGTTTTGTCTATGTGTATTTGAGTGGAAATTGGGGGAAAATGATGTTCCGAGATAACTAGATACATAAAACAGTCTTAAATATACTGTCTACAGAAGAAGAAAACAAGTCTATAAGAATGTTTTAGGTTAAAATTGATTTATTAAAGTACCAATTATTAAAGGGTTGAATTAGATGTAATAGGAGTCACACAGGCTTCCACTTAGTTGCATTGAGTGTGACTCCCAAGAAACGGGGAGGTTACTTTCTCTGGTTTTGCAGTGTGAGAGGGGAGCACAGAAAAAGGAATGAGCAGAGACTGAGGACTCCTGACAGTCTTGCCCAAATGGATGCAAATCACTAGTCTGAATTCAGGAGCTTTATCATGCTCCAAGATCAAGAGCTATTTTCCTTTCAAATTCTTTCACAAGTTAGTAAGCTCTTTCCTAAGCAAACTCTAATACCTTGCTAGTGTCCCTTTAAACGTTCCTTTGGATGAATCCCCACTCCAAGTTCTTACTTAATTCCACATTTTCACTTCTGCTGGCCACCCTGAGCACCACAAATCCTCTTTATCCTGGTGAATTGTGAATATGGAAAACTTCTCTTAAATAATGCTCTGTATGAGCACAAGATAATTATGTTTATCTATTCCAGGCAAACCCAGCTTTCACACCACATTAAGTCAAGAAGTCAAGCATTCAGAAAAAGTACTATTACAGCAAATCTCTGTGCTGTTTTTATTGCTGTTTCAGAAGTCTGCTTCTGCCAGCTTTGCCTTCATCTTGTCTCTGCCTGTGATTTTGGTTAGGTTATCCTGAAAGACAGTCCTTGAAGACAGCACTTCTTCTACGAGAAATCTTTCTGCCACTTGTCCTTTTTGCAATGCTCGAGAGGAAATTTTGTAGTGGAGAAAGCAATGAACTCTGTAGCTGGTTCTCCTCAACCCAATGGAGATCGACTGGTGGAGGGAGAAGTGCTGATTTCACAGCTTAGGAAGTCTGCATCCGTGAGGCTTCCTGCACAGTGGGGATGGAAACTGGCAACACTTTACTAGCAGCACCAAAGTTGGTTTCTTTTCTTTTACTTCAGCGTCCAGGAAGGTTGGAAAGTGACTCTTCCCATTTGTTGGATGCACTTGTCAAAGCTTTGTAAGAGCTGAGGAGTGGAGTAGGGCTTGCTGGCACTTTACTTTCCAAATCACACAGAATCATTAAGGTTGGAAGAGACCTCTAAGTTCATCAAGTCAAACCATACCTATCACCACCATGCCACTAAACCATGGCCCTAAGTACTTCCCATAAATGTTAAGCAAGGCTGGAGTGGATTATTTTATCCTTTGTGAAACTGCATAAAATGCAACTGCTTCCCAAGGCTGGAGCCCACAGACACATCCAAGAGCAGCTTTATGAAGTTGTCATACATACACTGAGGAAAAATATGGAAAGGTCAGCTGTGTTTTTCAGACAGATGCACCTCTTGATAAACCACTAGTGATGCCCAAGTTTTGAAGTGAGCCTCTGGCACAGGTGCAGCTGTGCCTGACAAAGAGCAGAGCAGTCTTGTTCTTACACTCATAAATTGGTAATTAATAACTTGGGCTCCCTTCTGTCCCCGAAATCAATCAAAAGGCTTTTACTCAGCCCTTTGGTAACCTCCTAGTCCTTAGTAAACAAGACAGATGTCCTCTAATGCTAGCTTGATAAATCTGTGGTTGGTATCTGTCTGCTCCATGTCATAATAACTCCTAAAAGTAAATTTTGCTGTAATACAAGCCAAGTGAGGAGGATGTGTGCCCCACATTGTTCACAGCACAGACATCAGGTGACAGAGCACATGGGTATTAATGACATGCAGAAGGACATCATGACCTGGTGCTGCTCCAGTATCCTCTTGGAAGGAGGAGTGTGAGGGTAGAAGCTCAGGGTTGCTATCAACAGGAGAAGTTTCTCCTGTTGTCAAACAAATGCTGTTCTGTGCTGAAATGCCTTCAGCAAATGATGCTGTGGGATGCTGGGCAAGATTTCTTTACAAATGGTAACTTTACTAGGGACTCAGCAAAAATGTGTGCCTTCTAGGATTTTTCCCCATTTTGTACAGATGTTCTTTTAACTGTCAGTGCTTACTATTCCAGGTTTACTGTCCATTGTAAGATTACAATGAGAACTCCAGGGCTGCTAGTCCTGATTGAATATGTCATTGCTTGCTCTATAGGATATATTTTCACTTGTTGAAACAAGTTTTACTGTACTGTAAGCTTCAGACTTGTGCTGGCGGAAGGACAGAAAACCAATTCCAAGGGAATTCTCATACTTCCCTTAATAAAAGATCTCATCACTGGGGAGCACAGTCTGTTTATAACTGTGCAGCGTTGTTATTCCCTGCCTTGCTGCTGCTCTGACTGAAATATTAGCTCACTGGCTGACTTTCTCTTCAACTCACTGTAGAAACAGAGATATTTTTCTGTTGGCTCCATCTAATGTATCAGCTGAATATGACTCAAATGGCTTGAGCAGAACTGTCTTGCTTAGGAGTTGTCCTGGTCAGATCCTTTCTTGAGCCAATTTGTTATGAAGTTTGAAGCATCAAGTGAAATAGTATGTTTGCATACCTAGAAAAGATTGAGTAATAAGACAGCCTAATTATGTTGTTTTTTCTCAACCTTTTGCTTTTTTTTTTTTTTGTGTGTGTGCTTTGTGCCCTACTAATGGTTTTTTAGATATACTGGCCAACAGAACCATTTGAAAGTGATTTTGAATTCAGTCACTGTGGAATTAACCCTATACCCTCTCTGCTGCAAGGAATAGGGCAGGACCAGGAGTTTTTGGGAGGAGGATGGGAAGAGGTAGAGATCCAGTGAAAACCAAGTTTTATTACAGCCTCTGTGATTCTCTTTTGCACTATCTTTGCATATCTTTCTCTCACAAATCATTAAAGCCTCAAAGTTCACAACACTACTAAACCAGCTATGATCAAAGCATTCTAGGAACTGGGCAAAACTCCTGAATTGACCAGCCAAACTTTAACCTCATGTCTGTGAAAGACTGACTGATCCAGTCCTGGGGGCTGCAACCCTGCAGAGCTGTGGTTGAGTTTGTCTAGATCACAAAGAATCATAGATTGCTTTGGGTTGGAAGGGAACTTAAAGATTATCTAGTTCCAACTCCCTCTGCCAAGGGCAAGGAAATACACCCTTGTGCACCTTCCACAGCATTCTGCTCTTTGCTCTCTAGAAGAGAGATGTTCAGGATAGCAGCATCAGTTTTGGGACTTAGAGGCATGAGGGTGATGGGGGATCATGAGGCAGCAATGTGCCCTTGTGGCCAAGAGGCCAATGGCATCCTAGGATGCATTAAGAGGAGCGTGGCCAGCAGAGCCAGAGAGGATCTTCTCCCCTCTCCTCTGGCCTGGGGAAGCCTCATCTGGAATCTTGTGTCCAGTTGTGGGCCCCTCAGCTCCAGAAGGATAGGGAGCTGCTGGAGAGAGTCCAGCACAGGGCCAGCAAGATCATGAAAGGAGTGAGCATCTGCCCTAGGAGGACAGGCTGAGAGAGCTGGGTCTCTGCAGCCTGGACAAGAGGAGACTGAGAGGAGACCTCAGGAATGCTTAGAAATATGTGAAGGGTGAGTGTCAGGAGGAGAGAGCCAGGCTCTGCTCAATGGCATCCAATGTTAGGACAAGAGGGAATGGGAGCAAGTTGGATCACAGGAGGTTTAGTATTAACATGAGGAGAAACTTGTTTGCAGTTCAGGTGCCAGAGCACTGGCCCAGGCTGCCCAGGAGGCTGTGGAGTCTCCTTGTCTGGAGCCATTGCAGAGCTGCCTGGACACATTGCTGTGTGAGCTGGTCTAGGTGATCCTGCTCTGGCAGGGGGGTTGCACTAGATGATCTGTCTAGGTCCCTTCCAACCCCTGACATACTATGATTCTGTGATCTCTGGCAGAAAGCAGCCCTTCTGATTCCTATGGGCCTGGAGGATCCCTGCTGCATTGAAGCTAAATCCTCTCCTGAAATGTGTTTGTACAAATGTACAGTCACTGCCTAAAAAAAGCTAAACAAATGAAGACATCTGGATTTATGCTGCTGTAGGAATGTTATCCCCTGGGTATAGTTTCTATGCACTGAACAGAGACTCATGCATTTTAAATATTGAAATGTTATTTTTTTCAGGGTGCTTATTTAGCAAAAACTAACCAGAAAATAGGGAAGATAGTGCCTTTACATCTGCTTCCAAGGGAAAGAACCTATCCTTGTGCAAGGAGAGCATTCAACAGCTCACCTGGAGACTTAGGAGCTTTCTGATGAAGTATGTCCCTTACAAAGAATGGGGAAGTGTGATTGTATCATGCTGCTATGAGAAAAGTCTTCCTCTGGACTGGGAGGGGTTTTTGTAACTCCTGCTCTTGGAGTTCCAGGGTCTAGGCACTGAGAGCTGTTGGTACTTCTGCCACCTGAAATCTTGCTTTCATTTTGGGTTGATCTGATGCACTTAGTTCTCTTCTCACATACATTGCATTATCAACAAATAAGTAGAACAGAGCCTGCATAAGTGTTCTTTACCTACTGTTGGGTTTATTGGAATTCTTAATCTAAGTTAGATATTAAAAAACAATAATGCTGACAGAGCATCTTTTTTTTTTTTTTAAATTTCCTGCCTTTTGTCAGAAACCTCAGCATCAAATTGTTGGTTTTTTTCAACCATTGCCACCCTAGACTTGAGCTGAAGTCTACTCCTAATGATGTTCTCTCTGTTCTAAGTCAATATTTTCTGTCTGCTATTCTGTACATACCTCATGTTACTACATCCCTTATATCCCTAACCTGGGATAAGGCAAATATTTGCCTCCCTGGGATTGCAGTGAGGCTCAAATAGTAAGAAGCACCACCTCAGTGACTGTTCCTTGTGCCTAATTAAGGTGAATATTTGCACATGTCTTTTTAAAGCAGCCTAATTGACCAGATGGTTCTGCACTACAGAAATCTTCCTCAGCTTAATTGTATGGTTTGGTTTCTTGGCTGTTGCAGGGAGATGATGTCCTCTCCTTGGCTGTTGCAGGAAGATGTCCTTTTTGTGGCCTTCTTTGAGTCTACCCAGGGACAGCCATACCTGAATATGTTAGAAATATGGCAGCTCTAGAGCTAGCACTTCTGTCTCAATTTTGGGAAGGTATGTTTTGTGTGGTGTTCCTCGGGTGTATTCTTGCCATGAAGATGCTGTAAGGATCAGCCCATTCTAGGTTTTAGTTATTGGAAACAGAAGAGAGCAGGAAGACAATGCCGATATGGCTGGATAATGAAATATATCTTCCCTGTGTCCTTGGTCTGCAGTCTCATCTCTGCTTCCCAGCTAAAAGAGTAAGAAGGAAATGAAACACTGGATTCTGTTAACATTTTAATGCTATTGAAAGCACAGCTCTAAGATTAGAGGAGACTTAAGTGGCTCCTGTCATTTTAAGTGGCTTATTTATCAGGATGCTGAGAACAAATTTTCATCTTCACTAGATACTATTAACAGTGAGTGGATCAGGCAGATCTTGTGTTCTGTGACCTACCTCATTCTTTCAAAGATCATTCACAGTAAACCACTGCTTTTCTTATGCATCTTGGGCATGTGAGAGATCTTTCTGCTGTTTTCTCATATGCAGGTATTGTCCTGGGGATATATTGTATGTTTGCCTTGATAGCAAAGTCTGCTTCTTCCTTATTGTTAAGGAAGTCAGAGAGAGTCTTTGGCATTCTTTACTTGTCTTTCTGGCAAACTGAAAACTTTTCTTCCTACCAATAGCTCTTCCAACTTTTAAAGGAAAATCATAAAGCTTTATTACCCCTGCTACTCTCCCTGCCATGTCCTTTCAGCTTTCTAGGGACCTGAGTGGTCCCTTTCATCTCCTAATTTAGGTAAAGGGGGATACATATTTTTTTCTGTTGAATTCTAGTTTTACATGCTTAAAAGGTCTTCCTTCAGGCAAAAGTCTGTGCAACTCTCCATTAACACCAAGTGGAAAGTTAGTTTTTTTCCCTCTGCTTGGGAGAAATCACAGAAGAAAGGGTATTAGCTACTTTTGTAAAACTCTGGAAGTGGATTTTCCATTTTTTTTTATCTGAGCATAATATGCATGTACCAATTACAGAGAAGTTGGTATCTTTTCTCTAAGTTACAGAGTGTGTAATACAGGAGAAAGTATTTGGAAGGAGCTGAGTTAAACCAGCTGCTGAAATTTTACTTTTAATTTCTTAGTGAATTTTTTCTTTGGGTTTTCCATACCTTGCAGGGAATGCGGAATGCATTGAACTTCTAGATAGTTGTTTTTGTTCTCTAAAATCATTTGCTGCTTGGTGCAAGGCTGCTGCACTTGGACAGCTGAATTGCTACATGTTAATATTAAATAAATCCTGTTGTTGAATTTATGCAGCCCTAGGCCAGTAGAGATTGGGAATGAAGTTCTCCCTCCAAAGCGACCCTTCTGGTTCAGGCAGATGGATCATCAGGGCTCAGCCTTCCTGTGTGCTGTCAGTGTAACAGGAGTCAAGAAGAGTTCTGGAGCTTGGGGCCATCCCCAGGGAGTGGATTGCATCCTGCCCTCGTGTATACATCTGTCTGTCTCCACTGCTGTGTCTCAGGGCATGAGCAGATAAATTAAGCAATTTTAGCTCTTCCCAGGAGATATCTCTAGTTTTCCTTTTAGCAGAGGAAAATACCACTTTGTTTTTCCCCTAAAACCCCAAAGCATTGCAGACTTGAATTTACAGAAATTAATTTCTTCAACTGAAATTAGTTTAAATCCATGAATTTTGCAGGACTTGAGGAAGCCATAGTGCATAAATCCAAGGCTGAAAGAGGTGAACAGGAGCAGCGAGCAGGTTTTCTGCAGAGTTCTTTGGGGTTGGTCTTCACAGTATCACAGAATGTCAGGGGTTGGAAGGGCCCTAGAAAGATCATCTAGTGCAACCCCCCTGCCAGAGCAGGATCACCTAGACCAGCTCACACAGCAATGTGTCCAAGCAGCTCTGCAATGTCTCCAGACAAGGAGACTCCACAGCCTCNCTTCTTTAGACGGAATCATTTAGCAGCAGATAAAACATTCCTAATCCAAGTGCTTTGCACATATTCGAAGTTACTCCTTGCCAAACCTCTCTGCATTGCTTTGGGGAAGTATGAAGAACTCTTCCAGTGTTATGGATGGGGGGAACTGGCTTGCAAAGTGACTTGCTTAAAGCAGTAAGGAATATCAGTACCAATCTTTAAAAAGTCACTGATCTTTGCTTAAATTTCCTGAAACCAAGTCCAACACGAAGAGATGTTGGGCATCCTGTCTTGAATTGCAAATGCTGTTGTTGATGTCAGTAAATTTTGCATCAGGTCCAAATGATCATGTGGTATAATGCATTGAATTTTTATTGGCTTGGGTTTTTTTGACTTCTGTTTCTAGAGACGCAAAATTGTGTATAAAGGGAAATTTATAGGTAATATTTTTGGAAGTTAATGTATGTAATACTTGTATTAAGAAATAGCTTGGCTTTGCAGTGCTGATTGTGAAAGCTGTCTGTGCACTTTCTAGCAATTTTAAATGCCTTGAAAACTAATCAATCCTATTTATAAAGGAAAGGAAGATAGAAACGTTGTGAATGCCAAGTCTGAAGTGGTAATCAAAGAATGTATGCAGCTCCAGCAAGTGTTGCTTTCCTGTTTCTGTGGTATGGCATTGGTTTGTAAATTTAAACTAGTGCCTCTTTCTAACTTACAAAGTTTTACTCTTTAATGGTGAAACTATCAATGTCAAGCATATAATGTGAATCATAGAATGGTTTGGGTTGGAAGGGACCTTCAAGGTCATCTAGGCCTGTACCAGACTGCCCAGGACAGTGGTGGAGTGACCATCCCTGGAGAGATTTAAGAGACATGTAGATATGGTGCTGAGGGACATGGTTTACTAGCGATCTGGAAGTGCTGGTTGATGGTTGGACTTGATGATCTGAAAGGTCTCTTCCAACCAAACTTATTCTATGATCTATTGCAGATAGCTGTATTTGTTGCTTTTACTGTGTCTTCTGCTGTTCTTCATCTTTGGGTTCTGTTCCCACACTCAGAAAAAGAGCTTTTTCATGAGGTGTTTTATGAGCCAGTAGAATTGTTGTGCCACATTTGGTTCTCTTCATCACAGCCTCCCTTCTCACAGGTCTCCATGCCTTCTCTTCCCTTGCTCCCTGTTTTCACTGAGCATCCTCTCTAGCCTAGTTCTTCTTTCCAAACTGTTTTTTCCTCTGTACATTCCATTGATTAACTAATTCAGAATGAAAACACAAATCAATAATGTTTGCCTTTTGTGTATCTTGCTTATAATGTGCAAAAATCTATAGCAGAAAATGCAATATCTGTGCAGTTCTCTGTTAGCAGCTATTTGCTGCTCTTGTAGCGCAGGAACAAAGGGACAATTGAGAAATTGGGAAGGTAGTGCATTTAAATCTGATAAAAGGAGTACTCATTTCACTTGTACCATTCCATCTTGAGGCATTTCAGGAAAATAACTTAGTAGACTTGGCAAAAGATGAGACATTCACTTGAAAATCTACAGTTAAATTATGTAGGATGAAGTTCTAGAAGAGATATAAAGCTGCCTGCTTTAGGCCGCCAGCCAGCCATTCATTGCCTGGGGTTAGGCACTGCCTTCCTCCCCCATGAGCCTTGTTACTGCGTATAATGATCTTTTGCTGGTTGCTGATGCCATCCTCCAGAGCCAGTTCCTGATGGAGGCTGAGGACTGGACAAAGCTGCTCCATTGTTTTAATCCAATATGTTACTTTTACTTTAGTTTACCTAAGTGCACCAATTAATTGGTCATAAAGTTGCTCAGGCTTTTCATTAATAGGGAATGTGAGTGATTTACAACCCATGGGAATAATCTATCAGATGAACTGTGGAGCTTGGTCCTGCTCCTTTCTGAACGACTCTGTGTGGTTATGCCACTTGCATAGCAAAGAGCCCTGCTGCAGCCATTGGTATGCCAGAGTGCTACCCAAAGGGAATATTTTAAAAATAATTAGTGCTTTTTATCCCTTTCTTCTTCCCCTCTTTCTGTAGCACTTTGCCTACATGAGGGTTTTGACAGAGATGTTCTCGGCACAGGGTGCTCTCTCCTTCGCCATGTACTTGGGCTGATAGTTGCTGCTGCAAAGGGAGCCTGCTGCTCTGAAAAGGAAGGAGGTTATTAGATCACAGCCCTCATAAATATCAGATGAAACCAGCAGGAAGGAATTTAGGATGGGAGTAAATGACACAAAGCCCTGTGTTGGTTTTACACATGTGGGGGGAAGCAAACAGTCAATCTTTCTGTGCTGACAATTGAATATTTCTTCCCTTTGCTTTCCAATGGTATTTCTGTTTCTATGACAACCAGGGATTTTTGCAGACAAACTCTCCCACTGCAAACCCAAGGAAACAGGTGTTGGCCAAGGCTTTCAGTTTTGCCAGGGATGCTCTACCTATAGTCTCCAGAGGAGGATTTGGCTCAAGTCTGTAGGATGTTCCTTAGGAGGCATGCTCTGTCACTGAATCCCATGGGTCAGTGCAGCCCATGATGCATTTTCCTTTAAGGATTTAGGTTTTAGAAATTGAAATGAAGTTATCAGGCCTCCTCTTTCAGAGTGTAAATTAAATGTACAGAAGGGTTCAGAAAGCCAAGACACTTCTTTCATACGCACAATGTTGTGGTGGTGTGGTGTTTTAAGAAGGTATTGTTTTTTCATTCACCTTAACTGAGAGTCACTGTGATTGCAAACTCAGACAATCCATTACTTATGTCCTTCACATTGTTTCACTGATCCTAGTGGTTTCTCATCAGCTGCAGTAAACCCAGCAGATGTTATCTTTGGGTGCTAAGGAGTGTAAAAATTAGGCTTAGTAATTTGGATCCATGAAATGCCACTGGAATAAAGAGCCTGGGTAAGAAAAGTCAGCACTGTGGTATACTGTTTTTGTATGTCCTCTGTTAAGAAAGGAAAAGAAGTGCAAGCTTTTCTCAGTCCTGTCTCTGTAGGCAGCCTGCAAGCTGTCTTGTACCAAGGGGAGAGGGAAAGATTTCTCTAAGTATGACTTTGTCAGTACTTGGATGAGCATAGCAGTCCTGGCAGCTCTGGGCTGCCCATGGGGAGATGTGCTGTCAGCTTGGGTTCCCTTTGCCATCCCCTTGTGGTGGTCTCAGCATCACAGCTCTGTCCTGACTGTTGCTTGTACTGCCACACTGAGCAAAAAGGAGTAAGACCTGTGGACTCGTACCACAAGACTTTGGGGGTGGTTCTTTACCTGTGTAGAGAAGAGCTTCCACATTGCTGCAACCCACCAGTCACATAGCAGTAAGGAACTATACAGCATTTATGGTAAGTGTAGTATCCTGCTCTCCACATAATTTCCCTACTGCTCAACATGATGAATGAGGGGAAGAGAGAAGAGGGTAGTTTTGCTAAGTGTATCACTTTAATTGATAGCGATGAACAAGCATAAAATAGTCACTAAAGAAAAAGTTGGTTTGGAACAAAATGTTATACTCTGTTTTGTTGCTGAAGAAAGAAGGTAAAATAAAACTTGAGATGATAATGGATTGTTTTCCTCCAGCACAACATTCAGTTGTACGAAGATGTAAGCTGTAAAGAATGATGTTTGTAATCTTCAGGAAAAGCTGACTGCTTGACAGCAGCATGGACTTGCCTCCTCCCACCCTATGCTTTCCAGTCTAATGTGGTTTTGTAAGAGACAGGTGAAATTAAGAAATACTGATTCCTAGCAGAATGCTCAAATTCTCCATGTATATTCAAGTCTCTTCACACTTGTTCTAGAAGTGTCACTGGATATCAGACTACCATGCATGGCAGGATTGAAGATGGTCTCAAGAACCCTAATTACTGAATTTAGATAGATTTATTTCCACTCCTCAGTAGAGTCTGGAGGTGAAGGTCAATACTGGGTGTTTTGGTGGTGTTTGTGTCTTTCTAGTTTGCTTTCAGGGCTTTTTGTTTGGTTGGTTTTAAATAATTTGAAGCTTTAAGGTGCTTGGTAGCAGTCTAGGAGTGAATATTCCGTTTCTTCTGTGTACATGCCTGATTAATGGTGCAAAATCTTGAGGGGTCTTTATTCAGCCCCTCATGCAATGTTTTCATTCTCAGTACAGTTCCTCCTTTGAACAGTTTGTACATTCTGCAGCTCATACTCAGAAGTATCCATCCATGGATGACCCTTTAGAGCAGTGATCTCTCCCTTTGCCATGGTGTTGAAGCAGTATCAATGTCTGCTAGGCCTGGAGGGCTCCTTGGGATGGGGTGGCAGGGTGGAAACAGCAGCCCTGGGAGCTAAGCTCTTTCAAGCAGAGATGATCTGATTATGATCCTTCTGGATGTCCTTGCTCTGCACCGTGGTGTGAAGACAAGGGTGAGAACTGAGGGGATGGATGTGGTACTAGGCTTGAAACAAGCTTTCAGCTAAGTCCATGTGCTGGTTGAAAAATCAGTAGGGCCTATGATTTCTCCTCACTGTGTAAAAGAGATGGAATCAGGCACTTATGCTCCCCTTTCAGTCACAAATATAAAGAAATGTTCTTTTGCTCCTTGTACCCTGCAGAGATTAGAGAGCCCAAGAATGAACCCAGGCTGAGTGCTCAGAGTTGCAGGAGGCTTCAGTGGTTGCTTTTGCTGACAAAACCTTGAATGAATCCTATAATCACTTGTTGTCTCAAGTAACCATCTGTACAGGGAGGTTGCTTATTAGCACTAAAAACATTTTCAAGTGATTGAAAAATTAAAGCTGGAAGTTCAGCAAGACATTTTGTCAGGCTCCTTCCCAGTGTAAAATTCAGTCTGTCTAAAATTCAAAATAAAGTAAATTCTAACAGCTGCTCCCAGGAAGAGTGAAGTCCAGTGCTGGAGACTCAGTAGCTTTCCCAGACAAGCTGGTCCCATTGTCTTTATGGCTTTTTAAGGAGAGATTAGTCAACATCTCCCTCCCCTCTGCTCTGGTTCTCTACACTCACTTACAAAAGTGCTTACACAGGCACTACCTAAACGTTCAGCTTTGTGCCAGCACATGTTTTGTGCTGAAGTGTCTCCTTCCTTAGGAATTTCTGAATGATTATTGGGAACTACTGTAATTACAAAAAAAACCCCAAACAAACAAAAAAGACCCCAACAAAGCAGGACAGCTCTGAAATAAGTGTCAAAAGAAGGGCTTCTCAGTCTGCCTGGCAAGGCCTTTCCAGAGTCTAGAGATCTACCTGTTATTCCTTTATCCCACAGTCTGGTACATGGCTGTGGAAAGAAATTAACTTGATCTTTGACCAATCAATCTGTGTTGGCTGCTACTCCTTTCCTTCTCATCCAAACACAGCTAATTTGTTTGTCTACTAATATGTGCTATCGCTTCAAGGGAGAATTTGAAGTTCACTGGTTTATTCTAGATTCTCATCAATCCTCTAAGCACTTCAAAGAAAACCTTGAATGGAAATGCTGATTGTGAGAATTATATCAGGCCCAGACAAGTTACAGACATCTGGCATCATCTCACAGTTGGGTAGATAGGCCCACAACTGTGTTTTTTT
>VWZO01019112.1:0-33066 GCA_013396975.1 Bucco capensis
CCCCTCCTTCCCCTCCTGTCCTTTCTGAACACCTTGTAACATCTGATAGCCACACTCCAGTCGCAGGATTCATCCTACCAGGTTTCAGTAATGGCCACTATGTCACAGCTTCCCAGCAGCACAGTATCTTCCAGCTCCTCTTGTTTGTTGCCCATGCTACGTGTGTTCATGTAGAGGCACTTCAGCTGGGCAGTCAGCAATGTTACCTTTCCAGAGAAACATCCCTTCATTCCCTTAAGGTGTTTTCCTGGTGTTTCCCTGTTGGCTGCCAACAGAGTGCCTTTGGTTCTCTTCAAGCCTCCAAAATCCATAGTACAATAAAAAAGAATAGGTTAAGAAAATAATTAGAGTAAATATAAGGATGAAAATATAATAAAATATAATAAAATTTTAATAAGTTGTAAATTAAAGATAAATCTGTAGTTATTTGGGTTAAGGCTATTGGGGTTAGAAATGTCAATGACTGGGTAAATTGCATCAACACCACTAAAAGAAGACAACTCATATCTCAATATGCTGACAAGTTTAAGAAAATTGTGAAAATTTTGAAGGCAGCTAGAAAAAGTCACACTATGAACAGTGGATTTGCTTTGGAGTTTTATGTAATTGATACATTTTTTCTGATGAAGCATGTTCTATTACATTTAAAATGAAATAAATGACTTAACTGTATTTTCTTAAATGCATTCCAAGACAAAAATGTTAGCTAATCTATGCGCTAACATAAAATTATTTGTTTCTGAAGTGCTTGAAAAGAATTTCTAAGTTCTCTTGGAGCATTCATCTTCAAGGCAGATAATATAAAAATTAATAAATAAATACTGGCATTAAGTGGAATGAGGATGGAAAAGGAGTTCTTGTAATAAGAGGATTTGTACAACCAAAGGGCAAGATGGATCAAACCAAAACTATCAGCAGGATAAAAGAATCCTGTTATCACAGAATCACAGAATGGTTTTGGATTGGAAGGGACCTCTGGAGGTCATTTAGTCCAACCCCCCTGCAGTGGGCAGGGACATCCCCAGCTAAACCCTACAGCAACCTGGTATTCCCAGGTGGTCTCCCATCCAATTACTAACTGGGCCCAATCCTGCTTGACTTCTGAGATCAGACGAGATCGGGTCTTCTCAGGATGGTATGGCCGTCAAGATATACAAGATATCAAGATATCAAGATACATTCTCTTAATACAGCATTAATGTCTTGGCACAGAGGTGATCTCTGTGATCTCATCAGGATCTACTGCAATTTCTCATGTGAACTCTACATTCACTTCTAACCATGCTGATGCACACAGGAACATACAAGTGACAGAGGTGTGCTACCAGTTAGAAACGTAAATTTCTTTTGGATCCTTTAAAACCCCATAGTTCCTTGCTAAGGAATAGGTATAAAATAAATACGTTTTGTACAACATAGATATGTCTCAGTTATAACAGGGAAAACATTACAAAATTTAATGAGCTGAATGTAAAGGGAGATATGTAGAACTTCAGAGATTATCACATAAAACATATCATGTGTATCATTGGCTGAACTTGCGAGCATTACATCTCCAAATTCATGAAGTACTTCTTCAGCATGAAGATGTCAGGAGCCATTGTACAGACTTTGGCCATTGAAGACTCAACTGTTTGGAAAAGGTTCAGATGATTTTTCAGTATTTCCTCAATTATTCAGTAACCAAACAGGTGTCATTTAAAGACTCCTTACTTTTTCTGTGGTCTGTAACTGTACTTATATTTTAGGGGTAGACAGTGTCATCCCCAGTATGAAGTTAATAATATATATGAATTAAGTACAGGAATACATATAGGAGGCTTTTATTTAAAGATGAATAGATAAGTGTTAAAAAAAATGACCAGTAGGTCTTAAAGCATAATGATCTCCCTGAGGTACGATTGAAAACTTAAGATATTAAAATTATCAGATTAATGAATCATTTGTGTTCCCTTCCTGTTGGCAAAATATATGTAATGATTTTTATTAAACAGAAACATGACAATCAAATGTGACACGTAACTTGCTAGTAAGACATAAAAGTACAGGCAAGTAAAAAGAGAGAGTCAAGTTTATGAAAGTGAAAGGCAAGTTCCTACTGCTGCTTTACTAGCCAACTTTATACAGCCGATTTTATCCCTTTCTTAAAGCAAGATCTAAGTAGAGGACTTCTTTTTTTAATTTTATGAAAATCCAATCCATAATTTAGAACTGCAATATATATGTGAAAATACTTTTTCAAAGGCCCTTGAAGGCTTTAGCCTCTAGCAATTTTAACTGGCTATTCTCTAAACTATTAACCAGCTTCCTAATCACTTGTAAAATTCACATTTTTAAAGGGGGAAATAAAAGGCCATAAAACTTAATATGTATGATAGCACTAAAACTAAGCATCCTAAAAAAAAAAAAAGAACATCTTAAGTGACTTTTGCAAGACATTTTATCATCATTCTAACAGACTCAGACACACATGAGCATTTCATGTAGAAGTAGAGAAAATAAAATCATTTTAATGTGTAGATATCCTTGTTTTCAATTTGAGCAGTTTAACAGCATACTGTGCAGTGAGATATGGTAGCTTCATTTGAGATTTTCACATGCAGTAAGATGGTATTGGAATTACATGGTTGTTAATAATTTAAACTAAAATGTAATCTGACACAATGAATCCTCCAAGGATGACAGCAACACCATCATGAATGTGTGGAAAAATGCAAAATATCTGTATTTTGAAGAAAATATACAAAACATCTGAGCAGGGAAACTGAAATCTCCAATACTTCCTGTCAAATAGCTTTCAGGGAAAAAAATATTTCATTTTTAATGACAGTCACAATTTTTTTGCAAAAAAATCATAGGAACTCAAGATTTCTTATTCCATTGAGACTTTAAGTGACCATCTCACATATAGTGTAAAAAGAATTAATATTTCTCAAAAAAAAAAAAAGGTTTAAAATTAAAGTAATTTTTTTTTTAATATGAGAAAAACAGTGCTTTTGTCAAAACACAGAAATATTTTGGTGAAAGCAAGGGAAAAAATGGAATAGTTCCAGGTAGAATAGTATGGAAAATTTCAGATAGGAAATACCCACAACCACCATCTAGTCCAACTGCCTGACCGCTATAGGGCTTACCAAAAGTTAAAGCATGCTTATTAAGGGCATTCTCCAAACGCCTCTTAAACTTTGACAGACTTGGGGCAACTACCACCTGTCTAGGAAGCCTATTCCAATGTTTGCCCACTCTTTTGATTAAGATAAGCTTTTAAATGTCCAGCCTAAATTTCCCCTGGCATAGCTTTGAAATTTTCCATGTGTCCTATCACTGGACACCAGGAAGAAGAGATAAACAATACCCTCTCAATGTCCCCTCCTCAGGAAGCTGTAGGTAGCAGTGAAGTCACCTCTCAGGCTCTTCTCCAAACTAGACAACTTCAAAGTCCTTAACTACTCCTTAGGACATTCCTTCCAGTCCTTTCACCAGATTTGTTCCCTCTTTGGATACATGCAAGGACCTTCACATCCTTCTTCAATTGTGCACATAGTATACAAGGCGAAGCTGCACCAGTGATGAATATAGTGATTAGATTATTGGGTATGATTATTATTTATTTTTTGACAAGATAGTTCTAGAAATTAATTCTTATTCTAAGTTAAAAAAAATTGGAGAGTCTTCTTGTCTCTTTGAATGCTAGCAGAGAGAAATGTTAGCATATCATCGTCGTCGTGGCTAGGCTTCNGTTAGCATATAGACTTATGCTATTGGTTTAGGAAAAAGTTTGTTTATATTAATCTGAGGAAAGCTGAGAAAAAAAGGTGCAGAGCTTTTAAGAAGAGAATTCATTTATGTAATGATTTCTCTTTCTAGACTATTAGAAATGTGTAGCAGTATGCCTGTGGAAATTGTAAATCTCACTGTAAGGGCCAATGCAAGATAGGAGTTGCTGCTTTAATGCAGGTTAAAACCCTCCCCAAAAAACTCTACATGAGAAAAACAAAACAAAACAAAAAAACCAAAACAAAACTCTGTATTTAAGACCTTTAGTTTAAATACAGCTATATTATGTCATGTGTTGTAAATACACAATCTTACATTATGACTTGTAACAGATTGGACATCTGGACACTATTTTAAGGAGAAAAGTCATAGTAGAAGAAAGAGATATACCATCTGGGCATATGACCACTCGCAGTATTGGTTTAGCACTGAATGCTTTTGTGTGGAATATAGTCCTTTTTGTTGTTTTCCTCCTTCATTTTTGCAACATGATGAAATTATCTAAACCTCTTAGACACTATAATAAGGCAGCAAAGTAAATGCTGTTTTCTTATCCTCTTGAAGAGACTTCTCAAGGACATTATAGGACACAATAGTCTATGTTGAAAGCATGAGTACCATCAATGCTTTGACAGTTATACACAGTCACAGAAGTAGACAGAAGTGAAGCAGAGAGGTCATGATTCCTCAGCAAGACAATATCATCTTTTTGTGAAACTAACTTATAATGACAAAAGCACACAGCGGCATTTCTCCATAACACCTCAATGTATGCTTGGACTTGTTTAAGGCTTCCACTTAACAAAACACTTTAAAACTAGATAGGGAGACAAGAATCTTGCCTTGAAGAGGTTTCATTTTGGTTTGTATGCATTAAATGTGTTTTAACTTAATATACCCCCCACATGACTAGCACAAAGTCTTACTTTAGATTTTATGGTTTCAGTCAGAAAGATACTCTAGAACTATAAAGATAACTTGGTCTTTTAACCTTTTGACAGCTATATAGGTGATTCAAAGAAGAAAACTCTGACACCTAAATTCATTTATTGGAATTTATACAAGGCTTTAAACTCCTTTGTATAAAGGAGAAAATTTGGAAGATGGAAAATCTTGTAATTTCAATGTACAAAATTTCAGGCTTGAAGATCTACTGAAAAGAAACTCAAGAGTGACAGACTCATCAGTGTGTGAAAGATTCTGGGAAGGTAAAATGCAAAGAGGGAATTAATCAGAACGTACAAAAGAAAATGGGTACTTAAGACCTATTGTCATTCTTCTGGCAAAGCTAAAATGCGTAAGATGGAACTAGACATAGATAAAAAGAAGAAAAGAAATATACAGAGTAATTAGGCTACATCAGATAACTTGAATCAGTGCAAAGTGCATTTACATCAGTACAAGACACAAATGCTACTGAAAATAAAAGCTAATTTTGTGATCATTTTATTCCCTTGTCCTTCAGCTAGTTCGTGTTCAAACACAATAGAAAGAAAACTAATGTAGGGATATGCAGAAGTGCTTTCATGATCCTAACTATTATCATAACAGTATTCTTCTCAGAAGTTATTGGTAATCAAGACAATCCTTACATATTTTTATTGCTTTCCTTCACTGGTTTACTGCATTACTCCCTTAGTTTTACTGTGACTTTTCAGTACTTGAAGAGGGACTGTAAGAAAGGTGGGAGCAGTCCTTCAAGCAGGGCCTGTTATGATAGGACAAGGGGTAATGTCTTTAAATGAACAGGAAATTCAAATCAGATATAGAGAACACATTTTTTACAATGAGGGTGATCAAACACTGGAACACATTGCCTAAAGGTGGTAGATGCCAAATACCTGGAAACATTCAAGTTTAGGTTGGATGGGGCTCTAAGCAACCTAAATGTCCCTGCTTACTTCAGAGGGATTGGACAAGATGACTTTTAAAGATCCCTTCCAGTCCAAAGCATGATGCTACTTGTATATATTTTTAATGTATATTTTATATATTTATATAAAGCCAGGACAAGTTTGAGGGAAAGGCAAATCATTAGTGGATGGCAAAAAGGAGAAGTAATGTCCAGAATATAAAAAAAAATCTGAGAGGAGTTTCAGTCCCTTGAAAGGCAATTCAAACAAAATAGAGAGAGCAATAGACATTGCTTAAATCCTGATTTCATCCTTTTTTCTCTATTCAGTCTTGTTGTATTGCTGTTGATTACATACATTATAAAAGATGATGGGTTTGAGCATTTAGGCGTGGAGGATGGTGAGAGTGACACTTTAGATAGTCTAGAAGAAACAATTCAATTCTGGTTTCCTGTTTTGCTGTTATGTTTTACTTTGTTTTGTTTTGTTTTTAAATACAGTGGTGTATATTTGTATTTTAAAGTGTGTACTGTTAGTGTGTCTTTGTAGAAGCACTACAATTTTATGCTTGTGAAATATCATTGATTTAAGCTTTAGGTCTTGATGCTACTGCATTCCTTTTGTAATGATAACTCTTGTTCAAACACAAATATACTGTCTGGTTATATGAGATATCTCAGAAGTGTTTTGTTTAAAAAATCCATAGACAAAAGTACTTTCTTCCCTCTGTTTTGTAGGATGAAGTGAAAACTTATTATTATTGACATATTGGAGTCTTGACATGTCTGATTCTCCAATTAAATAATACTATATTTTATGAAAGAGGACAGAAGCAATACAGACTTTTTTTTTCCTGAAAGAGCACTTTAAAAATCATATAAAACATTATTAACCTGTTAAATAACAACTATTAAACTATCATGAATGTTTTCAAAGACTGCATTTCATTCCTGTGTCAGTGAAAGAATTCAGATGAAGAGCCCAGTATGTGTTCACTGAGTGATTTGATTATGAATTCTACACAGACTGCAAGAATTTCTTTAACATCTGAAATTCTGGAATAACACTAACTTTGGGTTTCCCAGTTTTCATTTCAGTAGTTTTCAGTTTGCATAGATACGAAGAAAAGCTTTATTAAGGAAAAAAAAAAAACAACAAACCCAGAACCCGGAACAAACCCAGAAAATACGGAATACCAGAAAATACCAGAGATACTGATTTTAATGGAACAGCTTTTACAGAACTGCAAGGCTCATGAACTCCTTTTTCCCTAAAGTCTCAATTTCCATTAAGCTCCTAAGTATCACTTTTCTTGAAATGAGTATTGAGACTGATACATAGCATAGAATCACAGCTGATCGCTGTCAAGATGGCTTGATCTGCATTTGAAAGACATAGTCTCCTAGGGAAAGACTGTCTCCTTGTAGGTTTATATTTTATTTTTGTTTTCTCAGTGAGCCAGGTAGAAGAGATTGTTACATTCTTTCATATTCTGTATTAGACAAATTTTAAGGAAATAGAAGGTTACAGAGAGAAAGATGGGTTGGGGATTGCTGAAGGAATGCAGAATATGGAGTGGTACGTGAAAAACAAGAAAATATATTGAATTTAGAGAAAACTGACAGAAAGCAGAGATGAAATTGTCAGAACAATTAGAAATATGAAAGGCATAAAGGACTGTAAAAAAAATAGGAATAGGGTTAGAAAAGGACAGTTAGATAGGAAAAAAGACAATTCTGAACTGGTAGAAGCCCACATTTCTGTGTTTATGGAAACACAGGCTTGGAGATGAACCTGAAAGCATGAGTGGAAGGTGATTTCTTCCTGACGGTTCAGCAGTTAAGAGGCTCATCTTAAGTTCCATGATTTAAACCGGTCTCTTTTTTTTTTTTTTTTCCAGAGAAGAAAGGAGGAAAAGCTGTCAAGTTGTTTGACTGCTTCACTTTGGCAGTACTGCCCTTTACACAGGGATGAATTGCATCTTAAACAAACTCAATATTTTCTGCAGTAAATTATGTTACTTTTTATGATGTTTTTATTTACATGCTAGAATACGGTGAGTAAGATTGTGCCAGAACACACAGTTGTGTGAAAGGGTCAAAAGAACTGAAAAGAAGAAAGGTGGGGAGAGACAAAGATTAATCTATAATTTTTTAAGCAAAGCAGAAAACAGGGAATTCTAATTTACTTTTAAACTGTGTAGCATAAAAAGACTGTATCTCCAACTCACAAAAATCAATGTGGACAGATGAATGCACATCATCAAATTTTACTTACAGTTAGTCTTTAAGAGACTGCATTTTCTATTCTATGGTAGACAATTCTGGTCCATAGTAACTGACAGTTTGTTCTTGGTTTTTGGTCTGTTTATTGTTGGGGGTTTATTTATGACTATTTTCTTATATTTAGTGTATTTTCATCACAAAATCTATTTATTCCTTCTTTCTCTCTCTCTCTGTTTATCTATATCTATATCTATTTATATCTCTCAGTTATCTATCATCTATCTATCTAACTAACTGTCTATCTAAAAAATTGTAAGGAAAGGAGGAAGAAAGAAACCCCAAAAACCCCCAAAAGAGGAAAAAAGAAAAACAAGAAAGACAAGTGATGCATATGAAAACTGTTGCTCAACACCAACCAATGCCCAGCCCCAGTTCCAGTGGTGACCCTGCCCCCAGCAATTTCGTCCCAGGTTTTATTACTGAGCATAATGTCATATGGTATAGAATATCCTTTTGGCTAGTTCACATCAGATATCCTAAATGTGCCCCTCCTAACTTCTTGTACACCTCCAGCCTACTCACTAGTGGGGCAGTGTGAGGAGCAGAAAAGGCCTTGATGCTGTGTAAACACTGCTCAGCAGTAACTAAAACATCCTCATATTATCAACACTGTTTTCTGCACAAATCCAAATCATAGCCCCATACTAGCTACAATGAAGAAAATTAACTCTATCTCAGCCAAAACCAGTGCAAGTGCATTTACAATTTGAAGATGATTCATCACCTCATTGTCATACTACTGTGAGGAAAACTGTGAGCCCCACCTCTGTACCTGGGAAGATCATGGAGCGGATAGTCATGGAGTGATGTTAAGGCACATGAAAGATAAAGAGGTGATACTAAGAAGTCAACATGGGTTCACTATGAGGGAGTGATTGCAGCAGTTGATGAGGGAAGACAGACTGATGTTGTCTACTTGGACTTTTGTAAGGCCTTCGATAGAGTCCTTCATGACATCCTTATCTCAAAACTGGAGAGATATGGATTTGATGGGTGGACTGTTCGGTGGATTAGAAACTGGCTGGAAGGACACAACCAGAGAGTTGTGGTCAATGGCTCTTTGTCTAGGTGGAGAGCAGTGACGAGTGGTGTCCCTCAGCGTTCTGTCTTGGGACCAGTGCTCTTCAGTGTCTTCGTTAATGACCTAGACATGGGTATCAAGTGCAGCCTCAGCAAGTTTGCAGATGACATGAAGCTGAGTAGCGTGGCTGACGGGCTAGAAGGAAGAGATGCCATCCAGAGGGACCTGGACGAACTTGAAAATTGGGCCCATGAGAATAAAATGAAGTTTAATAAGTCAAAAGGTAAGGTCGTGCATCTGGGTAGGAGTAATCCTAGATACAAGTACAGACTGGGTGAGGAACTCATTGAAAGCAGCCCTGCAGAGAAGGACTTGGGGGCCGTGATTGATGAAAAGCTGGATGTGAGCCAGCAATGTATACTCGCAGCCAAGAAAGCCAACCGCATCCTGGGCTGCATCAGGAAAGGCATGACCAGCAGGTCTAGGGAGGTGATTCTGCCTCTCTACTCTGCCCTTGTGAGGCCCCATCTGGAGTACTGTATCCAGTACTGGACTCCTCAGCATAAAAGAGATGTGGACCTTTTGGTGCGAGTCCAGAGGAGGGCCACAAAGATGATCAAAGGATTGGAGAACCTCCCCTACAAAGACAGGCCGAGAGAGTTGGTGTTGTTCAGCCTGGAAAAGAGAAGGCTTAGAGGGGATCTTATAGCAGCTTTCCACTACCTAAAGGGGGATTGTAAGATAGAAGGGGAGAAATTTTTAGATGGTCAGATTGTAATAGGACAAGGGGGAATGGTTATGAACTGAAGGAGGGGAAGTTTACATTGGAGATTAAGAGGAAGTTCAGTACTGGGGCCACTCCTGTTCAACATCTTCATCAATGACCTGGACCAGGGGGTAGAGTGCACCCTTAGTAAGTTTGCAGATGACACCAAGCTGGGTGGCAATGTCGATCTGCTTGAGGGTAGGGAAGCTCTGCAGCGGGATCTAGACAGGCTGGATGGCTGGGCCAAGGCCAATTCCATGAAGTTCAATAAGGCCAAATGCCGGGTACTGCACCTTGGCCATAACAACCCCCAGCAGCGCTACAGGCTCGGGGAGGAGTGGCTGGAGAGCTGCCAGGCAGAGAGGGACCTAGGGGTGCTGATTGACAGCCGGATGAACATGAGCCAGCAGTGTGCCCAGGTGGCCAAGAAGGCCAATGGCATCCTGGCCTGTATCAGAAACGGTGTTGTCAGCAGGAGCAGGGAGGTGATCATGCCCCTCTACTCAGCTCTGGTGAGGCCTCACCTTGAGTACTGTGTCCAGTTTTGGGCCCCTCACTACAAGAGGGACATTGAGGTGCTGGAGAGAGTACAGAGGCGGGCTACCAAGCTGGTAAAGGGCTTAGAGCATAAGCCTTATGAGGAAAGACTGAGGGATCTGGGCCTGTTTAGTCTGGAAAAGAGGAGACTGAGGGGAGACCTCATTGCTCTCTATAACTACCTGAGGGGAGGTTGTAGGGAGGCAGGAATTGGTCTGTTCTCCCTGGTAGAGAGTGATAGGACAAGGGGAAATGGATTGAAACTGCGCCAGGGGAGGTTCAGGTTAGATATTAGGAGGAATTTCTTTACTGAAAGGGTTGTCAGCCATTGGAACAGGCTGCCCAGGGAGGTGGTTGAGTCACTGTCCCTGGAGGTGTTTAAGAGACGGCTGGATGTTGTGTTGGGGAGCATCATTTAGTGGGGTGATAGGGCTAGGAAAAAGGCTGGACTCGATGATCTTCAAGGTCTCTTCCAGCTGTAACTGTTCTATGATTCTATGATTCTTTACCCAGAGGGTGGTTGGGCACTGGAAAGCCCAGAGAAGTTGTGGATGCCCCATCCCTGGCAGTGTTCAAGGCCAGGCTGGATGTGGCCCTGGGCAACCTGGTCTAGTGATTGGCATCCCTGCCCATGGTGGGGGGGTTAGAACTAGATGATCTTTAAGGTCCCTTCCAACCTGGCCATTCTATGATTCTGTGATTCTATGATCATATTGATGAGTTTAAATAGGAATGTCATTATTTGTAATAGACATTAGGTAAAGAAAAATGTAATGCAATAGGAGCTATTTCAGAGCACAGTGTCAAAAATCACCAGGAGAATAAAAAACCTAACTATGAGGTTAGGAAAGATTGAAAGAAATAGGGTTATTTAACCTAAGAAGAGAATAGTCTTAAGGTACGCATGATCCCAGTTTTCAGCAACATTATTGTAAGGTACAAACTGTTCTCTGTGTCTGGTGGCAAATTCCAGGGGAAAAAGGATTAGTTAATTGTAAGGAGACCTATGGTATTCATCATGAATACCATAAAGGGGGTGGAGAGATCTGCAGTAGAACACCTTGTGAATATAGTGGAATTTCCTTCACCAGAAGCTTTTAAAAAGATGCTGGATAAACTGTAGTCAGAAACTGATACACAACTGATTATGGTTTGGGGGAAAATTGTGATTTACTGCTTGTGGTTCTTTCCTGCTTAATTTTATATTATTCTATAAAAAAAATTCAATTGTAATGACAGATGTTTCAACAGTTCTATCTGATCCAGAATTTTCAAAGTTATAGCCAGGGATATTCAATTTGGAAATTTATATTTTTAATAAAATCAGACTGAATAAATATTCTATACTTATAACTTAATGCTTTTAAATGTAACTTAGTAGTGATTATCCTGATAAATTTCAGGATACGGCTTTGCTTTCCAATAGAGAGTTATTCAATAACTGTAAGTAAAACATAGTGAGAAAATAAGATTGTGTTTGGTGCAGTGAAGTCGTATGGTAAAGGTTTATTTTCCTCTTTTAAACAAGTTTGTTATAAAGAAGGTGAAATATATGAGGTAAGATAACAGGGAAATTGACTCCTGAGAGATTATTTTTTAATCTCTATTATTAAAGTGCAAGACTGTATACTTAATGCACCATTTATTTGCATAACTGGCCTTTAAATTTATGAACTGTATATTTTATATATTTTCGGATCTAACATTTAAAATCAGTTTATGTTCTATTGTGAACACAGGAATATTCATTTTGCTCATCACAACAGAAAGCATGGCAATACTCTCTCCTGCAGGAAAGATGGAATGACTTTCCATTACAACATAAAATTTCCTACCTGATCTTGGAAGCTTCCTGGGAGGGGCATCCTCAACCTCATTGAGCAACCAGTTCTGGTGCCATTCACATAGTAAAAGTGTTCTTAATAATAACTTATATAAATCAACTCTCTCTCAGTTTAGAGTCATTATCCCTTGTCCTATCACTAAATACCCTTGTAAATAGTCCCTCTCTAGTTTTCTTGTAGACTCCTTTCAGGTACTAGAAGGCTTCTATGAGGCCTCTGCAGAAGCTTCTTTTCTCCAGGCTGAACAACACCAATTCTCTGGGCCTCTTTTCATAAGAGAGGTGCTCCAGCCCCTTGACCATCCTCAGTGTCCTCCTCTGGACTCACTTCAACAGATCCATGTCCTTCTTATGCTGGGTGCCCCAGAGTTGAAGACAGTATTAGAGATGGGGTCTCATAAGGATGGAGTAGAGGGGAAGAATCACCTCCCCTGACCTGCAGTTCATGCTTCATTTCACAAAAACACAGAATCAAAAAAAAAAAAGGTAGGGGTTTGAAGGGACCCCTGGACATCATCTAGTCCAACCCTGCTGCTAAAGCAGGTTCATCTACAGAAGGTTGCTCATGACCACATCTAGGCAGGTCTGGAATATCTCCAGATATGGAGACTCCACAACCTCTCCAGGCAGCTTGTTACAGTGCTCTGTCATCGTCAAAGGAAGCAAGTTTTTCCTTATGTTTAGATGGATCTTCATAGGTTCTAGTTTGTGCCCATTGCCCCTTGTCCTGTCCCTGGACACCACTGAAAAGTGTCTGGCCTCATCCTCTTAATATTCACCCTTTACATATTGATAAGCATTGATAATATCCCCTCTCAGTCTTCTCCAGGCTAAACAGCTCCAGATCTCTCAGCCTTTCTTCATAAGAGAGATGTTCCAGTACTCTCATCATCTTCATAGACCTCCACAGGACTCTCTCCAGCAGTTCTTCCCTAGATGCCACTATCTACAATTGCCCTTGTTGAGCTTCATTAGTTTCCACTCCACCCAACTCTCAAGCCTGTCCAGGCCTTGCTGAATGGCAGTACAGCCTCCCGATATGTCAGCCACTCTTGCTAGTTTTGTGTCATCAGCAAACTTGCTGAGAGACTCTCTGTCCCTTCATTTGGGTCATTGATGAAGATGTAGAACAAGACTGGACCTCATACTGACCCCTGTGGCACACCACTAGCTATAGGCCTCCAACTCGGCTCTGTGATCACAACCCTCTAAACTCTGTCTTTCAACCACTTCACAGTCCACCTCCGTGTCCATTCACTCAGTCCCCACTTCCTGAGCTTACCTATGAGAATGTTAAGGGAGACAGTGTCAAAAGCCTTGCTGAAGTCAAGATAGACACATCCACTGCTCTCCCCTCATCTACCCAGATAGTCATACTACCATCATAGAAAGTGATAGAAGAATCTGATAGAAGGCTATCAGATTGGCCAAGTATGATTTCCCCTTTGTGAATCAATGCTGACTACTCCTGATAATCTTTTCCTCCACATACTTAGAGATGACCTTCAGAATGAGCTGTTCCATCAGCTTTATGAGGGATGAAGGTGGTTCTGGCTGGCCTGTAATGTCCTGGGTCATTCTTGACCGTTTTGAAGACTGGGGGAACCCTGGCTTTTGTTCAGTCGTCAGGCATCTCTCTTGTTCTCCATGACCTTTCAAAAAGGTTGGAAAGTGGTTTGGCAATAATATCAGCCAGTTCCTTCAACACTAGCGGGTGCATTGCAGTGGGAGCCATGGATTTGTGAGTATTCAGTTTGCCTATCTGATCTCTAACTCAATCTTCCTTGACCAGAATTTTTGTCTTACGTCCATCTTTTTGTTGCAGCCTAGGATACAGTTGGCTTTCTGGGCTCTAAACACTCATTTTTAGATCATGTTGATCTTCTCACCCACAAGCCCTTCTCCTCAGGGCTGTTATCAATTCATTTCCACCCAGCTTCTATTTGTGCCAAGCCCTTGATCATCATCCAAGTCCTCCTCTGGAACCGTTTAAACACTTTCTTAGGCTAGGGGCCAAAGACGTGAACATTGTATTCAGAGTGGGGTCTCAGCAGAGCAGAATAGAAGGGGAGAATCATGTCCCCTAACCTGCTGGTCACAGTTCTCTGGATGCAGTCCAGGATGTGATTAGCTTCCTGGGCTATGAGCGCACCTTTCTGGCTCATATTCAGTTTTTCATCTACCAAGACCCCAAGTCCTTCTTTGCAGGGCTGCTCTCAAACCACTCATTGCCCAGCCTATGTTTGTGCTTGGGGTTGCCCCAATCCAAGTGCAAGACCTTGCATTTGGCATTATTGAACTTCATGAAGTTTGCATAGACTCACCTCAAGGCTATCAAGGTCCCTCTAGATGGCATCCCTTCCCTTCAGCATGTCAATTGTACTGCACAGCTTGGTGTCATTAACAGACTTGCTGGAGGTGCACTCAATCTTTGTCCATGTCACAGACAAAGATATTAAATAGCTCTGGTCCCAATGCTGTCCCCTGAGGATTGCCACTCATCAAAATTCTCCACTTGGATATCAAGCTGTTGACTGCTACTCTTTCAGTGCAACCATCCAGCCATTGATCCCTCTGTCTTATCCATGGCTTTCCAATTTAGAGACAAGGATGTCATACAGGAGTGTCAAACATGAATATGCACAGCTACTACAAAAGACATGAAGCTTTTAATGCTACATTTCATGCTTAAAACTCTCTTCAATACCATACTTCAGAGATGACTATAGATCAACTAAAAAGCCTGACATTCAAAGTGCCAGTAGCTTTTTTCAAAATAAGTGACAGCAATTTGAAAATATCTTCTTTCTTAAACCAGTGTCACAGGACTGAACAACGTATTTCTTGGCTTCTATGACAATGCAGGGGATGCTAACTATTTTAGACAATTTTTATTACGTATTTATCCTTCTACTTTTGGGGCCACTTTGTAGACAGTTTAGTGTGCATTTGGGTAAATCAGGTTACTCCACCATGACTTAGTAATTTCTAGAGAGAACACGTTAGATATCATAAATTTTAGAAGTAATAGTGGGTAACGTTCATTTATCTTTCAGTCTACCAAGGAAACTCTAAGCTTCAATCTTTATATTTGTCTTTCTATTCCTTGACAAGTATTTGCGTGTTAAGAATGACATTCATTGCCTTAAAATTGAGTGGAAAATTAAATAAATAAGATCTACATAATCATGACCTCTTGCCATTGACGATTTTTTCACTTTCCCTTCTCATTAAATTGAAACATCTTAAAGCAAATAAGTGCCCAAGATAACCCCTAGCCAGGCAGAGATAGAGGCACTTATGAGGGAAATTCCTTTCTCAGGAAGACTAAGTTGTGCTCTGAATGTGTCCGTCTCTGTCCAGAATTAAAACAAGGCTCATGTAACTAGCTTATGCAATGTCATAAAGTGTCTTGCTAGTTTAAAATGAGGACCTGCCAACCGTAAAGTTAAATAATGTAGAAAAACTTCAGTAAAGAACAAAACAAATTATAAGAAATTAGAGAATCTGTTCCATGACAACAGATAAATATGCCCTTCAGCAAATGGCAATTATAGGCTTGGGAACAGTAATAAAGTATTTGAAAGGAGTATATGTACTGAGGAAGAATTACTAAGACTAAAAACCGTAGTTCAGGTTTGACACAAAAAAGAGGGAGTTCCCTATGCAAGATATATTAGGTTGTAAAAAAGCTTTTCCCAGAAAGCACTAGAAAACTTATAGATTAGTTTTTGGATGGCTTGGGGCAGGGCAGGGGCAGGAACACAGAATAACAGAAAAACTCTAGAACTCTGAAAAGCTTACAGCGTTTCTGGAAGAGAGATTTATCAGATTCATTTCTCTTAATTTTTAGTTTTCCGTTACTTTTCAGAAGATGATTAATTGTAATATTCTTGCTGTTCAATTATGGGTTAATTGTTTTGCAATATTAATGAAATACTCACCTTTTATTAACAGAAATTGTATGCAAAATGATTTAGAAGTGAATCTTGTCTTTAATCTCAGACAAGGTGTAGTTTGTGCCATAGCATTAAGTGCTTTTCCAACCAAAGGATTTAACACCAAAAAAGTTTACTCATGGGGTTATTTACCATACGCATATTTGATAACTTCTGTGAAACTTATTAAAACCCCACTATACACATATTTTTCCAGCTTCCAAATGCAATGTCACTCTACGTTGTAGGATAGCATTTCAGTCAGTAAAAATTTGCCATGAAATTAATCAACTTTAAACTGATGAGTTAAAGGAAAGAAAGAGAACATCTTTTTAGTTATCCAAGATTTGTTCTAATGTTTTCCTTTGGAAGAAATGTATTAAATGGTAATTACTATTTTTTGTTCTTTGTATGTTATGCTTCTCCCCACATGCAGAGTTATTATAAAACACAAGTTTGATTTGTTTTCATTTAAGGACGATGCACTGATTTTCAAGAAATGGTGCAAATATTATAAAGACTGTTTTGTATACTTCAAGTTATTTTGTTCATGTAATATCAAACCTTATATTCAATTAGATCTTGATGTATGAGCTTCATTTCTTATTGCCACATAGACATTTTACATGTAAAACAACAGAACTGCTGAATATGATAAACAAGTCAATGTCAGTGAAGGATTATGATCTAGTATTAATCTTATAACTGTTTCACATAACAACAGAACTGTTTGTCAACTCTTTGTTATAAATAACCTGTTTTTGGAGATTACAGAAGTATTTTTATGTATACAGTTCTTCAGGACTAAAACTGTACTCTAAAGCTTTTCAAAGTGAGCTTGCTTCTCTAGAGTTGCCTGTTTCTTGTCCACATTTTCCTTCTTCAGTTCTGTAAAAGTAAAGATGATCTGTCACCACCAAATGCGTACAAAATGAAACTCCTCAATAATATTTCCTTTTTTATTTTTTATTTTTTGGCAGAAGATTACGTGCTTTCTACTAATACTATCATTGCCAAAAATTTGAAAGAGTAATATTGAAATACTGATAAAATTTTGATCACTCCTAATTACCACTGTCACAGCAATATCATTGCTTATACAGACAGCAGTGAGTCTATGAAGCTTCATACTAGATACCTGGGACATACAGATGTATGGTATATTCAGGTAACTTCCTTGTCCCAACATTGTTACAACTACAGCTAGAGAGAGATTTAAGTGGCTAGTAACGGATCTTTTTATAGAAGAAAAGCAGGAAAGAACAAGACCGTAAATCTACCAGTCTGACTGTCTCTTTGCTTCCTTCCACAACTTCCCATATGTCAGTTATCACAGTTTATTTCAACATAAATTTCCACTTGCAGTGCTAGTGAAAAAATGTAAAGAACACCACCAGCAAGGATAGGAACTTTTTAGTGCAGACATCATGTAAGAAGGATGGCAGCAATTCTGTATCCAACTCAAGACAACAATAAAGACTGTAAAATGTCAGGAACATCACCTAAAGTGAAGTCACAGTGCTTATGAGTAGTATTGAAAACCTGACAGGAGCTCAGTTGCTTCCATTTCCTTCTCAAAAGCTTGAGCCTATATAATTTGTGAAAACCATATTCTACAGTGAGGGAATATAGCTATTCCTGATCAGCAAGAAAACACCATTGTCAGAGATAACTGTTGAAAGATTTGGGTTTATCAAAACTTGCAGTAATCCAGTTTCAAGTGGGAAAAGGGACCTCTATCATTGCAGTCTTTCCTTCTGGTTATCCTATCCAGGGTACTGAGAGGACAGGAGTTTAAAACATCACAGTTCTGTTTTCTTTTCTCACCTTCTTAAGCAGGATCAGAAATATTCCAGATAATGTATTTCTCCAAAATTGTTTTTGAGCTTGTTAGTGGCTCTGGTTGCATGATCTTTGTGCCTTTTCCTGCCACAGTCTCTACCCAATAAGAAAGGTTAGAAAAGAAGTAACCTCATGCTTTTTTATGCCTGTATACAGCTAATGCATCCACACAGCAAAACCATGAGCAATGAGAGATGAAATATTTTTGAATACTCTTTAGACAAAACAGTCAATATTCAGCTTCCTTCATCTTGAGGATTATTTTTCATTATGACGGTACTTAAAGATTTGTTCTAAAAGGCTCTCCTGTGGGAGGATCAAATTAATGCTACTAAGCAGTGCCATTTTCTTTATTGAGTAAAATATTTGATGTCTCCATAGTAATAGTTAACATCACTTAGCTATTAAAGAAAAATATTATCATACACAATGTTTTTTCTTTTGAATTTTATTAATCTTTTTAACATTTTCAGCCTCCCATGATTCATGATTTAG
The DNA here is from genome assembly GCA_013396975.1 of Bucco capensis. NCBI lineage: Eukaryota > Metazoa > Chordata > Aves > Piciformes > Bucconidae > Bucco > Bucco capensis. The sequence goes on from VWZO01019112.1 coordinate 18,358, forward strand.
TAAGCTTTTCTATAAGGAACAAAGAGTTCCCAAAGTGTAATCTGTAGTCATGATACTGACATAATCCTTACTGTAAGGAAACAGTAATTATATATTTGGGGAAAATTTTAGTTAGGTGATGGTACTGAAACAAGATATTTCAGCCTACTCAGAACTGCAGGTGTTTTTAATAGCCAGATGAGTATGTAGGACATGAATTACTGATTAGGAATCTCATGGCTATGCTTCGCAAACAAAGATTTAGGGAGGGCTCTACCCACACTTTTTACAAGCGCGCTGATGGCTAAAAAGGCCAATACGAGATAGACAAGAGCAGGCGCAAAAGGCACAGCAAAAGGACTCCTTAGATGATATATTCTGCAGGACACGCTACTTTCTACGTTGTCTTTTCTCCTCAAGAAAATATAGTGACCAATGTCCTGAGCTACCTGCATGCGGGATTGGGTCTGCAGGTTCCAGTGCATCTTATCACCTACTGTTTCAACCTTCACCTGTCACTACAGGACTTTACAAATGTAGATATCACTGTCGAGCCTGTGCAATGGATTTTTTAGGTGAGACACAGCATGTGCAGAGCTGGACCCACCCTTTAATCCTAAGGTTCATCTGTCAGGGCCTAGCAAGCTTGGATGCTGGCAGCAAGGTCCTTAGGACATAGGTTTAATTAGAGTGTCCTTCTCTTAGATGGAAGGCTTTACAGGGTTAAACGAGCTCCATCTGCCTGGATTTGAAATTAGAGTTGTCCTTCTCCTAGGATGACTGCCAGAAGGCTAATGGGCTCAACCTGCCCATAGACATACATTATCTGATCTTTCGGTTTAGACCTGTCTGGCATGGGAGACCCTACCAAAGGCATAAACCATCACCAGCATAGCTCACAACAGCATAAATAAAGGTACACATGCTTCTTTCCCACTCAAAATGATTAGGGCAAGCCTTTCACTCCCTACTTTTATGCCACCCATCTGTACTCAAACCCAGAGAAATACCCAAGAATATTCCTTTATCCTAACTGCCTGTACATAACACAATAAATAAACTAAACCAAAACAAACTGAACCTAGAAAATAACCACAGGAAAGCTAAAAACAAACTGTTCTGACCCCCAAACCCATCCAGGGCACGACCCCAACCAAGCCAAAACCCCCAAACCCCCTAAAAGAACCCACAAATCACCCTAGCCTTAAGCTCCTCCTACCAAATTACCACAAATCTTCCCATACACTGCTCACTTACAAAACTCCATACGAAACTGCCTCACCCACCCACCCACCGGTCAAAGGACATCCACAACTTGCCCAACACCCTACCACTCCCCAAATCCCACAAGGCGGGCAAGCCAGGCGGGCAAGTCCCCAGGCCCTGACACACGGCAGGCAGGCCGGGCGGGCAGGCCCCCGGATCCCGCGAGGCAGGCACAACGGGCGGGCAAGCTCCCAACCCCAGCCGCCATGCCAGGCGGAGGCACCCATCCCCAGCCACCACACCAGGTGGAAGCTGCTGCCCTGGGTGGAGGCCGGGCAGGCAGGCCCCTGAGTCCTGCGAGGCAGGCACAATTAGGAATAATCGATTTACAAAATGGCCAAGATGTAAAGATTAAAATAAATACATGTGTGTAGATCTTAAGAAGCTGTGTAGTAAAGAAAATGAAATGTCCTAATCCTGCTTAACAGACCATCTTTTTAGATTGCCTTTACATTATACCAGTGTTTGTCCAGGGCTGATAAAAAAGTAAACTCTTTCATTATTTGAACTTCAAAACTGATGAAAACACAGAAGACATAATTCTCCTGTCAAATATTTCTTTGCAGTAAAAACAAGCCCAGAATATTTGGTGGTACATTTGCTAATAAAAACAAGTTTTAACTCACTTTAATAAAGGTGTTAACATGTTCAGATTAATAAACTTGAATTTGTTTAACTTTGAAAAAATTTTTATGAGTTTATAAGCTAATCATCAAGCACCTTGTTAACAAAAAAATCACACAATATGAAATAAAAATGTTAAAGAGCTATTCATTATGAAACACTAATGTTCATCACAAATGTCTTAGTAAAATTTTTTCATTTTCTCACCATAGAGATATCTCCATTAAAAAATCAGCAAATTAACAATTCTTTTAAGAGACCATCAAAATATCGAGCTTTGCACATGAAAGGTATTGCAAGATATTGCACTGAGAAGGACTCAACAATTTATGAACGTAATAAATAAATAACTAACTTGATTGTCACTATGTAGTCACTGAAAGTTTCTACTGCTGTGGATGTAGCTTTGTTTCGTCTCTGACCTCCTGACTTTCAATTGTGATCAAACACAGTCTGAATTAGTTTACTTTCCTTTTCTTCAGAGTTCAGTTATTATTTTAGAATGCTCATCTTGCCATTGTGTTATATATGTTTAATAGTTCAGAACACTTTTGAAAACTTTTCATTTAATTGCTGTGGTTAAAACATTGCTTAATTTCACAAGTACCTCAACCACAAGAAAAAATTTATCATGCCAAATTCTCATAGTCCCTCATGTGGTCAGCTGAAAATTATAATTAATTAGTCGCTACGTTAAAATAATTTTCTTTAAAAGATAAATTTCCAATTATTTCTTTTTTTGTCTCAGTGGTTCTTTATTCTATTTCTTTTTTGTGCCTCAATCAATCAAAAATCAATCTCTGAGTTTCTAAAGGTAACAGGAATGCAAATTAGCCCACAGTGTTGTTGATAATGTAAGCACAGAAGTCATTTAGAAGAATATTAAACTATCATGCATGAAAAGCCATATAAATATGACTATCGGAGTAATAGAAAATCGGATAAATTATAAAAGGCAAGGTCATGCCTCTGGACATTAATAAGAACTTGTGTTACAAACTTATAATTTAGAACTGACTAGTATAAAAGGATTGTGATCTTATTGTGGTTTATAAAATTCCAAATAATTCAGTAATTAAAAAGTTATGTATTCTCAGTATATAGAGTAACATACCAGATATAGCTTGCAGTATAGAGTGCCAGTTATCCTGGACTGAGCTAGAACAGAACTAATTCTGTTCAATGATTTTACCTTTCAGCTAAAGCTGTTCTAACTACACTCTCTGAAGTTAACAGCGTATCATAGAATCATAGAATGTTAGGAGTTGGAAGGGACTGAAAAAGATCTAGTCCAACCCCCCTGCCAGAGCAGGATCACCTAGACAAGGTCACACAGGAATGCGTACAGGAGAGTCTTGAATGTCTCCAGAGAAGAAGACTCCACAACCCTCCTGGGCAGCCTGTTCCAGTGCTCCTTCACCCTTATTGTAAAAAAGCTTTTCCTCAGGTTAACACTAACAAGGGGTAATAATCAGAGGGCTTTACTAGGGTTGGAAGTTTGTCTGTTACATCACCAACTCTTGCCCCAGGGAGACAGCAAACCTCCCTGTGAAGTGGGTCAGGACAGCATATTGGGTCCTCTGCTCCCCTCAGCAGGGAGGCCCCTACAATGATGACCCATCGAGGTTTCTTTTTAGGGCCAGTTTTGATGGCTGGCCTAAGGTGAGTTGGTCTTGGTGGCACTTCCCATCTTCCTGAACCCTCACAACCTTCGTCCTTGCTCACAATTAATTCCTCCTGCAGAACTCCATACCTATTTTGCAAGGACGCTGTAGGTGGTGTGCTTCTCAAGGGAACAGGCTTGCTCCGTTTGTTTTGTCGTCGGCCAGAGACCTGCATGTATTGCAGAAACCATAAAGGACTTTACAAACAAACTGGATCTTCTCTTTTTTGATCATGAAACAAAGAAACACAGGATCAAACTACAGACCTGATAATTATTTTAAAGGACAGAAAAGTATTCTTGTTTGAGATCAGCTTGAAGTTTAGTCTGCTACCACAATAGAAGTTTCATCTTTTTCAAATCAAGAGAACCTGACGTAATAGTTATTAAAAATAAATTACCACTTAATTCCATAACATTATTATTAATTTCAGTCTTTTCTATGACATTTTGGCTATATTTGTTCTGTCTTGCAGAAGGAAACCTATTTCATAAAGTGAAAAATATATATTTTTCTTTCTATTTTCTGTTGATTTCGTAGTTACATAACTACAAGTGGGAGGAAATATGGTTTCTTTAGTTTTTCTAGCTAATGAAATTAAACTATTCAATAAGCCTATTACTGTTCTCACATTTATCACTATCTCATATTAATTTTTTTTCTCAATCAAGAACAGAAACTCCCAAATATATCATTCATATTATTTACTTTCCAGCCTAATATAACCAGACAGATCAATTTCATACCTTAGTCTGTTATCCAATATCATATATAATCTATTCTTTACGAGTATGATAGGAAAATCCATTTTCCCAAAGTTTACATGTTTGGGCTTTCAAGGATTTACTAAAATGTTTCCTGCTGTATTGAATTTGATTATTTTGAGAACTAATATAAGTAGAAATGTGTCCTGGTTTGGGAGGACAAACTCAGAAGGAAGCCCCTTNTGCTCACAATTAATTCCTCCTGCAGAACTCCATACCTATTTTGCAAGGACGCTGTAGGTGGTGTGCTTCTCAAGGGAACAGGCTTGCTCCGTTTGTTTTGTCGTCGGCCAGAGACCTGCATGTATTGCAGAAACCATAAAGGACTTTACAAACAAACTGGATCTTCTCTTTTTTGATCATGAAACAAAGAAACACAGGATCAAACTACAGACCTGATAATTATTTTAAAGGACAGAAAAGTATTCTTGTTTGAGATCAGCTTGAAGTTTAGTCTGCTACCACAATAGAAGTTTCATCTTTTTCAAATCAAGAGAACCTGACGTAATAGTTATTAAAAATAAATTACCACTTAATTCCATAACACTATTATTAATTTCAGTCTTTTCTATGACATTTTGGCTATATTTGTTCTGTCTTGCAGAAGGAAACCTATTTCATAAAGTGAAAAATATATATTTTTCTTTCTATTTTCTGTTGATTTCGTAGTTACATAACTACAAGTGGGAGGAAATATGGTTTCTTTAGTTTTTCTAGCTAATGAAATTAAACTATTCAATAAGCCTATTACTGTTCTCACATTTATCACTATCTCATATTAATTTTTTTTCTCAATCAAGAACAGAAACTCCCAAATATATCATTCATATTATTTACTTTCCAGCCTAATATAACCAGACAGATCAATTTCATACCTTAGTCTGTTATCCAATATCATATATAATCTATTCTTTACGAGTATGATAGGAAAATCCATTTTCCCAAAGTTTACATGTTTGGGCTTTCAAGGATTTACTAAAATGTTTCCTGCTGTATTGAATTTGATTATTTTGAGAACTAATATAAGTAGAAATGTGTCCTGGTTTGGGAGGACAAACTCAGAAGGAAGCCCCTTTAGAGTCTCCTCCTTCCACAAAAGGAAAGAAATCACTGAACACGGAGACTGAGTTATAAAGAATAACTATTTAACATAGGAAAATGTATATATGTAACAGTGGAAAAATACAGGGTGTTACACACCCTCCCGGTTCCCACCCCCCTCACGCCACTGGCCGCCCCCTCACTCGCAGTAAAACCTGCTAGGGTACAGTCTGGTGAAGATGAGGTGGCAGATGAGGTGAAAAGCGAAGGAAGCCCAGGTACTGGATGGTGATGGTGAGGAGATGAAAAGGTGGTCCGGCCGCTGCACGCGATGCTGCCAAGAAGAATATGGAGTAGGGTCCGCCTCCTTCCTCCCAGAAGCACCACGGTTTCGTGCCAGTCCTTGCTGCGAATGCTCCTCCCCTCCCGGTGTGCCATAGTCACTTCGCTGCTGTGATGCTTACAGCTACTCCTGGATGCAAACTGTCACTGTTCACTGCTCCAGGGGAGCTTGCAGATGCCGTAGGCTGTTGTTGCTCTGGGGCTTGTCTCTGCTCGCCGCTCGCCGGGGTTTGCCGCTGCTTGCTGCATGCTGCTGCAGGGTCCATGTTGCTGCCCAGACGCTGGTGGGGTGTGCACCTGCTTCTGGCCTGCGCCGACCCCGCTGGTGCCTCCGCCCCGCCCAGCCACAGCCCGCGCGTCCCTGTGCCGGACGGGCACCGCCCAGCAGGGGCAGAGGCCACCCCGCCTACCATGCAGCTTAGCTGATGGAAAGGGCTACCACTCACCAAGTTTACAAATAAACACATTAACGGTCGGGGGGGTGAAGGGGGAAAAGATGGGTACCTCAGGCAATTTTTTTACATTTCCCATAACAAAATGCTGAAGTACAAATCTAGTTGTACAGCAGAAGTAGTCTTTCCTATTTCAAGTATATTTTCAAAGCCCATATGGGAACTAAGACTTGAAAATTAACAAAGCATACAATAAATTTTTTAACCAGTATACATTGGCTGCAAGCTTTTCTGATAGACTCCCTGAATATTTTTCTTAGTGCCTCAAATAACTTATATTCCTACACTTTCAATTCGATATTTATCCCTACTTTTTCCTCACAGACCTTTACTAAGAAGGTAATCAAATCCTTAATTTTGGAGCAGGAAGCCAGAATAGGCAATGTTAACAATGAGCATTTTCTGATGTAAAGCATATCAGTTTTGGGAGTAGGTTTTTAAAACACTGTTGATGTTGCATTGGTAAAAAACAGTCACTAGCCCCAAATTTTGACAGCCAATGGAACAAAAATCAATTTTCTCTCCATTGGATCTTTTGTCTATTTTGCCAATATGTGTGCTAAAAGATAAAAAAGATATGTGTTCAGAGAAAACTCTCCTACCTGCTGATATCAGAAGAACTTGCCCTCTGTGGTTTCACTGACAAACTGATCTGCAGTATATACCACAGATCTGAAACTGAAATTTTTCCTCTTTGTAAACTACAGCTCCCTCTATCCCCACCCCACTTACACTCTGCTGTTGATAAAACAGTTTTGCTATCTCCACAAATGTAATAAAGCTATAAGGTTTTTGATCTCATTTGCCATTAAAACAAGAATATAGCTCCCTTGCGGGCACTGCAATTTTGGGAAGTGCTTACATTACTGGTAATAACTTTATTTTATTATTTGATATTATTCTCTTGGTACCACTCTTTATAAACAGATTGTTCAGATCAAGAGTGTACCCCAACACTGTTAGAGTCCTCAATTGTCAGAAGAAACCTATTAAAGTAGAAAATCAGAAATTAGATGTGATTAGAAATTATATCTTGTTTAGATCATTATTAGAAACTAGATCTATTTGAATAGATGAAGAAGAATTAGGAAATGAAGAAAAAGTCATTTCAGTTTAGTAGTTCCCTTACACTGATTTGCTCATGTTCTGCGCTTTCACTCCTACTTGCTTTGAAATATGTGTCCTTTCAGAATATGTGGCTGCATTGGCTGTAAATGACAACGATTTGATAGCGGAGGGGCTCAGGAGTTGCTTCTGAGAGAAGAGGCCAGGGGCTGTCCCATGTCAGACGCAGCCACCATGTCAGACACAGCCAGTTCCGGCTGACTGTGCAACAGACCTACCACAGGACATAGCTGAGCCATTCCACAAATTTTGTGGTGTCTCTGTGACAGGACAAATGAAGGGGAAGGAAGATGAAGAGAATAAAGGAGTGGAAAGAGGAGAAGGGAGCAACAAAGGGAATGAGGGAATAACAAAGTGGTACTCCATGGCAGAGCAGGAAGAGTTCTGAAGTGACTGTAGCCATTAGAATACCATGCAGGGACACAGAATAAGAGTGAGAAAGGAACAGAAGAAAGAAACTACTATGTCCTGACTTTGGCCCCTTGTGTGACTCATTCCTTTGTTGAAAAATCTGAGTGTAAACCAGGAGAAATGTCTGCAGTGAAGTGAGCCCGGGAAAGCAGGAGAATAGGTGATTATAAATATCTGAGTATCTGTTAATGAGGAACAGAGGAGTAGCACACAAGAAAAAAGACCTTATGTTGGATATGTGTTTATTTCGGTTTTGGTAGCAAGGGAGGAGGCTACTGGTGTGGCTCCTGTAAAAAGCCAGCCCCAGGTTGGACCCACCTCTAACCAAGTCAATCATCATCGTTGTGAATACCTATTTAAGAGGGCAAAATATGAATGACAAAGGATCTGGAGTTCCAAGCACAGCATGGCATGACACAGTGCTGCTTTGACCTCAGTGTATTACCAACTGTAGCATTAACCACAATCACTAAATTCTTCTCCATTGTGTGTTAGATACAAGGCTTATAACTTAGAAATCCTCATTCCCTGGAAGTATAAGGTTCTTTCCTGGTTGCTGTGAAGAAATAAAAACCAGAAACTACTGAAAAACCCAAGAAATCAGCTGGCTATGCCAAGATCCAGTGAACTACACAAAACTCTACCAGATCACACCGTAAGAGCCGACAATTGAGATCTCCATTCTCACAGTGAAGACAACTACAACGGTGGGTTCTGTCTTGGTTGATTATGCAGGTGGGCACTGCAGCAAGAATTATGGATTTTAACTTACGAATAAGATATAAGGATGAAATCAGTTTTAACCTGTAACTAATACAGTGTATCTGGGTATTAATGTGCACACCCAGTATATTTAATTCATTATTTCCTCAGCTGACCCAGGAACTTCCTGGATAGCCTAAAGACAATGGACTGATAAGAGGCAATAGATCAATTTGGGACAAGGTGATTGAGTCACCCTCTATTGTTTTCACAGCAAAGAATGTGATGACTGTTACAGAAGCTCTCCTGGTGACAATTTTCAGAGCCCCTTGGATTTCCCCAGGGTAGCTTCTCCTCACTAGAAAATGATAGGGACTATATGTAGGATTATGTGTTACTCAACATCCTAGATGGAGAATCTAACCATCCCAAAGACTCCCTCAGGTGGTCCTTGCTGTAGAATCAGCCAAATAATGAAAATACAAATAGTCAGTAGAAATTTTTCCTGCAGATCAAGAAATGCACATAGGATAGTCTTTTGTACATAAAAAAAGTTATCTAGAGGGTATTTTCTAGGTAGCTTAAGAAAATCACTAGTGGTAGATTTTGCATTAATAGAGTTGTCATATAAGACTGTGGGGCAACTGAAATTGAATACAACAGTGCTTTTGACAATCTGACCTGATTCAGTTAAAGATGCTGCTGCAAGGACCCTTTCAACATAGATAACCATTACAATCTAGACTGTGACTGGGACATATGCTTGAGACATTTGATTCCCCAGGTGAAGATTATCCTAAAAGGACTAGAAAAGTTTTGGAAACACACTCCTCACCACGAAATCCTTGCTGGCTAAGGCATAGCTATGTACTCACTCTGCTTGCGTATGTGAATATCACTTCCAGTATTCATTTCTCTCCGTGTCTTCTAAAGGGGTGGTGCTTTCAGTAGGTGGTTTAACAATAAAAACTTAAACTCAGCATAGCAGAGCCTTATGGATATAATCATTTGTTTGAGACAACAGAAGGGACTTATCCTTTGCTTATTTTTCTAGCAGTTCCCATATTCCTGTGCAACCAGTCTTTCAGTACCTCAATTTGAGTCTAAACACTTTGATGAGAGAATAAGGACTTTGCAATAGTTTTCCTGATGAGAGTAAAGCTCAAAGACTCATCTTTAGAATGTCACCTCCATGCCTCATTTACCACTGAAAAATAATTTTTATAACTCATTTTCCATTCACATGTAGCAGAAAGTGTCACTCGAAGATGGGCAATCCATTATTTGATATTTGTGTTTAGTAGCTTATAAAATATAATAGAGTGAAATCATACAGAAGATTCATTTCTCTGGAAAGATTTCTGTCTTTGACATGTTCTCTTATATCAAAGTGTTTTGGTTTGATCAGACAGTTTTTGGGAAAGAGTCCAAAATAAGGACCTCCACCTCCCAGGATAAGCTGTTAAGCTTATTTCAGCTTCTAGCACCGTGAGCTCCTGAGAGCCCCCGGTCACCCCCGAGATGGAAATTGTTTCTGGTGCCACATGTCCTGAAGGCATTAGGGTGCAATGCACACCGGTGTCAACTAGAGCCCTATATTCTTGTGGCTTGGACGCACCAGGCCATCGAATCCTCACAGTCCAGTAAATCCTATTGTCCCTCTCCTCCCTCTGGTTGGAGGCAGGGCTCCTCTAGTCCCAGTCATAAAATCTGCATCCGTGAGAGCATGAGTACCCCCGGGAGGTGCCTTTCACTGGACCAGAGGGATCATAGTCTTGTCTGGATTGTTTTGACCTTGGCCCACAGGAAGCTGGCACAGCACTCACCCTTGCAGACCTCACTCTGGAATTCATTCTCTGTTTTAGCTCTTGCACCTGGGCTTCCAGGGCACGGGTAGGTTTCTTGTGCCAGCGATCCATGTTCTCCCCATTGTCCATCAGGAAGTACCACAGCTGGGATCATGAGGAAGAGTTCCTTTGTTGAGATGGGGGGCATCTGTTCCTGGTCTTGGTTTTTCTGGTTCGTATGGGTGCTATGCTGTAGCTGTTTTCCTTAATCTCCTCTTTAAGCTTCCAATGGCTGTCTTTTCTTCTGTCAGTGATCTCCTCCTTGAAGTCCATGATATCCTCCTTAAACTCCAAGATATCATCTTTGAACTCCTTGAGGTCATCAGCCATTCTGTCCTCAATCTTTTGAACACTTTCAGTCAGTTTTTCCACAGATGCCATCACAGTTTGGAGTGGACCATGCACAGCATCCTCACATCTCCGCAATTTTTTGATGCATCATCACCCACAGTTTCATCTCCTTTACCACACTGAAGCGATGCTAGGAATTGTGAGTACATATGAGGTGCAAGCTGGCAAATCTTGGACCACATTCAGGAGGTGCACTTGATGTCATCAGGGCTCTTGGAGTGTTGGTCAGTACTGAAGAGCATCTCTAGGATGGCCAGCTCTCTGAGGCATCGGATCCCCTCTTCCATGGTTTTCCAGGGACCTTGTTGTTTCCGCAGGTCCTGGCATCCTATAAGTTGACCCGTGGTCGAAAATCCCAAAGTCCTGCTTATGGCACCAGGCGCAAAGGCAAGAATTGATCTGATGGGTCCTCCTCAGCCTTTCTGGGTTGGCCCCTGCAACAGAGGGGATAAAAGAAAAAAACTACCTGTCCTCCCACTCCCTTGATCAGTTGACCCAAGGCCCTAAAATCTCTTGACAGTCTTCACTTTCCTTTTTCAAGATCATCATTGCCCACCTGAAAAGTCAAAAATGGATAATAATCTGTAGGTTGTAGGAGGGCAGGAAGCCTTCTTACCACATCCTTAACTTGGGCCTCTGAGTTATGCATCCTGGGGTGCATCAAGAAGAGTATGGTCAGCAGGTCGAGGGAGGTTATCCTCCCCCTCTACTTTGGCCTACTGTGGCCACATCTACAGTACTGTGTCCAGTTCTGATCTCCCCTGTTCAAGAAGGACAGCGAACTTCTGGAGCGGGTAGAGAGAAGGGCTACAGAAGTGACTAGGTGACTAGAACATCTCTTATAAGGAAAGGCTGAGAAGATGATTTTGTTTAGCCTTGGGAAGACTAAGGGGAGATCTTATCAATGCTTATGAATACTTAAAGGGCGGGTGTCAGGAGGATCAGACTGGCATTTTTAGTAGTGCCCAGTTACAGGACAAGAGGTAATAGGCCCAAAATTGAACATAGGATTTTCCATCTAAATGTAAGGAGGGATTTGTCCTGGTTCAGGCTGGAGCACAACTGATTCTGCTGAGGTGGTCTTGCTTCTAGCCAAGGTTCATTTAAAAGTGACTGCATTTCCCTGAAGCTGGCAGTATTTTTCAAAGCAGTGCCAGCTTCTAGTAGCAATTAGGCCTAAATGTTTGGGTTACAGCGGAGGATTGGAATGTAAACCCTTTGTGATTCCACTAGGAAGGGAAGGGGTTGCAGGGTGAAAGTCTGCACCTATAGGAAAGGAACAGGCAAGGCAAGTGATCCCAAACTGACCAATTGAGTATTCCATTTCATACACATCATGCTCAGTATAAATTCAAGGTGAAGTTCCTTCTGGGCTCTCTTCTTCACTTCCCTTGCAATTCTGCTTTGAGCCCACCTTTGCTGCTTCTGGCTTTTGAGTCCAGCTTCTGGGATCCAGCTTCACCTCCCCCAGCTTTCAACTCCTGTCCCTCACTTAGCCAGTATCCTCAGTGATCCATAATAAGATTCACAATTTGAAAAGCAGTGAAGAATATGGTATACTTTAATTGCGTCTTGACTGCAGGTAGGTTATTGAATAGGTAAAATCAATTTTACTATACAGTGAGCAGGCATGGAATTAAGGCAGACTTATTGAAGAGCTGGTCAAAAGTAATTTCCAATTGAAGAGTTTTCCATCAGAAAATGCTAATTTGCCCATTATACCTTTACTGCCAGACAGGATTGCCCAGTTTCCTGATAACCTACCCAAGAAGGAAATAAAAGCTGCGTAACTTGCCAACTGACATTCTGTGTAGAGGCCTAGGGAGAATTTAAATTTTTATTATTTCAGTGTACTCACTAATTCAAAATCTTCTTGTGGATAAGAAGAGGGAAAGAGGAATGTTTGTGCACCCTTGGGTCTTTGCTAGAAGTATTTTCATTATTGCAAAGAAACATTATACAGTGATTTTGATATATGTCTTCAGAATGTCTGTCCCTGAAAACTTGTTGTTGAAGTTACAGGTTTTATTTATATGACTTGTAAGAGAATTGTTGGGGTTTTTTTTATTTGTTTGGGTTTTATTTGTTTGTTTGGTTTCATTTGGTTTTGTTTTAATTTCTTTATTTTCCAGAAAGACCTAGCTCCCTCTGTAAGTCAGACAGAAAAGGATTTTGGAATGCAATTCATATTCTGACAAGAATATCCTGCCTTACAGAATTACCGCCTTGATACTTTATCTCATTTCTTATCTTTTCTAATTCATTCCCCTTAGCTCAATAGAAATACAATTCCAAATATGGAATATACCATTCCATATATGTCAAGTTTTATTCCTGTTTAGGATTTCTGACCAGTATTTGAAGTTCCAATAAAATTTTACTAACAGCTATGTTCAAAAAATCCACTTGCAGGTTTGTTTTTTTTACTGAGTATTAAGTGATTATCCCATTTCTAATATTTAAAGTTGTTATAGGGTATGTATATGAATGGAGGTATCCATCTTTTCCCCCTTTCATCCCCCCGATGGTTACTGTGTTTGTTTGTAAACTCTTGGTGTTGGGTAGCCCTCTCCACTGGCTGAGCTGCGGAGGCAGGAGCCAAGCGGGCTGCAACAGGTCGGCACAGCAACCTGCACCCCTGCCCTGGAGGTGTCCACCCGGCACAGAATCGCGCTGGCTACAGCAGGTGCCGGCAGGGGCAGCCCCAGCGACAGAGACAGGGGACCACTGCCGGAAGTGGTGCATGTCCTGCTGGGCACCTGGTGGCAGCAGCCCCTGGAGCGGGGAACATTGGCAGCCAGCACCTATGAGTCCCGGAGCAGCAATGGCAGTGACAGCCTGCACCCATGAGACCCAGAGCAGCTGCAAGCAGTGGTAGCAGAAAGAAGTGGAGACACAGCTGCAATGCAGCCATGGTGTGGAAGGCGGTGTGACCAGCCTGCTAGGAGGGACAGAATTCCACTGTGGGGAGTGCTGGGAGCACTGTACTCCTTCCAAGAAGACGGGAAGAGGGAACGCATGGTCTCCTCCATCTTGGCTGGAAAGCACTTGGGCGGCTGGATCATCCCTTTGTCTCCTGTCCATTCATCCATCCATCAACCCATCACCATCACCACTCCACCACCCTCCCTCCTCATCTTAATAGAACTGCACTTGAGCAGGTTTTACTGCGAGTGGGGGAGCAGCCAGTGGTGTGAGGGGGAACCGGGAGGGTTTGTCCCACTCTATATCTCATTGTTGTATGTATACATATATACGTATTTCTCTGTTAAAAACTTATTCCTTACAACTCACTGCCGGTGTGCAGAGTGAATTATTCATTTTCTTTCCTTTTTGGGGAAGGGGGAGGTTCCTAAGACAAAAGCAAATGTCATCCAGGTATATAGAATCATAGAATCATAGAATGGCTTGGGTTGGAAGGGACCTCTTGAGGACATCAAGTCCAACCCCCCCTGTGATGGGGTACATGAAACAGGAAGGTTTTTTGTGTCCAACTTACCTCCTCCTCCTTCTCCCAAACCTGTTTTGTTTTCCAAACTGCTCTGCTGCTGCCGCCCTCTCCCCCAGCTAGTTGACTCTGGTAGCCAACAAATGTGTGGGTGTGGGGGCAGGCTGGAGCAGGGCTCCCTGCTGCAGTGCAAGCCCGAGGCGGCTGCCTGCTGTGGCACAAGCCCGTGGCGGCACACAGGGCTGCATCCGGGCAGATCACACGGGTGCAGAGCAAGGAAGTGACTTTGGTGTGCAAATCAGCTGAACAAAAAAGACTGTGTCTTATGTGCGGGGAACCCTGGGATACCTTCTCTCTCTCTAAAAGGAGACAGAGATGTCAGACTCTTTACTCTCTTTCTGCCTGTCACCTCACTGGAGACAACACGCAGAAGGGGAGAAAGGACTATTGCGTGACCTCCGTCATCTTGACCACGCATTGCTCTGCTTACCATCTAACTGGGACTTTTTCTCTTCAGCCATCCAGAGTCCCTGGCTCCATCGAGATCATCTCTGAGAGGGGACCTCATTAATGCTTATAAATATGTTAAGGGTGAGTGTCAGGAGGAGGGAGCCAGAGTCTTCTCAATGTCATCCAATGTTAGGACAAGGGGGAATGGGAGCAAGCTGGACCACAGGAGGTTTAGTATTAACA
>VWZO01019115.1:8584-21370 GCA_013396975.1 Bucco capensis
CTTGGGAAGAGCGTGGATGGAGCCCTCCCCGGAGCTGCGTTCACAAAGCCTGCCCATGATGATGGTGATGAATAAGACAAGGCAAAAAGGGATTTGTGCAAAATCAAGATTGATATCATTAATATAACCCTTTTTCTGGGATGTTCCTCTAGTTTTCTGAAGCCTGCCCCACGTTCTAGTAAAACAAGTATTACAGCTGGGTCACAGGTGGGTGATAAGGCTGGTGGAATGGAGACATCTATATAACCTCAGGGCTACTTTGTGTGCGCCAGGGCAGAAGAGCATGCTCTGAACTTCAACTGGGCTTTGCTCTAGCGTGTCCCAGTTTCTTCCCTTTGTTAGAGGCTTGACTTTTCCACTGGCTTTATACACACCAATGACCTAGCTCCCCAACTTCAGGAAGCCCCTGCAGAGCCTCATGAAACAGTGAGAGCTGCAGCTGGCATTTCACAGTGACGTTGCTCCCTCTGATGAACTGGAAACGCAATGTGTTCCTCATCAAAAATCATCCTTAATTGCAGCTAATTCCAGTGCTAGCAGAGGAAGTGTTTGCACATTTGCTTATCACAGCCCCACTGGCAGGCACTGACACTGGTTTCTCCTTTTCAGAGCCAGTTCAAAGCTGCTTGCCTCCATGGACCGTTTCCAGTCATCTTCACAGATCCTGTGCCCATGCAAGATTTCCTTGATGCCACTGGGGAAAATTCCATTTATTTTCATTGAACAGGCTCTTTAGTTTTATTTATTTAGTTATTTTCCTTCTCCCTCTGGCAATGACACATTCCAACCAGAAAAATCCAAGACCATGTGGCTGTGGATCTCTTATTTTATGGCAAAACTCAAAATCAGCTTATGTCCAACCCCAGGGTTTTACTAAGATTTACAAATAGGAAGCTTTTTGGGTGTTTTCCTCTTGAAGGCACTCTTCTGAATTATGGGTTGAGATTTGCTTGAACAGGCCTTTTGAAAACAAAAAAAAATACTTTGCTTTATATAACACTGTTAGTTTTCTTAATTAGTTTGTTGGTTTCTTGTTCCACAGGAAAAATATCATAATTTTCACATAGTTACGGAAATAATCAATAAACAATGATTTGAGATAAGATTTCAGGCAGGGCAAAGTACCAGACTCTCTTGTTCTGCAAAGGAGAACTACAAAAGGATGAAAAGAGGACATATGCCCCCAGATTTGTTTGTTCTGCAAAGGACAACTACAGAAGGATGAAAAGAGGCCATTTGCAATGATCCTCACCCCTTTGGGACTGACTGGGAAGAAAAGAACAGGATGGACACACAGCTGGAGAAGACCTGGTGGGTGGCAGTGGGGAAGGAAACTTGCTATCTCCCTAAATAACTGTGCCCCATCCACCAAGCTCCCAGGATTGGTGACTTCCTGCTGCTTTTCCTTCTCTCTTGGGAAGGATGATTCCTTCCCCTTCTCAAATTCAGTGACTGTTTTGCCTGCAGTGTTAACAAAGGTCTGATTCCACTCAAGTGCTGTGACGGAGCCTATTCAGGGTGGTTATTATGCCAGCAGGAGCATCCCCCCTCAACAGTAAGTTGCCTTCCATGGGAATGAAAAGAAACCCACAACAAAAGCAGTCCAGAAAGTTCAAGTCTACCTCAGCTTCACTGGTTTCTGTGCTGTTCTTTCATGCTATTCATTGGCTCACAATGAGATGCTGCAGGGATCAAACACATGTGCTCGGTGCTGCTTTCACTGTCCAGAAGGAAGATGATTCAGGGATAATATAAAGCAACAAACCAACAAAACAATAAGCAAAAAAACTCAAAACCAACAACAAAACCACCACTAAAACCAACCAACCAAAAATAATAATAATAACGAAACAACAAACACACAAAAAAACCCAATACACAAAAAACTCACAAACCCAATCCCACTCCAAAGCTGAACTGGACCTGAATATCCTGACACAGAGACTTCCCACCCCAGCATTGAAATGATTAATCATTAATCAGCTGAATTGCTCCCCAAATGAAGCCCTAAAAACATCAAATTCCAAAATTTTTGCCTATAAGAGCAAAAAAAACCAATCTCACCCCCTCCCCTTCATCTTTGGTGAGGGCAAATAGGCATTACTTAATGATTGATATTCCCCCCCCTCCACCCAACACAGTACTAATTGAATGGATTCTGTTATGACATGGATAAGGAAGGAGCAGATTAAAAAACCAAGCCATCTGTAAACTGAGCCAGTGATTTTAATGGGAAGAAAAATAAAGGCTAGCAATCTGCTGGTGAAGTGCATCAAAATGTTAATTGCTTATAGTCACATCCTTCTGAGCTGGCAGAGAGGATGATGAAGATAAGGTCTAATAAACTCTCTTTTCAGTTCTAGTCCTTTGGTTATGCTGCAGTGGAAATGAGTGAATAAAATGAGGAATATTTGCAACTGTGTGAAGGCAGTGTTTAGAATGAGTTCCAAAACAGTGAGAGTCTGGTCTGCCTTTCATTTTCATCACCATTAACATCTATGCAAAGTAGATATAAGCATCCTATTCCAACTTGGAAGTGTTCTTTAGGCAAGACACTTGGGTTCAGCCAAGCAGGTGCAATGTAACAGCCAAGCACAGCTTGACACCTCTTTACCTTTGTCAGAACTGATTTGTGCTTATGACACAGTTTCTAGCAGCTTTAGGACCAATAGTAGTTACATGTTAAACACCTCAAAACACACAGTAGATGAAGAGCAGAATGCCAGTGTTATCCTTCCTCTCATAATGCTGCATTTCAGGATATATTCTGGATCCAAACCATGTCAGTCACCTCCTGAAAGCCATGAAGCTCACTTTGACTCCTCACCTCCCCAGTGCCCTCTCAAGAAGAGAGAGATGCACTTCTCCCTCATTTCTGAGCCATTGGTAGGATTGGCAATGAAATTCCAACAGTAAAATATTGACAACAGGTGAAGGTATCTCAGCAACTCTGAAACAATCATGTTTGTCTTTCTGCTTTTAGGATTTGGCTGTAGAAGCAATGTCCTTTTCATTGGTGATGTGAATCAGGACATAAAAGAGTTTAAAAAACTACTATACAGTCTCTATATGCAATGATATCATCATGGGCAGGCTTCGCGAACGCAGCTCCAGGGAGGGCTCCATCCATGCNGAGAGCACAATGGCTCTAGAAACACTGAGCTTTGGACTTTGCTTCAAGTGTTTATTTCTCCAGACTCTTTTCTAGAGTTTTCCCAAAGCACTCGATGCCTTTGCTAGCCTATTGTCTATCTCTCTGTCAATCTTACCATGAGAGGAGATGAGGCTGCCTAGGGAATTAAACTGTTGGACTGATTTAAGTTCTGAATCACCAATGATGATATGAGGATGATGAGAAACTTCCTGAGGTGCAGGTTGATATAAAACTTCTGTTTTCTTTAAGCTAACTTCCAGCCCAAAAATCTCAGCAGTGGCTGCAAAGCAGGACGTTAAACACTGCAGAGCTACTTGTGTCTGGGCAACAAGGGCAGCGTCAGCAGCATAAATGCAATGATATACACATTTAACATATATATATAACATAACATCTTTAACAATAGGAAGTATTGATTTTCATCTGATGAACCTCCAAATGACATGAGCTTCTCAAAGTCACACTAGCAACCCTGCTGAGATCCTCCTCCAAACTTTCTTTTCTTTCTCATAACTCCAAAATATCCTCACAAGTGCTGGTAACAGGAGCTTGGAGGAATGAGAGTCTGGGGAAATTTCAAATGTCAGAAAGATGCAAATATTGCAGATTAGTATTCCACCCAGAGCCATCATTTCCAGTGTTTGCACTCACTTGAGCATTCCTTTTAAATCAAAGGCACAATAGGTAAGCTGCCAGAGTGCAGATGGTGTAAAGACTTGAAAACATCCTTATTCACAGTGCTAATTTCTTTACAACAGAAACTATTCAGAACCCAATTTTTGTGCCTTTTCACAGGTAACAGGGATTTGTTCTGAACACCAAATTCAGCAGGAAACCAGCAGGTATTTTGGAGTAATGGGTTTGCATATTCTAAATGCAAATAATATGAGTTAATAATATCCCTTCAGGTATTTAAAAGTACCTTGAGATACAGACATCTAGCTGTGTAGGGCACATTAGAGTGGAACAAACCTCTAATCACCAGGGAACAGTCACTTGGAGAGTCCTGGAGCAGATGTGGAGAGCACAGCAACCTTAAGTAACTGCAGCTGATGATGGAGGATGGAGATACTTTGCCTGCACTGCCAGCTGCCAGAGGTAGGCTCTAGAGGAAAAAGTGCATAAAGTTCATCAGGCTGTTTGGCAAAATACATCAAAACCATCCACAGGCTGACCAAGGGGTGATTTTAGAGTCAGCCATCAACACAGACCAAAGCCATGACTTAGAAAGTTGTCCCTTTCCTTTGCAAATTTGGGTCCAATTTCTTCTTCTGAGGTTGGATGAAATGCAGAGAAATCAGTATGGGTCTGAGCTATTTTACATATTGCTGGCATCCAGCAGGGAAAGTTCCATGTTCTCTTTCCTCCTCTGTCTGATGAGGACCTGACACACATCAGAGGAGAGTGTGCTACCAGCCAGCAATGGGATGTCAGCTGTGAAGCTGGTCAATCTGATTCCCACATCCCAGTGAGTGTCCTGAGCTGTGGATTATTTTCTCTGTCCCTTCTACATCAGGAAAATCTTCTTTAGAATCATAGAATCCTAGACTGGTTTGGGTTGGAAGGGACCTCTGGAGCTCATCTAGTCCAACCCCCCTGCAGTGGCCAGGGACATCCCCAACTAGAGCAGCTTGCCCAGAGCCCTGGCAAGCCTCACCTGCAATGCCTCCAGGGATGGGAACTCAACCACCTCCCTGGGCAACCTGTTACTATGAGGATGCCAGAGCCCTGGCTGAGGTTTCCCAGAGAGTTTGTGGAGTCTCCTTCTCTGGAGAGATTCCAAACTCACCTGGAGGTGATGCTGGGCAAGCTGCTCTGGATGACCCTGCTTTAGCAGCAGGGTTGGACTGAATGATCCCCAGAGGTCCCTTCCAACCCTTCCCATGTTGTGATGAGTACAGCCTCAGGACTTGCAGCCTTTGCTGTGACAACTGTCAGCAGTGAGCACCACTTGCTCCAAACAAGCTGTGACAAGACCACTGCTAGAGGAGAAAAAAAAAAAGATGATGGATATTCCTCTTCATCCCTGAGCTCTCAGGATAAGGAGTCTACACTTCTCAGAGCAAGGCAGTGGTTCAGAGGTCTCATCTTGTCTCACCATGGTGTCACTGCACAGAATACCACTCCTGCTGTCACCACTTGGAGATAAAACCCCAGAGCTGGGGCTTGTTGAGCTGGACCCTGAGAAGACCTGTTGCCCATCCAGCTCAGGTGGAGGACATCTGGCTGCCTGCTCCTTTGGGGCAGCTCCAGGCATGTACAGCACTATAGCAGCAAAGGGTTGGGCAATTTTAATGTCAAAGAGAAGATGAATGATATTTATTTCTGTCTCTATCCTGGCTCCTTAAAAAATGCTTTTTTCTAAGTCTTGTCCTAATGTGTCCATGAGGATATTTCTGATGGAGCCTCACCAGTTAATAGGATTGCCCTTGCTGAGCAGGGGGAAAATACACCAAACCAACCCCTCAAAAACCCAAAAGCTTATCCTATTAGCTAGTTGTCAATTATCCTTGGCAGGGAATTGTACCAGTGGCCATAGGGAGATGCTGGCAGGTGTAATTAGTGGCTTCTTTTTCCAGGGTTATAACCTCTGACTTGCAAGGCCTGTCTTCAGCTAGAAAAAAAAATAATGAAATCACTGAATAAATTATGATAAGCTTCTGCCCTGCATAAATAAGGAAGATTTCTACTGAAATTGGATCATTTTAATTGCAAAAGCATTTCACTTCCAGAGCTTCTCCGTTCCTGATGAGTGATGTGAACAAATAACCTCACAAAACCTGGTCACTTGTTAAAACTTACAGGTACCAGTAGAGAATATTAGAAGGGAAAACACTGATATGGAGGAAAAAAAATAATATATATTGGCTGCTGAGTTGACAAGAATCTCCTTGTGCTTATTACACAAAGATCCAGTGCAGCTTAAAGCTGACAATCCCTTACTTGACATCCATCTTTAGCTCAGGATGATAAAACAAGATTGAATTATAGATGTCACAGCAGCAATTCCTACATTCTGCATTTAAATCCACACCTTCTGCTCTCCTAAAGCTTTTCTTTTTTCCTGAAGCCATTCATTTGAAATAAAAAAAATGGTCATGCTCAAAAACTGCCTCCCTTCATGAATGTTTTCAGTGAGGGAAATGGAACAACACAACCTCCAAAATTGTTCAGAGCCCTTGTTAAAAAGGGGCTCTCTTGCCAAAACCTAATTTTAACCATTTATTTCAGTTTAGTTTCATCTGTAATCATGTCCATGCCCAATGGGCATGGCTGCATTTCCTACTCCATGCACACTCACTGAATGGTGCTCAGATGTAGTGACATTTTGGGGCAGGATTCTGATCTCAGCCCATTACCCTTGGTAGGTGAATATTTGGTTACACATGAAGTCCAGCTAAGCCACTAACTGCAGCACAAGTGAATAGGGCAAGTTTGCTCTCCACTGTTCTCTCCCTAAATTAAACCTTTCTGTCTTGTAGGAAGTCATTTCAAATCAAGATTTGCCATTCACTGTGCTCTACTCTAGCTGTGCCCATAGCTCAACAGCTGTAAATCTAAAATCATGGAATATTTGTTGTTGAAAGAGATCTCCAAGATCATCAAGGCCAAATATTAACCATGTCACCACTAAGCCATGTCCCTCAGCACCACATCTCCATGGCTTTGAAAGCTCTCCAGGGATGCTGACTCCATCACTGTCCTGGGCAGCTTGAGCCAGACCTTAATATTCCTTTGGGGGCAGAAATTATTCCTAATATCCAAATTAAGCTTCCCATGGCACAACTTGAAGCCGTTTGCTCTTGTCCTATCACTTGTTCCTTGGGAGAAGAGAGCAACCCCCACCTCATTCCAAACTCCTTTCAGGGGTGGTAGAGAGTGAGAAGGTCTCCCCTGAGCCTCCTCTCCTCTAGATTAAACACTCCCAGTTTCCTCAGCTGCTTCTCAGAACACTTTAGCTCCAGACCCTTCACCAGCTTCATTCCTCATCTTTGGACATGATCCAACTCAAATTCCTTCAAGTTGATTTTGCCCCAGAAAAGGATACTACTGAGTGCCCAAATCCAGGCTGCTGCTGCTGCTTTCTCCTCATTTCACTTTGATAATTCAGTTACAAATCAAAGCAGTTAAAACAGTCAAAAGCTAACTGGGCTGAGCAGTCCAGGCCAAAACCTCATGTCACTCTTCCTAAATAGCCATTCCCAACTTGTGTGGGGAGAGAGAAAGACTTCCTAGCTCAGTCCCATAAATCTGAAGGAAAAAAACCAAAACCACCACCAAAAATTCAACATTCAAACTCCACCAAATGTTAATCAGTCTGTGCCTTTTGTTATTCTTATGAATGACTGCAGTCAGGCTATTTAGAGCAAGTGATGCGTTCACTTGTTAATTGTGAGTGCCCATTGAGGGCACCTCAAATGAACCACAGCCTCCCTCAGTTCTCATCCCCCTCCCCTTCCCAGCAAAGGCTTCAAGAGAGAACAAGAAGTTCATCTGCTAAAGAAGTTCATCTACTAAGCCAATAAAGAAATGATGATGGAAAAGGAAGGGAAAGGCAGTCTTGGAGAAGAGAAGAAACTGAAGTGTTTGAGTAGCTTTGTATTTATCACCCAAACCTGGTGGCTGAGAAGCTGGCCATGAGCAAACAGTGCACGCTGGCAGCCCAGAAGCACAATGGCATCCTGGGCTGCAGCAAGAGAAGCGNGCATGCACTTGTTCTCACCTCTTCTGAAGGGAAAACTGCCCAGAGTGTTTCACTTCCATGCATCCCCTGGCCAGACCAGCGAAGAAGGGTTGTGATGGTTGGACTTGATGATCTTAGAGGTCTCTTCCAAATTTAATGATTCTGAAGGTGTGACTACACCATGGTCAGCATCAGTTTTACAAAGTCAGAAGAATTATTCAGTCTCTCAGACTTTTGCCTACCTCTTCAACTTGCCTGCTCAAGCAGGAGCAGAGGTTGGGTGCCATCATTCCATAAGTGTTAGTGTATATGCTAGAAAAAAACCCTTTGCTCCTGTCCACTACATAAATATTGCTGCTTATAGATGTAGTTGGTTTAAAGCTTAGGTTTTATTTCTCAGGTACTTTTCCTCCTCCGGTAGCTCTCTCCTCCAGCTTTGCAGCTTGAGAGAGACATCTAGGTAGCAGCACTGCCTCTAACATCAGTTTTTCAGCTTCTCATCAAATTTACAGTGTACAAGATCTCAAACCTGGATTTCCATGCAGTTTGAGGCAGGAGATGTTACTTCAGAACATCTATTACCAAAGACACCCTGCCAATGACATGGTATCACACAGTGTGAAATCACTCCCACATCTCATCTTCTAAGGGACTTAACATGACAAAAAGAATCAGGAAAACTACACAGTCATCATTTCTCAACATTTTTACACTTTTCAAGCTTAAAGCAGATCCAAGCCTCATTTCAGAACCCTGCATGTGTTTCACTGTCAGGCAGCATATGGATTCATTTTCTCTTTGAAAAGGAAAGCACATTGGGGCTATAAATTAATATTAAAATCAAGCTCAACACTCTCATTGCCTATCCAGAAAAACCCCAAGATCTGAGACTAGACTTGAGAGGAGATAGGTTACAGCTGATATAGTCATACCTGCAAAAGCAAATGCTGTCAATTCCCTGAGACATTCTTCAGAGCTAAACAATCACACTGCCAGGAGTTTAAGGGAGGAAACTGCAGGTCTTCATGTGAAAACAAATCAACTGAAGGAAAAGTGAAGTATATCATAGAATCCTAGAATGGTTAGGGTTNCACATGGAGGTTAAACTCACTTATTTTCTCCTAAATTCATTGAGATTTTTAACTGCAAAACAAGGACTTATAACCTAAATGGAGATAATTAGATCATTCATGTTGGAAAAAACCTCTAGGATCATTGAGTCCAACCATCAACCCAACAATGCCATGCCACTAAACTATGTCATGAAGTACAGGTGTTTTTGAACCCCTCCAGGGATGGTGACTGAATCACTGGGTCTGGGCAGCTTGGCCCAGTGTCTAACAACTCTTTCAATGAAGAAAATTTTCCTAATATCCAACCTGAACCTCCCATGGTGCAACTTGAGGCCATTTCCTGTAGTCCTATCAGTGGTAACCTAAGAGAAGAACCAACCCCCACCTCACTCTAAGCTCCTTTCAGGGTGCTGTAGAGAGTGAGAAGGTCTCTCCTGAGCCTTCTCTTCTCCAGCCTAACCAACCTCAGTTCCCTCAGCTGCTCCTCACAATGCTCTAAACCCTTCCCCAGCTTCCTTGCCCTTCTCTGGACACACTGTTCCTTCAAGCTGATTTTACCTTAGCAAAGGATGCCAGTGATCAGCATGGATTCACAGCCAAGAAAGCTGAGATCCACAGAAATTACACTGGGAAATATTTCTGAAAGCTATCCTTAAAATGTTATTGAAATCCATACCGAGTAGATAAATAAACAGTGCTAAAAAATAAAGGTCATCTTGTTGCTGGGTTACACTTAGATGCTACCCAAGCCCAGAGTTAGATATGCTATTGTCTGACTCAGCTCTGGAGAGAATATCTAAATCCCAGCCATTTCTACCTAATACCAGCCTACAGCAGCCTGCAATCAACTGCTTGTAAAATCAGAATAGACATCTCACATATGTCAAACCAGAGCCTTGAATCTCACAGGGAACAGACCATCATTTTGAGCTGCTAATAAATAAGCTTTGTCCTGCTCTATCTGGAGCAGGTTTCACTGGGGAGGTGATGGCACAGCCACAGAGGCAAGGAGAGCATCAGGGTGGGGGGTCAAGGACCCCAACCCATAACACCTAGCTCTTTGGCCCAGACAAGTGTGATTTAAAACATTGCTGCACATACTTCAGGGCTTCCCTGGTACCTTTGTTAGAGAAAAACAAAGGAATAAGCAGTGTTTAAGGAACAATAATGTAAGACAGAGGGAAAATCAGGTTGGCAGATTGTGACTGCAGCCTTTAATCTTCATTACAGATTCAAACACCAGCATCTGAGGTAAAATTCGAGTGGGATGATGAAATTCTTTGTGTTTAATGGATAACAATCCAGTAACACATAATAATCTCTTAAAGCAATGATTCTGCCACTACTCTCTGTCCCTTTTATGTGCATAATATATCTTAATTGGTTTTACAGCAATTTAGGCCACAAGACAAAGCAGCTGGCAGAGACTAATTCCCTGGAATGTCACTCATGAGTAACATATACCATCCACAAGAGTGAAATATTTGATGGTATAGGCACTTAATCTCACTGCTATCCAGGAATCCTGTAAATATTCTTCCAAAAGATAAGAATTTCTCGAGGACAATAAAACCTCCCCACTTCTTTCTGGCCTTATTTTGTCTTTTCATTGTTATCTTTTGAACAGCAGACTTGTTTCTTTTTCACTCAGTAATAAGATTACCTCACACATTAATTGAGATATTGCTTGTGTCTTTCCCAGAGGTTGATGCCACTCAGCTCCTAGGAAAACAAAGCAAGCATCACATAAATAGAGTTATTAGGGGGTTGAATTAAAAGGGATTTCAAAGAGAAATATCACATACGTTAAGAAAGTAATTTATATTACATATAGACTTGTAATACAAAGTATTCCCTGTATCTACAGGCAGTGTGCATAACAAACTATAGATTCCAGTTGTTGGAATACTCAGTTGTTGGAATGGTTAATTGCTATCCCTATAAGACTCTTTTGGTTTTCATTCTTTTTTTTATTGTCTCTTTTTCTTCTTTTTGTCTGACAAACATCTCACAGTAACTTTGCAAGTAGCTGATTACCCAGATTTGGGTTCTCCTAGGGAAAAAAGCAGAGACTGATGGGGTGAATTGTTAATGTTCACTTTGCACCTGCAGCTTCCCACTGACAGCTGAATTTTCTAAGCACTTCACCATTCTCTGAAATGTCTAAATTGCACAAATTGGGTGAATAGTAGCCTGTTCATAAATCCTGGGATATGTGTGACCTTTGGGTCACTCACTTGAATGGGAGCTATTTTCCCCACTGGTTATTAAACTGTAGTTTGCAGGTAATTTTGTGACTATTTGGCAGGTATTAACCCACTGTGTATTGCTCACAATGACCTAGCTAGGAAAGAAAAATGAAAATTCCAAATGTTGTTTAAATGATATTCAATTTCCCAGACAGTTTTGAGATGATGACCTTGGCTCTTGATTCAGAACCTTCTTAATGGGAAGAAGGTGATCTCAAACCACAAATGTTATACAAAAGGACAAGCTTAGGTTTTTCCTGTTCCTAGTTGAGGGATATACACTGAGAAAAGTGGTCCCCAGTTTCAATTATTTTATCTATACATTTCCTAGTTGCTTTATTAGAACTGTGTCTGCAATCAGCATGTGCACCAGAACTTCTCTACCTTCTACCCTGCTTCCAAGGGATTTAGAAAGGTGAAGGTGGAAGACAATTAGAATTCTTTCCTCTATTCTGGAGCTGAGATGGGAATTGCAAGGTTTGCCATCCCATCAGCAGGGAGCAGGCACTAAGATCTCATTCCTTTTGATCCCTCTGCATCCAAGCTGTAGCATCACCCTCACCACAACTCTTCTGGGGCAGAATCTCTCACTTTGGGCATTGTCTGCAATGTGATGTTACTAGAAGGATTTTCATGGTTAATTCAGGTTTCAGAGTTGGTTTTACTCTTATTACTTATTTTAATGACTGTGTGACCAAGCCATGTCCCTCTTCATCTGCTCAGTAGACTTATTTTGTGTTAGGCTACATCTGTTTCAGTACTTTAAATTGCTCCAATCTGAGGACTATTGACATTTTCATTAGGTGTGAGTTGACAGTACATGGCTGTATTAAGGGATTTCCAAGCATAAGGGAGAAGGAGGGGCTAGGAGCTCTCTTTGCAGAGGTTTCTAGTAGCTAATGCTTTTCAGGATGACAAAATGATCATGCAAAAAGAAAAAATGAATAGGGACATTTTTAGACAGTGTAAGAGGACAAAAATCACAGCATCCTTGTGAAATTAGTGCTGGCTAGAGAGCTAGGTAAGTGTTGTTAATATATATCAGTATCTCCACTCCAGAAAGAGATAGCCAAAGACTATAATTAGCTGTGAAGCTCAAGGATGAGCAGCATAATAATAACTATTAGACTAAAAAGGAATGTGATGAATAAAAGCTCAATTCACAAAGGAATACAATGGTAATAGGGAAATCTGGACACGGTGAAATGGGAAGTTGTAAGAGAAGAGTATTTAATAACACTTAGCATCTACAATTTAGTCAGGACAGATGAAAAAGGAAGAAAATTAGAATTTACAAGAGTAAGGAGGTGTATTAGGCTTGTTTTGTGGTAGTTTAACAAATCAATCATTGTATTCAGTGCTGTCTCCAGGATAGACACACACAATATATTCTATGTAGCAACATATGTATTATGTATATAATTATATATACTATATATACTATATAAAGGCAGTATATCAATTATTTACTATATTTACTATTTATATATACTATATAAATTCAGTTTATATTATATACTGTATTTTATTAATATATATAATTATAAAATAATATAATATGTAAGTATATTATATATACACTCCATAAAGGCAGTGTATATATTATATATACACTCCATAAAGGCA
>VWZO01019115.1:21448-43621 GCA_013396975.1 Bucco capensis
ATGTTAATATAGAGTATATTATATATAACAATATATTTATTGCCTATAATTATATATTATATAACTATAGTATATATTATATAGAATGATATATGTGTCATATCATTATATACGACATAAATATAAATATATTATACTATATTTAATAATACTATATATATATTATATATACAATTAGGTCTGTCATTTTCCTAGAGCAGTAAAAATGTTGGAACAGCTAAATAACAAATCCAGATCTGACCTTGAAAGGCTGTTTTCCATGTGATTGTCAGCAAGTGCCTCCTCCCATCCATGGACCAATTATTTACACATTTCTAGCCAAAGCTAAAGCTTGAGAAAATGGGGATAGGGAGGAAAGCTAATGCTGCAGCTTTCTCTGCCCACTTTACACTTTTCTCTGTGTCAAGACAAAGAGAAGCTGTTTAAATACAACAGAGAGTAATTCAGGCAGCGTTCCCTCTGTTCGCATTTACTCAGTGATCCCAAGTTTCTTCTGAGAAGGAAAAAAAACAAAGTATAGTAGTCTCAAAAGATAATATTGCAATATTTCAAGGTAAAAATAGAGCTTTCTGTTCTTTTGCATAAGATTTGTCCTATAATCAGCTGATCCTTTTTAATAGAACAAAATCCTCCTCACCTCAGAATTCAATTCCTTACTGCTGAGTTGGCAACTAGAGAGGAAGGGGAGAGATTTAGGCAAAACAAAAGAGAATTAATCAAAAAATCATGAGCTGACAAACTAGTCACCTTCTCCTCCTAGGGTTGTGTTACCTCTGATATTACCAGGGACTTACTATTCACTACATCAATACAATTTCTATCACTACAGATAATAATGACCCTGACTCACCTAGGAGTTCTTTTTCCTCCAGAGCCTTTTCCTCTACTTGCATTTATATTTACACAACTTCCTCCAAACCCTCTGTCACCTGTACCTAAAATAATCTGCTATTTTTCACTACTATCTTACCATAGAGAAATCTCTTCTTACAAAAGGAAAAAAAGGAACAATAAAATCCTCTCTTCCATAAATTATTTCTCCTCACCACTGATAACAGCCAACTTTATTATTTGCATGGCAGCTAGCTAGAAACTTTATGCACAATTTTCCTCACCTGGACTATATATTTAGTATATATTAAAAAAAAAATAATGACTTAAACAGAATTCATGCAGAAAAGTTCTAAAGTTTTTGGTTTAAATCAGGTTGAAAACAAGTGCAAGGTTCTACCTATTTGTCAAAATAAGTCACTCTTAAAGCCCAAATGAGACTATTTATGTAGCTATCAAGGATGATTTAATGACATTGGTCCTATAAAAACAATTTTGTGACACCTCTATAAAGAGTGGGGAAAAGAACCCCAGACTAATAGATGAATCCCTTACTCTTCCACACAAGCTTCTCCCAACACTTCCATCCCACAAGATGCTCTTGCAGACCAAGCCTGTTATTTAGACCAAATCAGAGCCCAGAAACTGCAAGTTTTATCCCAAACACTAAAGATTGTATCAGTTGAGACAAAAATCTGATGTGCACACTACAGAGCAGTGAAGTGAGTTAAAATATGCAGCACATTTTAAGAGGCTCACAGGAGTTCACACACAGGAGCATGCAAGATTGGCAAGGAGGCCTCGGAGTCACCATAGCTGTAGACAAAGCAATTAGCATCTCTATTATGTGGATATTGATCCAGCTGATCTCTCTGTTAACAAACCTTCCAAAATTAGAGAAGGCACTTGCTAATAATGCTAGATGAAACAGATAACAGCAACATCACCAATTAACTGGAGCCATGTGATGCTTGCTTTGAGGATCACGAAGGAGTGGGGAGAGCAAACAAAGGGAAATAAACCATAATTTAGAGTTGGGGAAATTGTGTGAGGTGTTTATTTGAAGTCAGTCAGCATCCTGGAGGGATGAGAGTGATGCTTTCCTACTTGAGAAAAGCCTTCAAGTGCCTTGCTCCAGGTGGAGGACCAGATGCAACCCTCAGTCAGAGGGGTTTGGATAAGAGCAGGAACTCACTGTCCAATGTCTACATGAACAGAGCCAAATACTCCACTGTACATAACATGGTCCTGTTAATTGGGAGAGCTGGGGCTGCCTGCCAAAATGCCCTGATAAGCTCTTCTTTAACTGTTAGAATGCTGGCATTACATCTCTCTCTATCCTCTTCCTCTCCTGTTACACATTGCTATCAACCAAACCTTCTCTGACACTGGGACCTGTTTACTAGACATAATACAAACATACTCCATTGTTTACAGGATGGCTGAATCACAGAATGGAAGATGATCTCCAGAGATCCCTTCCAACTTCCACCTAGAGCAGGTTGCCCAAGATCATGTTCAAGTGGGATTGGAATCTCTCCAGAGAAGGAGACTCCACAACCTCTCTCGGAAGCCTGGATCAGGGTTCTGGCAACCTCACAGCAAATGAGTCTTTTCCTCATGTTCAGATGGCACCTCCTGGGTTCCAGTTTTGTACCTGTTGTCCCTTATCCTGTCACTGAGCATCACTGGAAAGAGTCTGGCTCCATCCTGTTGCTTCCACCCTTTAGATAATGATAACCATTGATACCATCCTCTCTGAGTCTTCATTACAAAACCAGAATACCTTGAGCAAATGTAGCACCACCAAAACATTGTACTGGTAGAAATTCAACTCCAATTCAACTCCAACCCAAGTAGTCTCCTTGGAGAAACATCTACTGTCCTGCAGCAAGGCTGGCAAGTTTGTACCAGGCAAGGAAGTGAGGATGGTGAGGTATGATGGTGACCTGTCACCACTGATGTTGAGAAAGACTGAACTCCTAGGAGGAACAGGTACAGAAAAACACTATGGTGATGAGCAAGGGATGGGAATGCTTTGAGGAGACAATATTAATCAAGTTTTGATTTACAGAGCACCAACTGAGAGTAGTTGCCCTTGTTTGTAAATACACCATGTGAACAACAAGGAGGAGGAAAAGGATTTGTAAGCTCAAGGAGAAGGAAAAGAAAAAAATTAACATAAATTAGCCAAGAATAAATTTAGTCTGAAATTAGATCACAGAACAGCTACAGCTGGAAGAGACCTTGAAGATCATGGAGTCCAGCCTTTTTCCTAGCCCTATCACCCCACTAAATGCTGCTCCCCAACACAACATCCAGCCGTCTCTTAAACACCTCCAGGGATGGGGACTCAAGGACCTCCCTGGGCAGCCTGTTCCAACGGCTCACAACCCTTGCAGCAAAGAAATTCCTCCTAGTATCTAACCTGAACCTCCCCTGGCACAGTTTCAATCCATTTCCCCTTGTCCTATCACTCTCTACCAGGGAGAACAGACCAATTCCTGCCTCCCTACAACCTCCCCTCAGGTAGTTATAGAGAGTATAGTTATAGAGAGATGAAGCTCTCTACCCGTTATTGGAGAAAGGTTATAGAGGAGAGTCCCAAGAGGAGAAAAACTCTAATTAGTTTTAAAATGGTCACTTTATGAAGTATTGCATGGCATGGATATCTCCTACAGCACAGAACTGAACTCATGACCCAGCAGATCCCTTTCACTCTTCACACTAAAGCATCTCCACGATCAAAACCTGATCCCTTTTCCCTCTTCTAATACTTTAGGTCGATCTTAATGCCCAACTTTGTGCTTTTGGGAGTACAATATATAAAACATTAGAAATATATATGTTTTTATGTCAAATAGCTTGCAAGAGCCAAAGCAAACAGTATCTCCCACACTGGTGCAGCCATTAATTCTTCCTGTTCTGTTAGAGCTCTTTTATTTGAATGTTATTTAATGAGTGTCCCTGAAGGGATTAGCATGTCAATGTGTGTATATTGATTTCCTAATCCAGTCCATCAAAGCTGTTATGATCTGGCAAGAGCACAAGAAGCAGGAGTTCAAGGTTCTCCACACAGCTCCGACACGATGTTCTCAAGCCTCTTGATGTGAGAATTAGCTCAGGCCTGGAGTCCAATTAATCTGAGGAGATTGTCAACAAAGATGTCATTTCTAGCCACATTTTTGGGGATGTGGACACCTGTCTAAAACACAGAATGAGATCAGCAGCTCATTAATATTTCCCAACAGATGGTAAAAAGCTGCTTTTTATGTTGTTTTGGACTGCTCCATGTTTCATAGCAGGATCTCTAAGCTCCCTATGCTTTAGGACTGCATAAGAGAGTTAGGTTTAGAAAGCAAAGTGCATGGAGACACTAGCATCAGGATGTTCCAGCTGAAATGGAAAGGGCTTGCAAGCCCTTCCCACGCACCAATCATATTCAATTAAAATCAATGAGATAAAATAACAATAAAATTAAATTAAAATTTTATTATTGTTTTATCTCATTGATTTTAAGTTATTTTTCTAATTATTTTATCTCATTGATTTCAATTTATTTTTATTAAATAAATCATTTATATCTTTATTTTTATTTTTTTATTTTTATTAATAAAAATAATATTGTTATAAAATTATAAATTATATTAANTAAATAATATATCAATAAAATAATATTTTTATTAATAAATCAATGAGATAAAATCAGGATAAAATTAAATTAAAATCAATGAGATAAAATAATGATAAAATTAAATAAAGTCAATGAGATAAAATAATGATAAAATTAAATAAAGTCAATGAGATAAAATAATGATAAACATAAATTACAATCAATGAGATAAAATAA
This sequence comes from Bucco capensis, assembly GCA_013396975.1. Classification (NCBI taxonomy): domain Eukaryota; kingdom Metazoa; phylum Chordata; class Aves; order Piciformes; family Bucconidae; genus Bucco; species Bucco capensis. The sequence goes on from VWZO01019115.1 coordinate 26,130, forward strand.
GGATAAAATTAAATTACAATCAATGAGATAAAATAAGGATAAAAATAAATTACAATCAATGAGATAAAATAAGGATAAAAATAAATTACAATCAATGAGATAAAATAAGGATAAAAATAAATTAAAACCAATGAGATAAAATCATGATAAAAATAAATTACAATCAATGAGATAAAATAATGATAAAATGAAATTAAAATCAATGAGATAAGATAATTATAAAATTAAATCAAAATCAGAGATAAAATAATAATAAAAATAAATTAAAATCGATGAGATAAACAATAATAAAAATAAATTAAAATCAATGAGATAAAATAATTATAAAATTAAATTAAAATAATAAACCAGAGTAAAATAATTAATAGAATAAAATAGAATCACAACCACTAGGGGAGGGAATTTTTGTTTTTTTTTTTTTCCAACAAAGCTTTTTTCTGAATAACTTAACATTTCACCCAGTCTTCCTCTCCCCATAATAGTCCAAGATGGGATATTTCAGTTGCCTGCCGTGTCACGCTCCCATCCTTTCCTAACATCTATAATCCAGATGTCTGCTCCTACCCCAGACACAATTCCATGGACTGCTTTGAATGCTTTATAAGGTTGCTTTTCTTTTTATTGACCACTCTACATACAAATAAACTCTCCTTACACCATCTTCATCTTGAGTTTGCTGCTCAGCTATGCCACAGCACAAATTGGCATGCTTCTTCTCTTTGATATTGCCTAATTCCCTGGGTCATTAGTTGTGTAATCATAATCATTTCTTTCTGTTGTCTATCTCATCTCCTTTTCTCCTCTCACCTCTTTAGTGGTGTTAGAGCATAGATAGGAACATCCAAGTCCCCTAGGGCACCATCTGGTACTACTACCCTGTACAGAGAGGGCTAAATGAATCACATACTGTTTGGTATTTCCTACTCATTAGTTACTGATTCCTTATGTTTTCCTGGTTTGGGATTTTTAATAAATTCATTCCATTACATATTCTTCAGGTTATTTTGTTCGACTCATCTCTTTTTCTTCATATCTGTATCTAAAGCTTCACAGAGGGGGGGGAAAATAGCCTGTGGGTAAGAAAGTGATGTGCTGCTGTGTGGTTTATCAGGAGTAATACTGTGAAAATGGGAAAAAAAGGAGATTTTCTGGGGTCAGTGTATAAACTATATGCAGGAAACAATAGAAAATACTCAAAGGCATCACAAAGTAATGGAGAAAATATATATATATATATGTGTGTGTGTGTGTTCACACAGCCTACACTAGTCACCTGCCCATGGAGAAGTGATTACGCTCCGCAGCCCGTTAGTGCCAACAGAGGAATCCTTTATGTGTAAATAACACCAAGCCTAAAAAGCTCTTGCCTCCTTTCCCCAAAGGATTAAAAATCCAGCCTGTACTGAAGCAGAAACAATCAGAAGATGCCTTCTGAAGTTTGGGATTAACATGTGTGCAGCAGCCATCTCCGACCTGTGCTGCTCGGCGAGCGAGCGCTGCCTGCAGATAAAAGCAGCTCAACATTTGCATTTGTCACTGCTTTGTGCTCATCTCAGGGAAACAGATTGGTCTTTTTTATTGGACTACCTAGCACCATAAATGTAGATTGCCTTTTAAAGCCAAATATCACTCTTGCTAAGTAATTGTCAATTAAATTTCATATTAATTGTTGTGTAACAGCCCAATCGCCTGTGCTGTTTTCCATGTGTCCCATTTTTTTGTGTTGTTGTTGTTGCGTGGAGCTGATGTCAGAGCAGATGAATTTCAGTTTGGAGGGTTGTTTAAACCCCCTTTTTAATGAATTCACTCTTTGGTTGGGTGGATGTGTAAAGCTCTGAAGTGAAACTGCAAGGACTGGTTACAAACTCCCAGCCAATGAAGATCAGTGGCACATTCAGCTCTTGTAAATAAACATCAAAGCACAATCTAGACAAAAAGCAACAGCTTACTGATCAGTTCAGGCTGTATATTGGCAGTCAAAGCCCTTATTTGTAAGGTTTAGTGTTAAAAGCCATATTTTCCCATCCTTACTAAGACAGAAAAACTCCCAGTGACTCCATTTCTACCCAAATTTCCAACCTCCACTGCAGGACAACCTGCCTGGAAGGATGGAGAAGTGCTGCAGGTCATGCCCTAAAGCCACATACCAAGACCCAGCAGCAGGGCAGAATCAAGGATTCAGGATTGCCCAGGAATGGCTGGAGCAGCCAATCTCCAAGGGTTCAGGATTGCCCAGGAATGGCTGGAGCAGCCAATCTCCAAGGGTTCAGGATTGCCCAGGAATGGCTGGAGCAGCCAATCTCCCAGCAACTGGCTGGTCATTTCATGGGTGGTTAAAGGGTTCCTCTCCATCATGCCTGCAGGGTGAGGACCTCATCTGGCAGAGCTCCACTACAGGAACACTGCTAACCCCCTCTGAGAGCAAAGATAAATGAAGCCTCAGGTGTTTTAACCCCTTGATGTGGAATCTAGTAAAGCTTAGGGGTTATTTCTAACAGGTTGGGTTTATATGCTGGAATTCCTCTACAGCCTTTTCCATGCCTTCCTGACAATCACTATGGACAAGAGGCAGTTCTGCAGCAGACTCCAAGCTCTGCCTGAGCAGTTCAGTGCTTCATTAGACAGGAGGCAGCAAGGGGAAAAAAAACAAAGGCAATAGCCCACCTCTGCTTCCAGTTCTGTCTCCAGTGAGATGGGAGCATCTGCTGCACTGGGTTTGAGCTGGGACAGGATATCTGCTCCTCTTGGGCTTTAAATTTAAATGCCTGCATTTAAAAAGGATGCTTATACATTTTCCAGTGTATTCTTATAGGACAGAGAGATCTCATGCATAGAGGTCAAAGATACTCACAATCAATCTGGCACCTTCTCAGGGAAATGAAAAGGAAACATTAAGCAACATCCCAGAGCCATGAAATTCAAGGGAATAATGTCAGCTCCCTGAAATGGGCCTTGTGTTTACCACAGAACACTCTGGGCTCAAATGGCAAAACAGAACCCAGGATAAAATTCCTAACAAACACATTTAAAAGATCCTCAGTTCAGAGACAGCAACAGGCATTCTGGAGATGCTTTACAACCATTCAGTCCTCCTTATATCCATTTGAATGTTCCCCTTTGGCCTTTTGTTTTCAGTTTAACTTTTCTCTGCTGTCCCTTCCCTCCCAGCCCTACACACTCTGCCTTTGCAAGGCTCTTTTTCTCCTGTCTGGATTACTCTCCTTGTTTGGCATGGGTGCTCTTTCTAAATTCTGTTTTCCTTCTTCAATCTTTTTATTTTCTCCTCCTGGACAGATTCCCCTTTTTCATTAAGCCAGATTCTTTCCCCTCCTTTTTATTTTTTTTTCTCTTCCCATAAAAAGAACATTTTATTCAAGCCAAACTAAGGGGCTTGCCATGTTCTCATTTATAAATGCCACTGCAGCATGGCTGAAATTCAGCCTCAGCTCTGAAAGCTGCACTGGCACAGAACAAAAGCATTGCAGTGCCTTGTACACCACTGGCTTGCTTCCCCCTCATTCCTTCTCCAGGCTTGCTTAATAGTAACAGCTTGCAGTGACATTTCAGCAAAAGCCACACTCTTTGCAGCTCCTCCTCCTGCTTACAGCAGAAATTAGCAATAAAAGTCCCTTTAGGAGAAGCCTGGGCCTAAGGAAGAGAAAAGGAGATAGGCAACTCCTCATTTCTAGGAGATAGACAGCTTTTCCTTCCTATCTGCCTTGCTTTGGTTTAGGCCATCCCAATAGTTGAGGGTTTTTTTTTCCCCCCTCTTCATCAAATATTCAGCTGTAATTTGTAGCCCTGAAATGAACAGCCACACAAAATGCTAAGTCCTGAAACTTAACCCCCCTAAAAAGCCAATTTTGCCCTGATTTAACTGCCAGTGCTGCTCCTACAGGAGCTGTGAGGCTGTGGCTACAATAACCTCCAGCTACACATTTGAGTTAATGTTTTGCTTGCTTTAGTTCAGAGAATGAGCACAAGAATGAGCTGTGGTTTAAATGACCATAATTAAATGCTGTATTGTAGGAAGGAGCTGAAATGATTTATCAGCCAAAAGCCACTAAGCCCTTGATCACTTCATCAGATCATTAATCTGTCTTCCAGAAATGTGCTTGGCTCTTCTAGAGTCATTTCTATGCATTTTAAGTGACTGGCCCTCAGTACATGTTCACAAGATTAGATCAATACTGAGCATAATTCAGTTTATATCTTCCATCAGATGTTTAGTGAGGTATTAAAGCAACAATTTGCTTTTAATTAAGGGAAATTAATAAATATTTTAGCACATACAGAGTGCAGAGAGTGATCAATAGGAAATAGAAAACACTCTATATAGACAGCTGCCAAGTTCTTTCAATGCTTTACACTTTAAAACGTTAAGACAAACCTGGTTTGTCTCTTAATTCCTTTTGTGCTATAAGGAGATGCTTCCTGAACACATGGAGTTGGATTGCTGCTTCCTCACTGCTTTATAGCATCTCCTTTGCTTTCCTTTTGGTCTGGAGCTTGTGGCATGGTGTCTCCAGATGACTGCTAATACCACAGTGGTTATGACAGAAATACAGCTCTAAAAATACCCCCAGACACTTGCAGAATGTCCAAATAATCCTGAGTGTTAAGCAGAAGGAAGCACATTCTCCAGAAACAGCAGCCTGCAATCTAAATTAAGAAGGAAAATTGAATTCTCTTAGTTTTGACTCTCCCTGCAAATCCTGGCTTGTTGTACAGAGTCTCTTAGATCACTTGTGCTTCCAAAAGGCTTTGTCCTGCCAGCTCCTCTCTCTCTCTCAGTTAAGGGAAATATTGCAGGAAGTTGGGCACATCACACATCCAAGGCTTCCAATTCTCCTTTACCCCTTTAAATCTCAGATGCCTGGCAGCCTTACAACAAAACTCAGATAGTGAGAAGCCAGCAGATGTTTGGGGGACTTTAGGAGAAAAAAGAAACAAGGAACCAAGTGGCTCAGTTTCTTTCCATAAAACCACTTGATTATCTTTTCAGTGGTTATGTCTTGGATAAGAAGTCCTCCCTCAGCCTGGGACCTGTAATTTACACTTTCAGAGGACTAAAGTCCTTAATTTACAAACTCTAGCTATGCAATAAAGTCATTTCTCTTCATTAGCATCTCTTTCACCTTCCAGTTCACTCTTTCTCTTGGAACAGCAAATACCTTCTCCATCACAACAGGTTTGCCTGAGATTTCCCCTCATCACCTAGCTCAAGCATGCCAGGTCTGCTTCCAAGGGCTTCATTTACTGGCCAGTGTGTCTGGAGATCTTTAACATGTCCTCCTCCTTGACTGACAGGGCTTCACCTTTTTTTAATGACTTTCTGAGCAGTTCCACAATAAACAGAAGCAGTTCTCCTAACAGCTGCTGGCTGGAGATCCTTTCCTCTCTGTTCTCCTCCGACAGAAAAATACAGAAACACAGAATGTTAGGGGTTGGAAGGGCCCTAGAAAGATCATCTAGTGCAACCCCCCTGCCAGAGCAGGATCACCTAGACCAGCTCACACAGCAATGTGTCCAGGCAGCTCTGCAATGGCTCCAGACAAGGAGACTCCACAGGCTCCTGGGCAGCCTGAGCCAGTGCTCTGGCACCTGAACTGCAAACAAGTTCCTGCTCAGCTTAATATTAAACCTCCTGTGCTCCAACTTGCTCCCATTGCCTCTTGTCCTACCATTGGATGCCATGGAGAAGAGCCTGGCTCTCTCCTCCTCACACTCACCCTTCCCATATTTCTAAGCATTGCTGAGGTCTCCTCTCAGTCTCCTCTTGTCCAGGCTGAAGAGACCCAGCTCTCTCAGCCTGTCCTCCTAGGGCACATGCTCCACTCCTTTCAGGATCTTGCTGGCCCTGGGCTGGACTCTCTCCAGCAGCTCCCTATCCTTCTGGAGCTGAGGGGCCCACAACTGGACACAGCATTCCAGGGGAGGCCTCCCCAGGGCACAGGAGAGGGGAGAAGAACCTCTCTGGCTCTGCTGGCCACGCTCCTCTTCATGCATCCTAGGATGCCATTGGCCTCTGGGCCACAAGGGCACATTGCTGCCTCATGGGCATCCTCCTAGCCACCAGCACTCCTAGAGCTTTTTCCCCAGGGCTCTTCTCCAACACATCAGTTCCCAGTCTGGACTGATCCATGGGCTTGTTCTTTCCCACATGCAGTACTTTACACTTCCCTTTGTTAAATGCCATTCAGTTTCTCCCTGCCCATGTCTCTAGCCTGTCCAGGTCACTCTGGATGGCAGCACAGCTCCTGGTGTGCCAGCCACTGCTCCAAGCTTGGGATCATCAGCCAAGAGTAGGAACTCAAAATTAGATTGAGAAGGTTTTTGGGGCAATCTGGCATGACTTGGTTCATCTTCCTGTTCTTGCTAATGAGGAAACACACAGATCATACACACATGAACCTTTCTGAAGGCAGTGTGTTCTCCTAATGCTGCTTGGCCTCACTGTTTTCCACCCTCAGGAAAGAGATTGCTCTAGTACAGAACAAACCAGACACCCCAACCTCATCTCAGTGCTTTGTAACTCATGAACAACAAAACATTTTAAAACACAAAGAACATTTTAAGGAAGGAAAGAGAAAAATATAGGCACTAATAAAATAAAATGTGACTAATATTTGCCTAAGTCATTTGCATACAGATTCTAGTGATATTTTAGTTATGTATCTTGGAAACTCTGGGTTTTGTTAAAATCATTACCAGTCTTCAATGCCTGCTGCCTTTTGACTCTTGGCACAGAACATCAATTAATTACCTGCTTAGTATTCTGAGTTTGCTTTAGCAAAATGAGCAGCCAGCTTCACAGAGGGCCAAAAATCCAAACAGAAACTCAATTCATGCAAAAAAAAGAGCTCAACCTCAATTTCCAGCCTTGAAACTTGGATGGGCACCATCCTGCCACAACAGCTTCTGTCAGCTGAAGGGGTGAGAGATGCACAAAGCAAAGCAAATAGCCTCATTGGCAGAGCAGGAGATGATGTTGGCTGGGCTGCATTGTGCAGTGAAGTTCATTGAAACCTGTCTTACAACATCTCCAAAGGTTCCCTTCTAGGAAAGCACCTGGCATCCCATGTTCTTCCTGTAATACCTTATGAATGCCATGTGCCCAAAACCAGTTTACTGGCACTTGTAGAATAGACAGTGTGGAAATGGAACAGTTTGGGGACAGAGCAGGAAAATATTAGGAGAAAAACTTCAGGAGATACTTCTGTTTTCAGACTGGATCCAGGGAGTATTCCTCATTCCATTAACTCTCCCTCAGCCCAGTTAACCTTGATCTTTGAGGGTTTTTTATACATTCTAGAGTTGCTAATTTCTTTAGTGAAGGGAATTCACTACATACAAAACTGCACTATTTTATAGTTCCAATTTTTGCACTGTTTCTAGCAAACAGCTTGAGCCTCTGGTGGTAGCCACAGAGACCTTGAGCCAGGCTGGAAGTTGCTAACTAGTTGTTAGCAAGTGCCAAAGGGAAACCAAATACCTGAAACTTTGCCTCTTCAGACCTGGCTCAGACTGCTGTGGAGAAGACAAAGAAATAGATGAGCCCAAAGCTACTCACTGTTCTCAAAGGGACTCAATGGCACTTAGCAATCACTTTGCCATTGGGATTCCTCTCTAACATAGAATCACCAAGGCTGGAAAAGGCCTCCAAGATCATCAAGTCCAGCCTATGATCCAACTGTTGGGATACAACATATTACAAATACCTGCAGAAGTCACCACCCTGGTGCTAACCATGGGTTCATGCTCTGGAAAACAACTTCTCCAGCTCATTATAGACAAATATCTCATCACCATGGCACAGCATTACAAGGTCTATTTGTTTGAATGGTGTGGCATAACAAAGCCACTTGGAAAGTACAGCTCATCTATGTTTACTTGCCTAGCCTCAATGATGACACAAGGCAGACAAAGGCACCAGAAAGATGACACAAGTACAACATTTTCTGCCTAACTTCTCTGTGTTAACTAATCATGATATGAGGATGATGAAAAGCTTCCTGAGGTGCAGGTTGATGTAAAACTTCTGTTTTCTTTAAGCTAACTTGCAGCCCCAAAAGCTCAGCAGTGGCTGCAAAGCAGGATGTTAAACACTGCAGAGCTACTTCTGTCTGGGCAACAAGGGCAGTGTCAGCAGCATAAAGCAGCTCCTGGACAAGATGCTTTATACTCTTAGTATGGGCCTTCAAATGCCTTAGGTTAAACAGGCTTCCATCAGTAGGATATCTAATATAGAGTAAATAATATACATTTGTACAGAGAGAATTCCTTTATGCTTTGAGTTTAGAATGGCTTTAGGCTCGAGCTAGACATGGACCTTTCCTTTCTCACAGAGGGAAGCTCTAACACCCTGAAGAATTTATCTTCAAGAAAATCAGGTAATTGAAGTAAAAACCCACACACAATCAAACAGACTACAAAATAATCAAAACCAAACCAAAATAAAACCCAAATTAAAAACAAAAAGGCAAAAAACCCCAAACCCAGACACACACACAACAAAAAACCCAAAACACACCACCCCCACAAAAAAAAGCAAACCAGAAATCAGTAGCATGTAAAAGGATGATTAAGAGAGGAACTAGAAAATATAAGTTGCTGGGGATAATCTGCACACAGAATACTAGGCAACTGAAAAAGCTGGAACTAAAATACCAGATGAAAACACCATGGCTAAAATAAATAAGTAGATATTTGGGACCTCACCTTGGTTTCCATGAATTCTTGCTCTTATTCTTGTTTCAAAGTTGGAAATCCTAGTGGGGCAAGGCAGAAAAAGAGTTAGAAAAGCTGATTGAGGATCTCAAATAATTCCTTTGTGCTGTACTTAAAAATCACTTTGAATGGAAGCAAAATGTAAAATACATAATACATAAGTTGCAGCATTTAATTACCCATCTTAATTAACTTGGATAATGAAATACTCTGCTTCCTCTTTAAATACAGGATTTTGTATACTGAAATAAGTAATACCATTAAAAGAGGAAGGCTGTTGGAATCACAGAGCTGAGAAATTAATCCTGAAGCCTATTTTTGTAGATGCTAAGGCTGCAGTTCAAATGTATGGATTAGATCTGATTTCTGTGCAGAAAAAGAGAAATCATTCTCATCTTCACCTCGCTGAACCTTATGAGAAGTTGCTAGTTCTCTGCTGTCATCACTGCAGTCATGCTGCAATGCAAAACACAGCATGAGAGGATTGTAACAATGGCAAACATTCCTTGAAAGGATTCACCATCACTCAGCACAACCTGCTTAAGTCTTGAAGCTTGAACACCTTGGTCAGGTTCCTAAAACCAGCAAACAGGTACCAAAGTCAAAGCAACGTGATTCACCATCATCATGGCCAGGCTTCGTGAACGCAGCTCCGGGGAGGGCTCCATCCATGCTCTTCCCAAGCGCTTTTTCCAAGCGCTGCTGGCTGCAAAGGCCAATTTGGGACAGACCAGAGCGGTTGCAAAAGGCACAGCACAAGGACTCCTCAGGAGCTAGAAGCTGCAAGACACGATTCTTTCTGCGCTGTCTTTTCTCCTGCAGAGTGATCCTGCGTGCCTGCTCCAAACCATGGGCGCCATTCAAACTAGTGTGTGTGCAGAGCTGCTGAGTGGAGGCCAGAGGAGAGCAGTTCAGGGGAGCAATNTTGATGTAAAACTTCTGTTTTCTTTAAGTTAACTTCCAGCCCCAAAAGGTTCAGCAGTGGCTGCAAAGGAGGACATTTTTCCCTAATCACATTCTTTGTACTTCCTTCATTACAGTATCACAGTATGTCAGGGGTTGGAAGGGCCCTAGAAAGATCATCTAGTCCAACCCCCCTGCCAGTGTAGGATCACCTAGACGAGGTCACACAGGAATGCATCCAGGCTGCAGCAGGCTGGAAATCCAGCTTTTGACTAGGTATAAATGGAGAGAGCAGAGTGTCTGCTCTGTTACTACATGCCACAGAAGAGGGAAATCTCCTTGAGATTTGCAAAGCAGCAACAATCCAGGTTGTAAGGACTCTGCGTGCTGAACATAGATCTCTCTGATATTAAGAAGCATCAGGGATGCAAGTTTGGGCACAAACCTTCAAAACAATATTTTTCTTTCTCCTTACACTCCTACCTTTAAACTCTTACTGAACTCTTTCTGAGGAAACATCACAGTGATCTGAATTCATCTTCCCCATTCATCAATTTAGCTTTCAATAACTCCAAGAAAACTCCATTACAACAAACTACAACAGGCCCTCCACTTCTGCTCTGCTCCAGTGGCCAATGCAAACATCTACCTTTTATTCCTCATTAAGTTCATTTAAAACTCAGTCATAGAAATGTTGGTTTAAAAGGCTGAGATTTACCTTAGCAGTTCACCACCTGGTTCCTTTGTCTTTGTGTTTGCATCATTTCTGTCCTTTGGTGTATGTCTTTGATATTCTGCTATACAATACCACCAAACACAGTAAGGAATGCCTTTGCTCTCACAAATACAAAATGATGAAGCATTTGAAGTATTCTTGTATTCTGAACATCTGCCTGACCTTTTTCTGCTCACCCAGAACAGCTCAACACATCCTCTGTTAGTGGAAAGTGACCTCATCTAAATAAACTCATCACAGCATTGACAATTCCTACCTGTGGCCACAGTGATTTTTGATCTGAGAAGGAACCAGAGAAATGCAACTTTGTCAAGCATGGTGTTGGTTTTTTTTGGTTTGTGGATTTTTACTTCCAGCATCTTTTGTGTATTCATCCATCTGTGATGTCTCAGCTGTGCAAAACAGTGAAGTTTTGGGGCTTTTAGGATGGTATAAGATTGAAACTTTATAGAATTCTGAGACCTCAGACCCTTACTAACTCAGATTTAGAATATTTTACAGCATTTAAGGACATAAAATATATCATTAATATAATTCAATAGAAATAAGCTTCTAGCTCCCCTTTCTTTCATGGAAAAAGGAACCTTTTTACTGCAGATGATTTGAAAGGAAAAGGAAGGAAAAAAGGAAAAGAGTAATGCTCATTTCTGGGGTCAAGGCACAGTTTTTGAGTACCTTCTGAAGATTATACAGAAGAGCTATCTTATTATAATGCACTCAGCTGAATAAAGTACTCCTCTTAAAATAGGCCAAAAAAAGGAATCAGAATCCATTTTGGCAGTAGAAAAATGATGGACTTGAACAAAAGAAGAAAAGGTCTTCCTAAGTATGGAAAATGTTTGGTTCTTGCCTTCAACTCTGCTTTAAAGCATTGTGGCTTGAGCAGCCAGCACCATAAGCAGCCAGAGCCAAGTTCAGAGGCAGATGTAGAGGTTCACTGCCTCTAGCTTTTCATCTTTGCCCCAGGCTTGAAGAGCTGAGGCAAATTCTCAACCCTCTGCCTGCTCAGCATATTCTGTTTTCTGCTGATAGCAGAGAGGGAAGAACCACTTGGATCACACCTAATTGCTCAGGACTTCCCTTCTGAGAAGGATGGCAGAAGATGCCAGGACACTTGTCTTACACTGGGAAAGGCTCTGGTGTGAACAGAAGGGATTTAATCCAAAGCACAGAGCTCCTCACCATGCTTACACCACATGCAAACAGAGATAAGAGAAGCTCCAAACAGTTCAGCCTCAATTTCTTAGCCAGCAAACAGATGTGGACTTAGGAAAAAGCTGGAAGTTGACTTGCTTTGGAGCCCTGCTCAGTATTGAGAGCTGAGCTCAGGGCAAAGCTTTAGCTCAGGAAGTCTTTTAGCTGTAAGTCACCCAAAATAATACCTGAAAAGGCAAGCTCAGCAAGATTAATTTATTCATCCAAACTATTTATTGATTAATCTTGGCAAAGCACTGCTACAGTATTTCTGCTGCAGCAGCATGATGCTACACTGTCCTCCAGGTGCCTCTGTACTGCTCCTTAGTCATCTCTCCTGTGTTTGCCAAGAGCTTGGCTCAGCCACTCAGCAGCAAACATTACTGCAACTTACAGATGACTTCAACCACACAATGGAAACCAGACAACTTTGGTGCCATCTTTCTTGAGTTTAGGGGGAAATGAACAAGGCCTAGAGATGCTGTTTGCAACTTAATTTTGCTCTTGCTCTCCAGAGTGGGTAATATTTAACTGATTGGTACTGGAGAGTGAAGGGTTAGTTGATGAGCTGCTGGTTGGAAACAATGCAGCCACATCAGCCTCTTGCCTGCTGCTTCTCTCACCTTATCTTTGCTCCACCATTTCCCAGTCCTAAAAGCAGATGAGAAACCTCTTTTCTACTAAGAGTTTTCTACTCAGAGCTGCTTCCTGCCTTGCTCAGCTGTAAGCCTGTTTGGAAGGAGCCAGCAGGCAAGGATGATTCCAGAGCATCTTGTCTCTCAACAGACATAAATAAAAACTTGTTCTTTGGAATGAAAACTTCCTTCACTCCCTAAAGTGCTGTAGTACAGCACTATTTATACACAACATTTATTTTACATTTCTAGGGAGAATTATTTATCAGCAATAAATCCTCCTCTCTTGTGATGCCTGAGAAACCTTTGTATTCAATATGCCTGCTGCCTATTTGAAGCAGAGGCAGGTCTCTGGGCTGGATGGCAACCAGCAAAACACAATTGCTGAGTGCCCTCTAGTGATGCCAGCAGAGAGTAGCTGAAGAAGTGACTTTCACACAGATCCCTGTTTTTTTCATTCATCTTCTCTTCTATCTGCATTTCATTCCTGTATTTACCAAGAATGATGATGGATAGCATTTAGAACAAGCTGACTAGAGCCACTCTTGCAGCACAAAGAGGAAGATCCAAGTTTCCTCTCTTCATTAGAGAGATTATAGAATTGTCAGCATTGGAAAGGACCTGAAAGCTCCTTTAGTGTCACTCCTGTGCCTGCCATGGGCAGGGACAGCTGGCACTAGAGCAGCTTGCTCCCAGCCCCAGCCAGCCTGGCCTGCAACACTGCCAGGGATGGAGCTGCCACCACCTCTTTTGTGCCACCTCCCGGAGAACAACTAACATCCAACCTCAATCTCCCCTCCTCAAGCTTGGATCCATTGCCCTAGTCCTAGCACTCCCTGACATCCTAACAAGTCCTTCCCCAGCTCTCTTGTAGCCCCTGCAGATCCTGGAAGGCCACAAGAAGATCTCCTGGGAGCCTTCTCTTCTCCACACTGAATAATCCCAACTCTATTTTACCTTTATCTTTAAGCAGTAACATCCAGAGATAGGCTACAGACAAGAGATTTGCCAGTGGGTATCTCATTCTAAACCCATTAATGTTAATGCAAATTGCCTTAATGCTTCCAATGAACTTGAAGTCTTAATATGATATAAATGCACAGGAAAAACTAATGCTTTGAGGATGTGCTTACAGCTTACAGAAATATCCCTAAAAGTTTCATAAAAGTCAGGTTGCTTTCTACACCACATTAATTTTCAGCCTCTCAACTATGCTGCAAACTAATCTCTCTGAAAAGTGCATTTGTTTACCAGATAAATCAGGAAAATTATTAATATTAAGGATATGTTTCCAGTGCCAAGATTTCTTCCATGAAAAAAAAAATAGATAAAATATGTTCTAGTAACAGAAAGAAAATCTTAATGTTGTTTCCTGTGCACATCTCTCCAGTCTATAAATGAGTTGAAACTTGAGTTTTGGGCTCAAAATAGAGGAAAAGAAAAGAAAGTAAAGAAAATAAAGAAAATTAAGACAATTAAAGACAATTAAGTTACCACATTGAGAACATTCAATTGGATTTTTTTAGCAGTACTACCTGTGTGTGAATGGATAAACTTCTCCTAAGGAAACATATTTGTAAGGTAATGTCTAAAATCCACATCCAAAACATAATGGCACATGGAAATCTTTGATCACTTATCCAAAGCAACAAAGAGAGGAAAAGAAATTAAAACCTTTAGCAATTCAGACCTCTCTCAGACTCCAGTGTCTTGCTTTATTCTCTGGTGCCACTTGCACACCTCTAAGGTAAGAGGCAGGCAGTGATTTTTGTTGCTTTTCTCCATGTCTTGCTTTCTGTTCAAAAGCCTTGAAACACATGGAAAATTAAGTGCCATCACATTGACTTCTAAAAAAAAACAAACCAGGAAACATAAAATTACTGTGTTTGGCCTTTTTTTTGTTATATTTCCTCAAGCATATAGGCATTTTAACAATCATTTTCATCAAGAAACCCCTAAAAACACAGTATGCCCTGCAAACAGCTTTGTTCCTGTAGAAACCCTCACAAGGATTCAGAAGGAAAATCTCTTTTAGGATGGAGATGCAGGAAAAATGAGCTGGAGAAGCACAAAGAAGGCAAATAAATTCCTATTCCTCTATACCACTAAAATTCAAGCAGAAAAATGATGTGCTCCTGCCTGTGAGGTGATGATGGTAGAGTTTGTCCAATTACTGTAATTACAGAGAAGCAGAGAGAAATTACCCTGGTCCATTACAAGGCTGCTGCTTGTAAAGGTGAAAAGAACAAGAGAGCAACAAAATGTAAAACTTAAGCCTCCTTGATGTTCTTGCCATCATTATTACATTTATCCAAAGGCACATTTGAAGCCAGGACTGTGCAGAGATTTTACTGAGTAGATGACATTGCTATCTAATTCCAGAAGTACAAAGGAATGGCTCTGTGGCACTCAGAAAGGTAAATAGATGATGAAGAAGCAATAATCAAGCCTGATTTTATTCCATTTGAAATATTTCCTTCCCATGGGCAGTGAAAGATCAAGCAGCAGAGGGATTTGTTAACATCAGCCAGGATGGATCAAAAGGGTTATTGCATCCATAGCCAATGCCAGTCTGATTGGAATAAACCAAAGGGTGGAAATTGGCTTTTTTTTCTGTCTCATCACTGCAATTTCTCAACAGCCAAGCATTGCTACAGACTTCTGAGATCCTGAAGAGCAGGAACCTGGTGCAGGAGATACTGATCCCTGCAGGAGGTGATGGGAATCCCAGATCACAGCTGGATCCCTTTCCAGGGTGGATGTTCTACAACTGTGGACAATGCTGGGTTCACCAGGAGAGGTTTAGAGTAGGTATTAAGAAAAATCTCTTCACAGAAAGTAGTTAATCATTGGTCCAGGCTGCCCAGGGCAGTGGTGGAGACACTATCCCTGGAGGTGAGCCCTTATTGCCCAGACAGAAGTAGCTCTGCAGCGTTTAACGTCCTGCTTTGCAGCCAATGCAGAAACTTTTGGGGTGGAAGTTAGTTTATAGAAAACAGAAGTTTGATATCAACCTGCACCTCAGGAAGTTTTTCACCATCCTCATATCATCACTGGTGATTCACAACTTAACTCAGTCCAACAGTTTAATTCCCTAGGCAGCCTCATCTCCTCTCATGGTAAGATTGACAGAGAGATAGACAATAGGCTAGCAAAGGCATCGAGTGCTTTGGGAAAACTCTAGAAAAGAGTCTGGAGAAATAAACACTGGAAGAAAAGTCCAAAGCTCAGTGTTTCTAGAGCCATTGTGCTGTCTACTCTTTTCTATGGTTCCCANTTTGGTGACATGATGGTGATAGGTTGATGGTTGGACTTAATGATCTAAAGGTCTCTTCCAACCTTAATGATTCTATGATCCTGCTCCTTTCCTGGCTCCAGTACACCAGGGCTCAGCAAAAGCTCTTCCTAAGTGCTCTGCATGCAAGTAAGCATTGGGAGCTGAACCAAGGAGCACAGGACTTTAAGGACATTTCAGGGACTTTTTAAACTAAATTGTGCCTTCTTTTAATAATAAATCCATTTCTTACAGCAAAAAGCTTCCTGAACATGTGCTTAATATTAAATGAATATGTTTGTCCTATTTTTTTTTAGGTACCCCTTTGGACTGCAGGCAGCTGAAAACAATCAGTTCTGGTTTTAAACACTATAAGAAGGGAGATGTTTGCTTCCAAGTTGTATCAATGTGAGTCATTAAAAAAAAACAACAACCAACAACCCAAAAAGCTTTGACAGCTTTACTACAAAGCAAAATTTACATTACACAGTCCCAGAGCCATGAATTGCCCAATGTCTATTAAGAGGACTCATCAAAAGCACAGATATAAAACATATACCTGACTTTTGTCTCAGGACGTTGCACGGATTTTTATCTGCTCTCCATAAATAATGGAAGCATCAGCACATTTGTCTGTGCACAATAACAGATCTCATCCTCTTGGTAATTGTAAACACACTGAAGCTTGTTATTGACCTTGTATAAAATACTGACACAGGAAAAAGTGGGGGGAAAGAAAAGAAACTAAGTTTACCATACACATCACCCCCCCCCAAAGTTACATCTGTCCATCATTACATCCAAAGCTTACCAGGAAGTAAAATACAGCTGAGCTCCTAATCTGTGCTGTGGAAGGAACAAACAATTATAAAAAAAGAGCTTCAAAATAAAGTGTGGAGCAAACATAAAAGCCAAATTTCAAACAGTAAGGTGTATCCATCCACATAATGACAATTGGCATGTATGTTTTCCTTGATTTAATCACTCGTGGCTTTCAATCTTAAAACACTGGTCAATGGAAAGAAACAGAATTTATTGCCAATCACTACAACTTAGCACTGCTGATTTTCATAAGTAATCCATTTATATCCTTTTTTTTTTGCCATTTGAACAGCTAAATTCATTAGGCACTCAGCTCTCCCTCCTTTATGCTCCTTTGAAACCTCCTCCTCCTCCTCCTGTTAAGGCAGCACTGCCAGTGGAAAATACATTATTCATCTGATTGAGTGAGGACATCTCCTGAAATGTTTTTCAGCTTGCATGGATGTTGGAAGAAATATCTTTTTTCCTCTAATGATAATACAGCCATAACATTTTGACATCAAGTATCCTTCCCCACATTATCACTTCTCCAGGCCCATAAAGGATTGTACTGATGTTCTCTATTCAAAATGCCCTGAATGAAACAATTCTTCCTCCATCACTCCAAGAGGTAACAAAGTGCTCTATCAGATCCAAGGATGTAGCAGTTTAAAAAAGGGCCACAAGAAAAAACTCTGTGTACAGAAATAGTGTGGTTGATGAGCCATAAGGGATAACCAGGGGGGTCTGAACCACCATAGATCATCCTAGGAGATATACAACTTGCACTTTAGTGTCTATTACACCACTCTCTTTTTTTCCATGCTCATAACTTGCTGGAGAAATTCTCCATGCCTCATGTTACTGTAAATGCAAATCCATTTATGAAGATCCATAGAAGAATGTATTCATTTATTGAAGATATTGTTCTGTTCAGCTTGGTATTATTAGACATATATATATATAATGTGTATATAGACACATATCTGTTAGTATATCCCCTTTTTCTCCATAGTTTTGTTAGAAACTGGGCATTTGGACTCTAAAAAAGACAATTATTATCCAATCCATAAAATACTTGGAAAAAAAATAGATGTTAAGCTCATTACAGAATTGAGACCAGGCAGAACAAAATAAAACCAGAATATGCCCAAGTAATAAAAAACACTATTGAAGGAGTTAACCTGCTGAAATGCTTGCTCAAAATGTAGGTCAAATT
>VWZO01019115.1:44401-60507 GCA_013396975.1 Bucco capensis
GGGGAGGCCTCCCCAGGGCACAGGAGAGGGGAGAAGAACCTCTCTGGCTCTGCTGGCCACGCTCCTCTTCATGCATCCTAGGATGCCATTGGCCTCTTGGCCACAAGGGCACATTGCTGCCTCATGGGCATCCTCCTAGCCACCAGCACTCCCAGAGCTTTTTCCCCAGGGCTCTTCTCCAACAGATCAGTTCCCAGTCTGTACTGATCCATGGGCTTGTTCTTTCCCAGATGCAGTACTTTACACTTCCCCTTGTTAAATGCCATTAAGTTTCTCCCTGCCCATGTCTCTAGCCTGTCCAGGTCACTCTGGATGGCAGCACAGCTCCTGGTGTGCCAGCCACTCCTCCAAGCTTGGGATCATCTGCAAACTTGCTGAGGGAACACTGTACCCCTTCATCCAGATCATTTAAGGGTGGTTTGAATTGAGAACATGCACATCTCTTCTAATCACTGCTTGAGACACTTGTATATTGCTTTTGGGTGCTCATTAATGATCACTCTGATGCATTTTTCATGGAACAGGTAGGCTATCCAAGAGCACAAAGAAAAGCCTTTCTGAGGCAGAAAGATAGGGCTGTGTGTCCTCTTAGGAAGTGAGGCTGCTAGCTCCTAGCTGGAGGTAAAGCAATTAAAGAAGACACAACACAGTCCTACCCCAGCTTTTAATCAGCATGTTCCAAGGGTCTTTATACCAAATTTCTGTAGCAGCCAATTCTCCTTGCAGATGGAGTTGCCCAGATCAAGCAAAACTTGATGTCAATGAGCTAGAAGTGAAAAATTCAACCTTTTTAAGTTTACTTTCCTATATGGGTTTGAACTGAAATAGATCTGCTCTCTGCAATACTCAATTAGTCAATGCCTAATTTAAAAGCAACAGCTTGGCTTTTACAAAGTCCTAAAATCTACTTTATATTTATACCCAAGGAGGGGTTGACTCATAGGACAGAGATGCAGAAGGCTTTACATGAAGCCAAAGAGAAGTGAAACAGCCATGAATTTGGCAGATTGAACCACTATCTTAAAATTAGACCTATCTAATAGTTCTTTTTATGCTGAAGTGAGGGAGGCATCAAGTTTGCACTCTGAAGTTCATCCTTCCTTCAAAAGGTGCACCTCCTCTTCAAATGATTCCCCATCTGGGATATCAACATGGAAATTAAGTATCACAAATGGGGATCAGGCTTTCAGGGAGAAAACTGAAGCACAGAAGTAAACCCAAGGAAAGCTCTCTTTCTCCACACATCATGAAACTGATAACATACTAGAAGGGAATAAATTTTACCAAGCTATTCACAGATGTGGTTTTGAAATGTTCTAGGAGATTCCTGCTCCTATTTAGATAACTAGTTCAAAAGAAACAGCCTAGCTTCACTTTTATGCATCCATAAAGTTCCTTCCAGAAAAATGTTCAGGGAAGTATCAGACAGTAAAGTGTAAAAAACACAACCATAAAGCTAAAAGGTAAACATGGCAAGAATATACAAGCTTTTTACAGAGGCACATTCAAATTAAATCCTGTAGCTGTTTCTATCTGTCTAATAAATACATTTATTTTTGCACAGTATTGGATATAAAAAACGATCTAAGACACAGATTCGAAAACCACACAAGACTGAATAGAGAAATAGATGAATTTAGTCAAATTTTACCAGCAAACAACCTCTTTTTAATCTAATAGACTCTTCAATTTGTTATTTATCACGTTCTTGTGCTATATTGCACAGCATCCTCACCTGCACAGAGCTCTGCCTCCCCTTAGCCAGCCCAAGTGCCTCATTTGCTATGCTGCCACTGTTCTCTAGTTTGCTGCTTTCAGTTTAATATGAATCCCTTTGTGTGTTTAGAGTTCTAATCAACATGGTGGAAACGTTGTACAATTACCCCATTTATGAGGCTTTTTTGTAATCTGAAAGGAAAATTATGCCATTTAATTAAATTTTAGAGCTGTCAAACCTGACCTATAGCACTGATTTATTTCCAGGGACTCAAAGGCAGAGCCAAACATCCAGCAGCAGAACTACTTCTCCCTTGCAAAACCTCATTACAGCTTAGAGTTGTGCCATAAAGTTCACAATAACAAGTCTTGGGTTTTATTTGTACTGAAAGAAATAACTGATCCAAGTATGGATCATCTTCCAGTGGTTCCATGTAGGAAAAAAAACACCACATTTTGATGTCATTATAAAGATATAACTTTAAATTGAAAATGCTAGTAAGCATTTATTTTAAATTAAGCATCTTTGTCAGAAAAGACACTCAAGATATTTGTGGAGTGGAGAATTCTGAGTGCTGAAATCCAATCAAGTTGTAAATAACTGATTTTAGTCTTCCAGCTTCGTGAGACTGAAATCCTATTTCTTTTGAGGTTTTTTGGTTTGATTTGTTTTTTTTTTTTTCTGTTCCATAATTAAATGCTAACTCCACAGCTTTTGGAGTTGACTTTTGACTCCAAGATGAAATGTACATTTAACAAGCCATAGCAGCATCAGTGTGAATAGAAATGCATCAAAGAGCCAGCTGAGAGGAGGAGGAGGTGTTGCTCACAAGCCTGGCATTTTGGATGTTGCACAGCTCCTTTTACAGCACAATTGTTATTTGCTAAAAATTTAGAGCTAGATCATAAAACCTTTTCTTTTTTTTTCCCTTTTTTCTCTCTCCCCCCCATCCCCCCTTTTATTTTATAGCTGATACATAATGTATCATGACACATAAATCCAGTCCAAGTCTAGCTTTGGACATTCACAGCCACCACCATCAAATAAATTTATAACAGAGACTGACTTTAACAGCCTTTTCTGACAGAAGTCCAAAGCATTCTCTGTCTTCATAATTCCTAAAGTTTGCAATACCTGGAAGAATCCAAAATCCAAAGCAAAAAGGAGTTGGAAATTATGTTAACTCCTTGTAGCTCTTACTGGTGATGTTATTATAAACTATATGCACTTGCAGGAGGAAGGCTGATGCAATATTATTTAAGGCTATTTCCCAAATCCCAGTCAGAAGGAATCATTTTCTTTGGAGTGGTGTGGGAGGCTCTTTTTGGTATTTTCCTACAGATCTTATAATGGGAACCTTGGGAAAAAAAAACCCTGTATATCAGCTTGCCTCTAAAAATATTAGCGCTATCTCTTCCAAGGTGACCAAGTTAAGGAGCTTTCCCTTCCTATCCTCTGGAAATCAGTTTGGGGAGTACAGCTCCACTTTAGTCTGGATTCTTCTTCTTTACAGAGTTAAGAGATCATGCACAAAATGCCCTATCACAAGCACATGGGATGATACCCAGAATACCAGTGCCACGAGTGCAGTAACTGGGTTAGAAGCAGCAGCTTTGGCCACATTGATGACTCTGCATCATTTCTAAGGAGTAGAAAACTCTATTTGCAGGCCACAGTGCTGAGCTCACTTGACATTTGATCTGCCAAGGTCTCCTTTTGCTCCCAGTGACATGGCCACAGGTCCCATTAAGCAGCACTAGATATTATTTAACAGAGGGCAGGGCTTGGGTAGAGTTGAGCCATTAATAAACTCCATGCTGTCAGCTTTGCAGCCACTCAAAGTCAATCCATTCTTGGAATGACTCAGGAATGGGAAAGATAGAAGGCAATTATCTTAACTTTGGGATAATTTTAGAGACTTTTTTTGTCTTTTCTTTTGGCCAGAGAAGAAGACTCAGAGGCAGTTTTCAAGTGAACTCTTTGCATTAAGCCACTTATACACATCCAAATTAAAATCTCTTCCCACAAGACCCAACTCAGGGCTAGAAACAGCAACTAACTACTCCTCCTAAGCAAATGGAAGCACTTTTTTCTGAGGGATGAGGGTAGATCTGAAGACTTTGGTAAAAAATTAACTACTTGACCGTAGAAAAACCATTTGGATGAACTCCTAACCAAAAGGAGTGAAGGGGAAACTTCTCAGGAGGTTTACTGGAAACCATATTTCACACCTGAACCCTTTAGCTAAGGGTAAAGAATGACAGATTAGACAGCTGGAGTCTTTGTTATGTTAAGGACATATTATTCTATTGTTACTACAGTGGTGGAAACTTGCCTTTCAATTTCATCCTGCAGAAAGGGCATCTCTGGCTAATAAAAACACTACCCACATATATCAATATATATATGCTCACATAGTATATGTGAGAGCATAGACTACACATATTGGCATATGTGAGAGCATAGACTACACATGTATAGAGTAGCTAGAAGATAAACTATATATATAGCATATATGAGAGAATAGACTACATATGTATACAGTATCTAGAAGATAAACTATATATATAGTATATATGAGAGGATAGACTACATATATACCATATATGAGAGGACAGACTATATATGTTAGTATACATGAGAGAATATACTATATATAGTATATATAAGAGGATAGACTACATATATATAGTATATATAAGATAAACTGTATACATATGAGAGAATAGTGTATATATATATGTATATATATATATATATGTAGTATATATGAGAGGATAGATAGCTATATACCACCTCATCTACCATAGCTCAAAAAACCCCAAGAGCTTTTCACAAAAGACTGTGGTGGAGATGGTTTACCCTGGTGTAAGATGATGCTTAACTGCTGTGAGCAACATTCATGGATGTGTTGTTCTATAAGGAAAATATTATGGTTTTCCATCTATCAGGATGACTAGAATAACTCCACAGTGTCTTTCAAAGGCTGGCTGGCAACAGCTCAAGGTTTTGAGGCACATTTATCTCAACCATAGAGTTTCATTTTAAAGCCTGCCTCACCAGTTTTCCATTTGTATTAGCCTATTGATTCCAACAATTAATTCATACTTATCACTCCTATGCCACTAACCCATGGCCTTAAATAGAGCATCAAAATGTTTCTTCAACCCCTGCAGGGATGGTGACTCCAGCACCTCCCTGGGCAGCCTGGGCCAAGATTTAACAACCCTTTCAGCAAAGAAATTCCTCCTTATAGCCAATCTAAACCTCCCCTGGTGCAATTTGAATGATTCCATAGGATGCACTCCATAAGGAATCCCATGCACTGGGTACCACTGCACACCTGTGCTGGAAGTAACCTCCCTGGCTCCAAGGAGAACTTCCAACAGAGCTGCTAATGATTGCAGGAGCATGAGGACAGATCCACATGGTGCCTGTTAAGCAGCCAAGGGAGTAGATATTTGATAGCAGTGGTAGTCAAATGCATTTTAATTTGAAAGAGAAAATTGATGATGCCTGATACATTTGGGGGAGATATCCTCTTTGTTCTAAATGGATGTGCAACAAGGATAAAGAATCTTCCTACCCTGCAGCTAGTGCTTCTAAAGCAATAGCTTTGCTTTGAGCTATTTATCAGTGGATTGCCAATAATATGTAAACCACATCAATTCCTAGGTTTGGGTATATTTATTTCTCTGTTTTAAATGAAACTTTTAAATGTGTCTGTCCTCCTCTTGGTCAAATGTGTTCTCAGTTATTAGGGAACATTCCAGATTTCCAAAAAGCAACCATAAGGGGTTTTTTTTTGCTGTAGCAGCATCAATTAGAGAAAGTATTTCTCTTCCAAAAATAGACCTATTTGTTCTTCTGCTCTTATTGCACAGCAATGTGATGAGAGTTGCTAGGATTCTGAAGAGGGGAAGAGTACATGGAGTGTTTGAGAACAAAGAAAGAGAGAGAACTACATGCAGAAAAACTAGTGAAGGAACTACCCCAACTTGCATGGTTTGGTGATCTAGTGCAGCACCTGAAGGCTGCAACTGAATTGCATCTCTTTGCTTGTGCAATAAGCTGACAACTGTCAGGAGTGAAAGGATTTAAGAAAATACCTTGCTGTGGCTTTTTTGGTTGGTTTTTGTCTTTTTTTTTTTCAGTGCCCTGGCAGCAGAGAGAAGGTTTGGAACCTTGATCACAGCAGCTGGAATGCAGAGAAATTGCCTTTTTCATTGACATCCAGGACACAGGTGGTCTGACAGCAACACCTCTGACAACCTCAGGGGAAGAAAACACAGCAAATCAGGACATAATTTACCCATGTTTACAGAGGAAAATAAAGACTGGGTTGATGTTTACAGCTCTGCCCTCCCCAGGGGCCCATCTCTTCCCTGCCAACTCCTCCAGAACTTCTTGTCATCATGGATGTTACTGAAAGGGAAGTGCAGACCTGTCCATCAGGTGCTCAACTCATGGATATTTATAAGGGTTTCTAAATATAAGGACTCATATTCACACACTATTATCCCACAATTCTTCCCTTGCTGTGTATTTATATATATCTATGTGGGGTGGGAGGTGTGTGTGTACACACAGGAGAATTGTGACCCACTCCTTGACAGCAGAAATGTTAACATCTTTTATTCTTTTAAACTGAGTGGCTTTTCACTGAGAGATACAACAAGTGCAGAGCTAAGAGTGTCTCCTCTAAGAACAATATCCTTGGGACCTCTGGAAATGGTATGGAATTTGGTATCAGTGGGGACTTTTCTTTGCAGTCTGCTGCAAATAGAACCTGACACAAAACTTTCCTTGGTGATATCTTCTTTAGACTAGAAGAGACATGAAAAACACCCACAAATATGAAAGGGTGGGAGAAGAGATAAGAAGGAGAGAGGCAACATCACATAATGAGGACATTTAACTGTGAATTATTTGCTTGGCCCTGAGGGCTTCATCCAAAAATCTGGTTTCAAAATGGTCCAAATGACTTCCATACAGCTCTTAAAGCTGGATCTGTGCTCACTGGAAGTGAAAGTCCCATTGAGGTGAATAATTATACCTGTCCTTGTAGTCTTAGTGTCTCCATCCTCCCTCTTTCTGCTGTAAGATCAGGGACTAGAAAAATGCAGATGTAAACCAGAGCAAGCTCCTCAGTGGTGGAAAAGCTCATCCTCTGCCCAACCAGGCAGAATGGGTGATACCAAGCCTAATCACTTTAATTCCTGATCAAGGAAGCCAGGAAAAGTGAGGAGTCATTAATTATCCACCTATACATTGTGCAAGAGTAAGAATGACCTCCTACATGCAGACTGCACTATGCTTATCACACATCTCTGTGTTTCAGGAAGGCAAATCTTTCCTGAATAAAATTAATTAATAACTTGATGAATTGGCTGGTTTGAGAAATATTCCTCTTTGCCCTTCTGTGACTTTCACTGCTGGATTTTCCCAGCCTTTCAGCCCAATTTACTATGGACTAGATCTTCAAACTGGAATGATGATAAGCATCAGATAGGCCTGGCTGAAGCCTTAGGGTCTCACACACACACCTTGCAATGTGCTCCCTGCCCTCAGTGAGCCAAAAATCTGGAAAACCAAGCATTTTCAGCTCAATGGGGTGGCTCACATGAGAACTACATGCTCAGTATCTTGTTTATGGTTTTTATTGATGCCTTTATTTCACACCTATTTCTAATGCCTCCCTCCAGGCTAGGGGACATCCCCTGAAATTGTAACTTCAGAGGCTCTGAAAAGCAGGAAAAAAGCAGCTAAAATGAAGCTGCTTTATCTCAAACCATTCTCACTCCAGACAAATAGAGCAATTACTGTCATAGTAATTATTCTCCAAAGGTGACCTTCAAAATCCTAGAGGATTCTTTCCCTTAACTGCACTGGATTCACAAATGAGTAGAAAGAATAGGGAAAAGGAAAGAAGAAACATTTCCTTAACACACAATGCCCCAAAGCTGGACAAGAAAAATGATCTTACAAACTTCCTTTCATAGAAAATATAGCAAGATATTTTCTCTAAACTCAGGATTCAGTCCCATCAGCTAACACCTGGGAAATAAAATCACTTTCCACCCCAACTTTTTATCCTTCTCTTTCTACATTACCATTTAACACAAAACTTTTGCAGGTGTTTCAGCTGAAGAGTATTTTTTCCCCCCATTATTTTACCTTTTCAAATGCATATTGTGTTTGCAACAACAACTCTGCAAGAAGAGATCCAGCCCATGAATACAGCTGGGGAAAGCAGGGAACAGCCTGAGATGAATCCTGCTCTTAATTCCCAGTTCTGTTTCAGATTTCCTAGACTATTCAGACAATAACATAGATTTTTATGAGCTCTATGCAAATAAATCATGGCTAAGGTCTAAAGCAGTTCTGTAGGAGAAAAGACTTTATGAGTGCATTCCCTTTGAGCCTCTGCTGCTCCCATGGTTATCCAGATAAGACATTTTCCTCAATCCCTGTCCAAATTAATGGCTTGGGAATAAAATATATCATGTACCTGAATGGGGATGCATCCTATCATACTCATTTCTGTTGGGAGCATCCTGCTTACAATGGAATAAAGTAAGAGTCAGGGAGAAACATCCTGGCTCTAGATACCTCTTTTGTTGGATTAATGATAAAAAAAGATTTAAATCCTATTCTTGCCTTTTTGGGGAGCAGGAGAAGCTTTGTGCTCTAAACCTCTTCATATCTCTTGTTCAGATAAAATCTCCTTTGCCTGAGTCATCACATCATTAACACATGGAAGGAGAATAAAGATCCAGATGCTAGGGAAATAGACACAAAGAATTTAGCAAGCCTACCAATAAAACAAACCTAAAGCCCACTTAGCACTGAAATGAACAGCCACACCACAGAATTATTGGAAGCCATTCAACATTTTCTAACACTGATGTAAGACACCAAATTTGAGCCTTTTCTCTTGCACAGCACACACACACACAAAATTCCTCAGTCCTGGGCCTTGTGCTTTATGTTTCTCATCTGAGCAGATGTTTTGCAAATCATAAATTAAAGCACAGCTTTATTGCCTCTCATTTCTCTGACATTATTGGCCTTGTCATGGGTCCCAGATACAGGAGTTTATGGCATGTACTAAATCCCTCTTGCTCCTTTTTTGTTACAAACAACTGCAGCTCAATAGCTTTGTCACCAACAACTTCTTCCTCCCCCAAGACAAATAATTTTCCCCAAGGTTTCCACCTTATTTGGATAACTATAAAATTCCCATTTGAATGTTTCTTACCCATGCTTAAATGTCTTTTAGGATTTCACCTAATCCAGCCAACAATCAACACAGAAATAATTTGACTGTGGTTTGTTCATCAATTGAACTTAGATTTTTTTCCATAGTTTAACTTTTCCAGTTAAGGAATATGTAATACATTATACTATATTATTATTATATTATATATATTATTAGATTTATTTTGATAAAGTATTCTAAACCCTAACTAACTCCTAACCCTAACTCTTTTCTTCTCTTTTAATCAGGCTCAACAATTAAGTTATTCAGGACAGTGAAAGAAAAACATGAGGTTAAAGTTATACTTTCACACATTCCAAATGATTAATATAAACTTAAAATAATGCAGATTATTCTATCTGGGAGAATTCTACCTCTCAAGAATGCTTTGCACCTAACACATGGCTTGAAGGATGAGACAATGAGCAGAATTCTTCCTAGGATGGTGATGAAGAGACTGGAGATAATGAGAAAGAAGGGAAAGTGAATAGTATCTCAAAACAAGCTAGGAAAAAAAGAATATAAAATAAATTACATTGGAAAAATGAATTTCTTCTCTTCCTCTGCTCTCTTCACATTATTTTCCTTTGGCAGAGAAATAATTTAAGATCAAAAACTAAGTTTTCTACATCACGTTTTGGGAACTTAATGTAAATAACTCCCCAAGACTTTGATCTTTTTCTTCTCACCCATGTCAGTTGGAGTTTGGACAGGAATTACAGCACTTGAGCTTCCAAACTGAGCTGACTTGCAGTGACTAGAATAGGATCAGCTTGTGAATGAACACAAGAGGGAGAACAAACCACACATTTGCAACATTTGCAGAATCTCATCTCTCTAACAGGCTGAGGTAATCCATGGAGCCCAGTATGAAGAATGAAGTTGTGGTTGTTTAAATCAAGAATATTAGAGCCAAGAAGAGGTTTATTTGTTTTTTACCTCCACTTTCTATCTGATTCTGAAAACAGGACTGACTGATCCCTATCCTTCTCTTCACTTAAAGCAAACAAACCTCTAAAATAGATTTTTTTTCTCCACCAGGAAAACCACATTGTAGTCCAATAAATATCTTAAAACACAACACATGTTCTTATTTAATAAAACACATGTCCAGATCATGATTTGGAGCAAATCAGATATAAATATATTGAGTAGTCTAGTTTTCAAAGGTCAGTTTTAGTTAATCTAAATGAAATTTCAAAGTGCTGTGTTCTAATTTGAATTAAAACTGCAGAAGCAGAACTTCCAAAAGGCATCATCCTCAGACTAGGATCCTACTGTCTCTCCAGGGTTTCTCTTCATGTGCATTACATATTAATGTAGCCATGAAAAATACTTTGTATTAATCCGTCTCAAAGAAGAAGATCTTTAGATGATAACTGTTTGAATAGAATAAAATTAATGGCACTAATGTACCTAAAGAGCACAGCTGGATTTACAAGCACTCTACTATTCCCAGGTCCACTAGTTTATTCTAGCAAGATTTTATAACTACATGCATTCCTATCATCATCATGGGCAGGCTTTGTGAACACAGCTCCAGGGAGGGCTCCATCCACGCTCTTCCCAAGCGCTTTTTCCAAGCGCTGCTGGCTGCAAAGGCCAATTTGGGACAGACCAGAGCGGTTGCAAAAGGCACAGCACAAGGACTCCTCAGGAGGTAGAAGCTGCAAGACACGATTCTTTCTGCGCTGTCTTTTCTCCTGCAGAGTGATCCTGNGCTGCCTAGGGAATTAAACTGTTGGACTGATTTAAGCTCTGAATTGCCAATGATGATATGAGGATGATGAGAAACTTCCTGAGGTGCAGGTTGATGTAAAACTTCTGTTTGCTTTAAGCTAACTTCCATCCACAAAAGCTGAGCAGTGGCTGCAAAGCAGGACGTTAAACGCTGCAGAGCTACTTCTGTCTGGGCAACAAGGGCAGCGTCAGCAGCATAAAGCAGCTCCTGGGCAAGATGCTTTATGGGCTTAATGCATTCCTACCTTTTACAAGTTGTACTACTTTAAACAACCACAGGTGAAGTGACAAATTGCATGCAAAGGCACAGGATAGGATAAGCTGGGCACTCATCATGTTAATATGATGGAAACTGAAGACATTTCTACCCTTGCATTAACACTGCTAGGTCTCTCTTTCTGGTGCCTGACCAGGGAAGACTTTTCTAATGAGAACTTTAATTATGGTAGAAAATAAACATAAGGGAGCTTAGCCTAAGCTCTTCCATGACCACCACATTTCACTGTTGAACTGAAAGCTCAAGACTTATTTGTTTGACCTAGCTTACTCCTACTTAGCCAAGCCACTAATTTTATGATCCTCTAAAGTGCTTTGGGATGCATTGCATGAAGGGCAGCAGGGAAGTTTGATTTTGATTGATTACACCTTCATTTGCATAATCCCCATCATTCAAATCAGTAACATTTTCATTGGAGGTAATAGATGTTAAGCACATTATGCAAGGTTTATATATTTTTTTTCTTTCAAATTGCTTGTAAAAATTATTTATGGCATAATAAAACAGGACAAATAAAAGTGGCACCTTGCAGTAGCAGAAGTGTGAGCCTATTTGATGGTGCAGCTTTCAGGAGCAGACTGTGTAAAAATGCCTGAAACAGGCACAGAACTAGAATTAAATAGGCACTGGAGGAATTTTTGCTTCTATGGAATTTGATTTGTAGCCAAATCTCCTCTCAGGTTGAAGGCCTGCCCTTAAAGTTTAGGCTTCCACACAGGTGAGTTTGGAGTAGGTTGTGGATTTTATTGTGGATGTTGTGCACTCTCCCTTTAGGATAACACACTGGGAAGAATGATGGCTAGGAANGAAGTGATGTCAGATCTTCACTCTGCAGCAGAACTAGCCAAGATTTACAAACATTTTGGTGAAGAATCCAACCCACATCCTGGCAGGATACTGCTCTGATCTCCCATTCATTTCTGAACCCAGCAAACTGGAGATGCACATTTCTGTCCCTCTACACTTTTCCCTGGCAATCAAAACCTCTTACCCTGTCTGTTATCTATGCTAGTCACTGATTATAAACATGAAATAAATTCTCAGCCATGCTAAGTAATCTATCTTTCCAGACCAAGAATCCAAAGCAGAGAGCTGAATCAAAAACCCTTAAACACCATTTTTATGACCACGAGCTTCAGCTGCCTTCAGTATTCAGAGGCATTCAAATGCTCCCATTTACTATGAAGATCAGGTTTGCAAGTTGAAGGCTTAAATTACAACATCTGGCAAGAGAAATTCTTTTTTTCACATGCATCTAAAACCCAAAGCAAACCCAACAAGAGATTGTGCAAATACCCTTGAGTGAAGCAGTGAACAATACGTGCAGAAAAATGTTCTCTTTTTCCTTCTAAATCAGTATGAATGATACAAATAATTACACAAAATCATTAAGGTTGGAAGAGACATCTAAGCTCATCAAGCCCAACCATACCTAGCACTCCCATACCACTAACCCATAGCCCTAAGGAGAGCATCTCAATGTTTCTTAACCCCCTCCAGGGATTGTGATTCCATCACCTCCCTGGGCAGCCTGGGCCAAGACTTAACAACCCTTTCAGTACAGAAAATTCTCCTTATATCTAATCTAAACTTTCCTTGCAGCACTGGAATCCATCCTAAACCTCCATTATGACTTCTTTATTTTCCTAAGACACACTTTCTTAGACACAGTTTTGTACTACACATTATTATTTCACCACTGGGAACAATATTACAACTTGAATTAGCACCAAAGAATTCCAGAGAAGTCCTCACTAACTGGCCTGGTTATATACCTTTATGTGCCTTTAGCTGAAGATGAATCTCAAAGTCTATATCACTCAGCTGAAGTACATAAAAATTAATCTCCTGATTATCAGCTATCAAGGCAGACAGGTGCACAAGTTCTGAGTATCACTGGGAGGTAACTCAGTGGCAAGGGAAATAAATCTATATTTAGCATTTAGATGCTATATTTTGCTTCAGCTTAACATTTATAAATTCAGATTATTTGGATGAGCATAGCTCCAGTGTCAGTTCTCCCCTGTCCTGCATGTAGTCACACATCAATTGTCACAATGAATAGGATAGCTGGCAATGAGATGCACTGACATGCTAAATTAAGAAGTAATTAGTTATATACACATACACACACACACACAAACTCTCTCAGTACACAGGGCTTCAAATTATCCTTTTAATTCCATGAGTTTCAGAGCTGTTCTATTACTACAACTGACATCTGGTTGCTAATATTCAGATTTCATCCATTCTATCTTAAATGCTAAAAGAAATATAAATAGAGCTGTTTCATGCCAACAAGCTCAGCTATATATTAAAATTGATAGCGACATTTCTAGCTCTTCACTGTTAGATGAATAATGAACAGGAGTCATAAAAAAAGCCATCAGTATTGCAAACCTAAAAAAAATAGTAAGATGTAGACAAAAAAATTGCTGTTGTGGAAAGTTTGTGTGTGTATTTACTTTTGAAGGTATTATTTAGTGGCTTTGTGTTTCTCTTTGTGTGGATTTGTCAAAGTAATTGTGTAATTATAACTAAAAACCTATTTTAGGCAGATCCACCTTCCCTTTTTTTAAGGGAAAGGATATGAAAGGGACTCAGTAACTGAAACCTGCAATATTTTACATACTCTGCAATTGAAATAAGGCATGGAAAAAGCATGGATTTGACAATGGCAACATCTCTGCTGTTGTATAAGGAGCTCATTATGTAAAGCATTCAGCTTGGGCTCTGAAGTTTTTTTGCTGCCTCCCTGCACTTGTGAAGGCTTTTCAGTGCCAACTAAAGAGCTAGCTGTCTAATCAGATATTAATAAGGCTGTTCTCAGCTTATTTGGGAACTCTACAGAGCAGCAGCAAGGCAAAAAGGACTTAAGTTAAAGCATTACTTCACCAGTTTACAAAATAAATCTGCTACACAAAGTTGATCAGCGTCATCTGGAGAAGTGAAGAAGCATGACTTTAAGTGGAGCTTTTTATACACTGAAAAGGATTTCCAAGTACAACAATTCCAAGAAAAAAACATCACTAAACATGGATCAGAGCACTCCAAAGCTTAGTATAATGATTTTTCTTCATGATATTGGATTTTGAATTAACTCATAGATTCATAGAACAGTTCCAGCTGGAAAAGACCTTGGAGATCATCAAGTCCTAGCCCTAGCAACTTACTAATTGCTATCTAGGAGTCATTAAGAAAAGGACTACATCATTGACTCCCAATTACTACTTGCTACCTAGTTCATGCTTGAAAAATAGAGAGAAGCTACTCCCAAAGACCAACTACAAAGTTATCTTTGATGGATGACATCTGCATCGAGATCTTAGGGGAAAAACCTTCAAAACCACAACTTCTGTTGAAGTCAGAGTGTTTTGACACTGACTTAGAGGAAAGGAGTGAAAAAGTATTAAAGAAGACATTTCTTAGTGTTTTTTTCACTTGCTTTACCCATTTGTAGAAATTGCCCATCTGCACTAATGACAGGAGTGCATCAGATGAATGTTTGCCCTGGAAATAGCTGAGCTTCAAATGCTCCTTTGTCCTTGCTCACAAACCAGCTGAGACAACATCTGTAGGATAACTACAGCCCATGCTTCTCTACTTAGTTTCCAAATTCCTGCTGCACATCTCTATACTCAAGGCACACAAATGCCAACCCCTGACTGAGAAACTCTATGGTTCACAAAGCCATAAGGAAGAGAGATGCTTTTTATCCCCTGCCAGGCTCTGTGGGATTCTTGTACCGTTCTCCAGCCTTTCTCTCCTCCAGATTCACCACTCCCTGATGTGAACAGCAGTGCTGTCTTCCCCCTAAGCAAGATCTCAGGGCACTCTCCTCTCAGCAGCAAGTAGTCATTTGCTATCAAGGGTGTCCTCCTCTCCTGCTCTGCAAAAATAAGCAAGTTCCCAGGAGGCTAGGACTCTACTACATCTCTCTGCCACAACAGCAAGCAACACTAAGTGTTATTTACACTGAACTCTGTTCAGATGATCTCTTTCCATAGATTTCCTTCTTCTGTGTAATGAATCTCACTCCCTGGAGATAAAAGTAGTATAGTAATGACTACTCAGATACCATCTAGTGAGAAGAGGGGAAGTCATGCTCTACAAATGTACCTTCAATTATGCCACAATGGTCTCTGCTCCCATACCTCAAGTAATAAAACCATCCCTATGAGCTGACACAAACAGATGTGCCATCAGATATGCTTCATTCCTGCCTGCAGGACTAGCACTTTGTCATGGGAGTCTCTCTGGAACATTCACAGTAACAAATGACAGAGAAAGATGTTTTCATGCCATTCAGGAGACAAGCATTGTCCAGTAAACATGGCAAGCTAAAGGAGGAGATGGAGGAAGCAACATCTTTTTATCTAAATGGCATAAGAACAAGTAGCACAGAAATATAGTCTGACAAGTTCAGGGAGAGCAGAGAGTCAGAGTAGAACATCCATGGCTATGGGTGTTATTTTAATGGAGGGACACTAAAACTGCATGAAAACCACTTCACCAAAAAGAAAAAAAAGAGAGAGAGACTTCATCTCAACCTCTCTTGCAGCTCTGGATTGTAAACAAACTCTGAACTCTTTCTTCTCTTCTCTTACTTAGGATCAACAGGTGCACACCTAAGGTAGAGCATGCAACTAATCCCACCGAGAACACAACAGCAACACAGTGCAGCTCCACAGAATCACAGAATGTTAGGGGTTGGAAAGGCCCTAGAAAGCTCATCTAGTGCAACCCCCCTGCCAGAGCAGGAGCACCTAGACCAGCTCACACAGCAATGTGTCCAGGCAGCTCTGCAATGGCTCCAGACAAGGAGACTCCACAGCCTCCTGGGCAGCCTGGGCCAGTGCTCTGGCACCTGAACTGCAAACAAGTTCCTCCTCAGCTTAATACTAAACCTCCTGTGCTCCAACTTGCTCCCATTCCCTCTTGTCCTACCATTGGATGCCATGGAGCAGAGCCTGGCTCTCTCCTCCTCACACTCACCCTTCCCATATTTCTAAGCATTGCTGAGGTCTCCTCTCAGTCTCCTCTTGTCCAGGCTGAAGAGACCCAGCTCTCTCAGCCTGCCCTCCTAGGGCACATGCTCCACTCCTTTCAGG
>VWZO01019115.1:60659-79650 GCA_013396975.1 Bucco capensis
TGTGCCACCATCACTTCTGTGACACTTGGGCCACAGAGCACCATGCCTTTGGACTTGGTGCTGGTCACATTTAGACATCTCCTATTCCTGTGAGTTTATAATTTAACCATACTGAATTTAGGTAAAATAAATACAATAAGAGAAGAACATTCCTCATTGGAAAAGGTTCCTGAGAACCACTTATCAGAACTTGATGCTTCTGCCTTAATTCCTCCTGCTGAAATGAAGGTGATGTTTTGGGCACCAGTATGGCATTGGTTAGGCTTAGGCATCACAAGACTGAAAAGACTTAATAGCATTCTTGGTTTTTAACCATTGCTAGGTTAGTTAATGTTTTGTTAAATGAAAAATGAACATTTCTGATCTTAAATATTATAATCTCTTATATAAAGGCTTAATGCAGAAGCAGAGGTCAAGCTTTATTTGTCTTCTGATTGAAATCCTTGAAAAGAGAGGAGAGGCTTCTCTCTCCTTTTTTTTTTATGAATAAATTAGAGAATTTCAATATAGATATTACAACACTAAATGGATTTTGCCAGAATACATTACAGCCATTAAATAAATCACTGTTAAACAGAGGAAAAGAAGAGACTTTGAAAAGAAATGTAAATTCCATACAACTTCATGACAGAATCAATTAATCAAGCACCTCTAATTTCAGACCCTTGGTTCCAGAGCCCCTATAGGAGAGAGAAGATACAGAAATAATTCATCATTATGGGAGAGAATGGAAAATACATTTTGCAAAGAAAGATCATTAGCTTGGGAATTGTCCATATCAGGTATCCAATTAGACATAGCAAAAAGTGCAGCAGAGAGGAGGAGGAGAAGGTGCTCCCTCCAATTCACTCCAATCCTCATCATCACCTTGAATTCCATAGAAAGGAGAAGAACTGTACAGAAATGCCTTTTTTTTTTCCTGATAGCAAATCAAGAATATTCACTGTATCCTGCAAAAAGTCAATCTCATATCTCAGTCTCCAAGATTGCTTATATTGTGCTCATTTATCCACTGAAAATACCTTTAATGCTTATACTCTTAAAGAATTGAACCACTTTATGTCTAGGAGACTGAGTCAAAGGTGGAAACAGAGCAATACTCACTCCTGAGCAAGATTAATATGCATTTTGCCTTTGAAGAGGCACTGGTCAGTGTAAGAAATTTTGTGAAACCAACTGCAAGTAGTAAATAAAAGAGCATAAAACATCCACGTGTGTGTCTGTAAACCCACATGTATATTCTTACATGGCTCAGAGATTCGTCAATGTGTAAAGCACAGCAAAGAGACTCTGAAATTCCTCAATAAAAAGATGGCATAGAAGTCTCCTCCAAAAAAGCAGAGGATGAGAAGGAACTTACAGGACCTGAATGAAAATTTGCTTTATAGAATCGCCCAAGTCAGGATTTCCCCAATATTTTGCCTTATTTTTTTTTTCCTACAGAGACCAAGCAAATTCATATTTAATCACAGTCATGGGCTTGGATAAATCACAACTCTATGATTTTGCTTCCTCTGCCATCATTACTTTTGTCTGCTTTATTTCTACTTTTCCTTCTTGTTCAAGAACACCTTTAAAAAGTGAGGAAGGGGAGGGAAAAGGCATTTCAATTCAAAAAGCATTCATCATCAAAAAACCTGACTTTTCACAGAAGCTGAGAAGAAATTTCTTTTCCTGACTTGTTTAGACTGTCTCTATAATTCCTTTTCAGCATAATCCAACTGATCCATTTCCTTCAACAATACCTCTCCCACCAAATGGCAAAAAGATATTAAGTTCCTAAAGCATCAGTAAGTACAAAAAAAATGATGATAATAAATAATAACAACATAAAAATCCATCAGATGAGTTTACTCCTCACCAAATTCACCTTTAGTGATCTAATGGAAATTTGCTTTGACCTTCTCCATATCCTAAAACTAAGAGCCTGTCCTGGAGCAGTAATTGAGTTATTCATGACATGAAAAAACATTATTCTGAAACTTAGGCAATTTTCAAAGTGTTTTCCTAAGGTGAAGTCAAATGTTAGTTATGGAAGAGGAAATGTATCCATTTGGCTGGGAAAGCAGCTTCTCTTTTGGCTTTGTGCCTTCTGCTGCTTGCTAAACACTGGCAGCTGGAGCAGAAAGAAGAAAGGCTGGTGAAGATAAATAGGGGAGAAACTGCTTAAGGTCTTGGTAAAGTTTAATGAAAGATTTATCTCTTGAGGGTAATGTTCCTCTTTCTTTTACTGAAACAAGAGTTTGATAACCTCTCATTGTGCTCTTGATAAATTACATCTTGCACTTCTAACTGAGTCAGTGGAAAATATAAAAGGCCAAAGCAAGGTCTTAGGTATTTGAGTTACATCAAATATGTTAAAGACACCAGGTAGCAGGTAAAGGAATTTTAATTACATAAAAATAAGGATGAATTGGGATACAACAACAGAAGAGGAAGATTTTTCTACTTCTTTTGTGAATGGAAAGTATGCTATAGTGTTTATATGTGGAACATTAATTCTGGAGGTGTTTAAGAAACATTCAGATGTTCTACTTAGGGACATGGTTTAATAGTGTGTTAGTGATAAGTATGGTTGGATTTGATGATTTCTTTCCCCCCCCCCTAAAATAGATCATTATTAATTTTATTCCCAGTAACACATAGTTTATTTTATAAATGCTATAAGGATATGAAGTATTAAAGCTGTAGAACTGCAGTCTAATTCTTTTTCCAGGAGAATTTATCCCTCATTTGGTACTTAACACCATTACAGCTAATAAAAGCAATTGAAATTTCTGGAATTAAAGAGAAGAGAAATTCTCTCTGGGTCACTTATAGATATGTTCAAAGTAAAGAGCTCTTTATGAGGCATAGAGAAGACCTCTGGGATTCCATAAAATTGATCCCATATCACAAACACTTTAATTTAATGTGCCTCTTGCTACTCACTTTTAATGAAGTGATTATCAAAAGGGCATCCTACTTTATTAAGCATTAACCTTGCTCACTTGTTAGGTAAATCATGAGAATAAAGAAACTGAAGATATCCAAAGCAAAATGAATCATTTTAAGGAAGGACATGTGTGATAATTATTAGTAGTATTATTATTACCTATGAGCTCATCTTGGCAATGAATTTTGTCTGTTTTGCTAAGAGGTGTTTAAAGGAAGCACAGAAAATATAGTATCAATTACTCTGTGTTTTTGCATGGAATTTAGTTTCTGATAATGGAGGATACTGGAGGATCTAAGACATTTATGTCTCAATCAAACTGATCCAAAAATGTATCCACTTACTAGGCTTTGATTTTGGATATATATGGTTAAATTATAAGCATAATGAAATAAAGGAGCATTAAGAATGTATGAATTGAAATAAGATATGAAATGGATAGAAAATATTAAGAAAGGTGTAAGAAAACATTAAGAAAGAGAGAATATAACAGAGCCTGGAAAAAAAAATACAGAAGAGAATGGCAACAGAATTAAGCAGGAAAAACCCACGAGGGAAATCTTTGTCTTAAAATGCCTTGAATGTTTAAAAGAACCAAAACACAAAACAAAAAAACAACCCCCAAAACGACTAAAAAGACTATAAATATCTTGTCATTACCTCTTTTATCATTATATGGTGACTTCATCATTTCTTTATCCAAACTCTTTGCTCTATGAGAATGTCAATGTCACTTCTATTGTGTCCCACACCCTCAGCCACCACTTGTTGATGAATATCCATGAATGCAAATAATCTGTGTAAAATGCAGGAAGAAAAAGAAGAGATTAATGTTAATGGATTCAGGACAAAGCTGTCATATAACTCATGAAATTGATTTTTTTTTTTCTTCCTTGTGCTCTGTTTTGTATTAAATAATAGTATCAGAAAACATTAATTCTGGAGAAGCAAAAGGAGGAACAAAAGAGGATGCAAAGCATGTGACAATCTAATTATTATTTAAAACAGATTTTATTTTGACAAGGGGGAAAAAAATAATCATCCCTATCAGCACTAACCATAAATTACCATATAAATGTTTCAAGCAACAAAACATTTTGATTAAGAAAATAAAAAAAACAACCCCAACACCCTAAACAAACACACACAAAAAAAAAGCCACTTAGGAAAATAATTCTGTCCTTTTTATTCTACCATAAAGCAGTTAAAATTAGACATTCCTTAAAATACACTGGCTTCTAATGAGTATATTTTAAAGAATCTTTAATGTCACACAGCAGGTTAAGTTCTCTGCTTCTATATAT
This sequence comes from Bucco capensis, assembly GCA_013396975.1. Classification (NCBI taxonomy): domain Eukaryota; kingdom Metazoa; phylum Chordata; class Aves; order Piciformes; family Bucconidae; genus Bucco; species Bucco capensis. The sequence goes on from VWZO01019115.1 coordinate 64,899, forward strand.
TCAAGAAACAATAAAAATAAGTAAGAATAATATGAAAGCAATCTAACTGCCTTTGTGAGACAAAGGGCTAAGACATAACTCAAGGTAATGCTTGCTCTCCAGTGCCAAGAAGAAAGAGGAGCAGTTAAGAGCTTTGACTCTTCCTACACCAAGCCCTTCCTCTGTGCTTTCCCTCTCAGGCTGGTGACAAGGTTGCCCAGGGCTGTAACACAAGATGTTTTCATGCTGTTTCCTTTTCATTTCTTAATGTTTCTTTCGTGCACTATGGAAAACCATGGAGCCATTTCAAGTGACACTTCATTGATGTAAGATTGGGCTTGGTGTCTTCTCCCACATGAGGGGGATGGGACAAGAGGAAGTGGCTTCAAGATCATAGAATCATAGAATCCTAGACTGGTTTGGGTTGGAAGGGACCTCTGGAGCTCATCTAGTCCAACCCCCCTGCAGTGGCCAGGGACATCCCCAACTAGAGCAGCTTGCCCAGAGCCCTGGCAAGCCTCACCTGCAATGCCTCCAGGGATGGGAACTCAACCACCTCNCAACAGATCAGAGTATAAGCAAGTATAATTAAAGAAATATAAATTAATGCTTCAGCAAAAAACTGATGAGTAATTCTAGTGATACTCTGAAATATCTCTTATCCAGGAAGAGTTTCAGGCTGCACAATTACAAAAAAAAAAAAAAATCAAGGATACCTTAGCCCTTAAAAACTACTGATCTGTGCTTGTTAATTTTACCAAGGAAAAACCAAACAACCACACAATTGCATTTGGTTCCTTTTTCTGAGGACAAGGCTAAAATAAGTCATCCCTAGAGCATTAATTCACAACATTGGTAGTAGAATTATGCAGATATCATTTCTTGGTATATAAATGTTTAGAGATTCAGTGATTTATATTTCCCACCTGCATTGGGGTACTACTTTGACTTATGAAAAGTTAACTCTATTTCCTTCTTCATGTCCTAATTTCATAACACAAGCTTGGAATGAATTCATTATATGAATTTTCCCTCTCCAGAGTTTTTTCTGTTGCATACATTTTCACTAACCATTGTAATTCAGCTGAACATATTTAACTGAAATCTGTTTGTATTAGAAGAACAAGTTATATTCCTGCTGTATATTGAGAAAGCAATGGTTAAAAATAAAACTGATTAAGTTGCAAGGCAGTGTCTATCCCTTCAACTAATTTATGGGATAACAATGGCAACATGGTCTTTCTCCATTTCACACTGTGCAGTACCAGCTTCTAATATGCTTGAAGCTTCAGGGATTTTATTCTTCAATAAATCTTAAGTTTTATGAAAGTTTATGTCCTGGCTTCTAATCATTAGATTTGATAGCTACTTTGATTACTCTGCCTGGCTGAGGTGATGGCATGAAAGGTCCAGTGATGAGACTGGTACATCTTTAGGTAGGTGTTACTCCAAGTGCTACACCTCTTTATGCCTTCCCCTTGAAAAATGTGAGCTGGACACATTTATTCAAGGAAAAAGCATAAATGGGCAATAAAATCAAAAGAAATATTGTTTCAGTAACTGCAGAAGATGATCAGCTCTTTAAAGGAACACATCCAACAGCAAGAAATACTGTTTTCTCCTGGCAACTTTGCTCTTGTACTTTTCAAGGGCAAAATTCAAACAATTCATCTGCAGGTTTAAGGCATTCATCAGGAGAGATTTGATTTTGTGGGAGATGGAGTCTAGACACTGACAATCTTCTTGCTGTTCACACACTGATGAAACACTAGGTCTAAAGATATGTAAGCTGCATCCTTTAAAACAACACTTGTCTAAACCAACCATATGTATTTCAAGCTAGGTGGTTTTTATGTCACCTATACTAGAAATATGTACATTCTCCTCACCTGTATTTATTCATAGAATCATTAAGGTTAGAAAAGAACTCTAAGATCATCAAGTCCAACCATCCACATATCACCACCATGTCCCTAAGTACTGCATCTGTATGGTTTTGGAACACCTTCAGGGATGGTGACTCCATCACTTCCCTAAGCAGCCTCTTACAAGGTTTAACAGCTCTTTCTGTGAAGCAATTTTCCCTAATATCCAATCTAAACCTCCCCTGGTGCAACTTGAGTCCATTTCTTCTTGTCCTCTCACTGGTAACCTGGGAGAAAAGACCTACCCCAATCTCGCTCCAACCTCTTTCAACTAGTTGTAGAGTGAGGTGATCTCCCCTGAGCCTCCTCTCCAGACTAAACAACTCTAGTTCCCTCACCTGCTCCTGAAAATATTTGCCTTCTATCTTCTGCACAGAACACTTGGCCCTGTTCAAACTGATTTCTCTCATTACTTTAAGGGTAAGAACAACTGTGGCTTTCTTGTGTTGCTGATTGAACTTCAAACTCAGTGCTACCACTCATGAAAGATGCCAACATTCCACACTCCCAACAGAAAAGTAAGCAGGAGATGATGGAGAAGCTCAGATGATTTGCATGGTTAGGTCATGGATGAAGAGGTAGAGTGTTCCCTCAGTAAGTTTGTGGATGATCCCAAGCTTGGAAGATTGTCTGGCACACCAGAGCTGTGCTGCCATCCAGAGTGACCTGGACAGGCTAGGGAGATGAGCAGGGAGAGACTGAATGACATTTAACAAGGGGAAGTGTAAAGTACTGCATCTGGGAAAGAACAAGCCCATGGATCAGTACAGACTGAGAAAGCTAACCAAGAAAGGTGAAGGATGAATTTCTACCTGGCCTCTGGTGAGAAAAGGACAGGATTTGATTACAGCAAAACTCTAATTAAGGCCAGAATTGCATTGCTGTTCTGAAAAAGCAGCTTATTAACAGCTCTAACACAAGATTAGTAAAAATCAAGTATCCATGACTTTTCAGAAGCCAAATATAATCCTCAGTTCCATAGATGAGCCCATGACAGCTTTTAAACTGAAGTCTTTATCTATTGAACATAGTTATTTAAATATAATTGCATGATGCCAAAGATGTTTTCTTCTTCTTCTTTGAGATCTCCTTTTTAAACTTGACAGTAGATTTCTAAATAGCACTCCTTGTCATGAATTATGATACCAAATATGCTACCTGCATGTGTGATCACCACATATATATATATACACACACACATCTCATTTGTTTTCAGACCACCACATTTCAGAATGAGGCCTAATCCTATCCATTAACCAGAGAATATTTCCTGACACACTCCATTTCCCAGAAGAATTTTGACCAGTTAAAAAAAAAATTGAACATATACATAATTACAAAGGAAGAATTCAGCTGAGCAAAGCTTAAGTGTAAGAAAAACACCCAAACAACCAATAAAACAAAGCTAAAATAACCCCAAACCAACCAACCAAAAAACACCACGTAAAAACACATTAAAAAACAACACAAAAAACCACATTAAAACAGAAAAAACCCCAAACATTAAAAAGTATTGGAAAAAGCCAGCCCCTCACCCAAAATTGCTTTCTGAATCCACTTATTTACAAAGCCTTTAAACCACCTTCTACAGATATTCTATGCCCTCTCTCAGTTATGTCATGACAAGAGGTTGAAAGAGCTTCTGAAATGATGAAAGAATATAATAGGTGTCAAAACTGACTCCAGTGGAGCTATGTTAATGTAAATTAATCAATAATGTATCAGTACAGACTGGGAACTGATGTGTTGGAGAAGAGCCCTGGGGAAAAAGCTCTGGGAGTGCTGGTGGCTAGGAGGATGCCCATGAGGCAGCAATGTGCCCTTGTGGCCAAGAGGCCAATGGCATCCTAGGATGCATGAAGAGGAGCGTGGCCAGCAGAGCCAGAGAGGTTCTTCTCCCCTCTCCTGTGCCCTGGGGAGGCCTCCCCTGGAATGCTGTGTCCAGTTGTGGGCCCCTCAGCTCCACAAGGATAGGGAGCTGCTGGAGAGAGTCCAGCCCAGGGCCAGCAAGATCCTGAAAGGAGTGGAGCATGTGCCCTAGGAGGACAGGCTGAGAGAGCTGGGTCTCTTCAGCCTGGACAAGAGGAGACTGAGAGGAGACCTCAGCAATGCTTAGAAATATGGGAAGGGTGAGTGTGAGGAGGAGAGAGCCAGGCTCTGCTCCATGGCATCCAATGGTAGGACAAGAGGCAATGGGAGCAAGTTGGAGCACAGGAGGTTTAGTATTAAGCTGAGGAGGAACTTGTTTGCAGTTCAGGTGCCAGAGCACTGGCCCAGGCTGCCCAGGAGCCTGTGGAGTCTCCTTGTGTGGAGCCATTGCAGAGCTGCCTGGACACATTGCTGTGTGAGCTGGTCTAGGTGCTCCTGCTCTGGCAGGGGGGTTGCACTAGATGAGCTTTCTAGGGCCCTTCCAACCCCTAACATTCTGTGATTCAATAACTTGAATTTTCTCTTTTTTCCCCTCTATGGCCAGGAGAACAGGAGTGACCCATACTTGAAATTTAATGTGCTCCTTGAATGATCAGGAGCAAAAAAATACCTGGAGGTAAAAACCAAAATCAAGTTGTTATAACTCCTTGTTAGTAATCTTGCCAGAAGATTAGAATTTTTAGGGTTTCTTTTTTGAGCTAGGATGTCATGAATGACTCAGAATATTAGAGTCCATAACCCCAGCAAATAAGACTTCTTGTTATTTTTTCTAACAAGCCTCTAGAACTGCTTTAGTCTCTAAGATGTTGAGGGAAATTTCCACTCATAAAGCATGTAGTAGTTACTGTGTTATAATACCTGATAGGTTTTCTTGAAGTACAGAAAGAGTCCCTGGAGAATAAATATTCATGATGATGAAAGCATTTTCTAAGCAACTTTAGGTCATGTTCTCTTGTTTGATCAGGTGTCACCAAGTGTAAGATTTGGGTTTCAATCAGCTCATCCTCAGCAGATGTTTATCAGCTCAATTATTCTTTTGATTTCCCAATACAGGAAGATGTAAGCAACACACAAAACCAGGTCTACAAAACCCTCAATTTCCTTTCCTACCTTTATGTGACTTTCCATATTTTTTTCCCCTTCCTTGAAAAAAAGAAAAAAATGCAATTATTATTTACTAAACCTGAAACAAGTGAAAAACATCTTTGAACCAAAAATCCCTTTGATAGATGTTACTGTTATTACAAATAAAATAAATCTGTGTTTCCATTCCAGTCTGATTTAAAATAACATTATTAAAATGAGAAAAAAATGACTTGCTCACCTCCAATAAATTTTGTTGATACACAGGGAGATATTTTCCATTTCAGAAGCAAATGAACAAAGTTAAACTCCTCTATAGAAACAGGCTGATTAGTAATGACATCCCCCAAAAAATCCCAAGCATTTTATTTTAATACAAATATATATAATGAATTGTATATAATGTATATCATAGGAGGTATTGTGTATAATATATATATAAAATCTAATTACAGTAGTAACTGGGACAGGCTTAATGTTATGGTCAGTGGAAGAATATCTATTTCTACTTAGGATCATGCAAAGTAGTTACATGTTTCAAGTCTGAGCTTCCCAATATCACATATTTGTTATTTTAATGCAGTTTCTTTGTATTTCATTTGATTGTATCTTGAAAGCCTGATCAAAGTTCAATTAAAACAAAATGAACAAGTGGTGCAATCTCATCCAATTCCTGCTCTTCAAAGACTTGTGAAAGTTCTGTACAGCTTCTAGTTATTGTGAGGTAATTAAAGTTACCATAACAGATCAAAATTGTTTCTAATTTCAAGTTACTTAGACTGTAATAGTAGCACTTTATAGCAAACAATAGCAGGTAGGTGCTCACAACTCCCCACACTCTGGAATACAGATGTTTACCAGCAAACACCATTCATTTACTTCCTGTCCTGACATGATTAAAAATCAATTTGCAGGGCAGAAATTAATTACTAAAGGAAACTCCAGAGGCACAGACACCTCCCTAACATCACTGAAATAATAAATGAAGACCTAAGTGGCAACCCAGCTGCCTAAATGTCCAGGGGAACATATTTTACACGGGTAGGTGGGGTAGAATGGGAAGATAAAATACTAAAGAGTGAAAATAGATGATTATATAGATGATATATATTTAGAACTCTTATTCCTTATTCTTGCGGTGTTAGAATGGGAATGGAGTAAAACTAGAGTAGCACAATGCAACTATCTATTTCCAACATGCCAAAATTAACAGGGTTAGAGTGCTACCTGACATAAGAATCCTATTCCATGCATTGTACAATTAACGTTGGACTGACTTAAGTTCTGAATCGCCACTGAACTTAAATCAGTCCAACAGTTTAATTCCCTAGGCAGCCTCATCTCCTCTCATGGTAAGATTGACAGAGAGATAGACAATAGGCTAGCAAAGGCATCGAGTGCTTTGGGAAANTTGCAACCGCTCTGGTCTGTCCCAAATTGGCCTTTGCAGCCAGCAGCACTTGGAAAAAGCGCTTGGGAAGAGCATGGATGGAGCCCTCCCCGGAGCTGCGTTCGAGAAGCCTGCCCATGAATTGACAATTAAAATTATTTACTCTAGTTTTCATTCTTTTTGTAACAAATCAAATACGTCCTGAAGTCCTTGTAATAAACACTTCCTTCTTCTAAATAAATACCTAACTCTTAGACCAACAAAATCTTGCTTGGATGCATTTAGAATAAATTACAAAGTCATTCGTTGTCTGCTTAGACATACAGAGATTATTATGCACATAATACATGAATTTTAGTCTTTATTTTACTATTTTGGTGGTAAAAAAAACAAGGGGATTAATAATTTAGTGTTGCTATAGTTGGCATAGCTTCATCTTTCTTGGCTTTGTGTATTTAACATGAAATTGAGCTGGTCTTCTTGGTGTTAATTATATGCACACTGTAAAAATGACATAGTGCTAGCATTTAGCTCTACTAAGTCTTTACTATAGAGATATAAAGATTATTTCCACTAATCTGAGATTAATTTGACTGAGGCAGTGATATATTCTATATCTTTGGGTGTCACAGGGTCAAGTCACTCTGCTTTTTATCAAACCAAAGAATTTTCATTGCTGGAGTTTGAGGTGAGAGGACATCAGTGCTGTTAATACCGAAGTGACCCACACTGCTTGCTTGTTAGATTTTGCCATGGGAATAAAAAGAAATTAAAATATTTTATCATCCAATGACAAATGCTAAGCTAATAGTCCAATTTACTACCCAAACATAACTCTCTTTTATCTTCTAGTCTGCTACCAAACTCTAATGGGTATCAATTTTGATACTACCATAAAACTGGAAAACACTGCAAATGGTTCTCACAATAAAAAAAAAAAAGACAAACCACATATTAGGGATTCTTGAAATAAATTTACCAGGCCTAAAAATAATCAAATCCTTCAGGATTGGATTTTAGTTTGGCTGAAATGTAAATCTGTAATCATCATATACGAAATAAACTCTACAAATATGTTACTAAGTCCACAAGCTACCATACAAATTGATACCTGCCCACTTTTTGCTCCTAATGGTTTTTTTGCAGTGTGAAATATTTAACATCAATGTACTGATTGAGAGATTTAGGGGGGGGCTTGGGTTTGTTTTGGGGTTGGTTTGAGTTTTTTTGGTACATTTTGTTTGTTTTGAGGGAGTCTTTCATAACAAAAAGAAACCCTATTGAAATAATGACAGAAGAACCTGAAAATAATATTATTGGCAACCAGTGTTATGGATTCTGTTAATTTCTGTGCTGCAAAAGCTGGATCTTGCAGTATAAATCTACACCACCTCCTCCATCTAATTAAACTCTAATCAAATTGTGAGAGGCACAGGATGCATTTCCACACATCCCTGGCAATAAACAGCAGTGAGCAGAGTGAGCCAGGTCAGGAGTAGCCATCAGCTGAATTCCTCTAACTCTTAACAAGCTTTCCACAGGTTTTTATGGAGCTTTTTCTTGCTCCAAATACAGGAGGGCATTGTGCTCTCCATCAGCTTCTGCTTGCTAGAAAGTAAATACAACTTCCTCCCAGATTATTCCCACATGGTCTACAGAGAGAGTAGAAAATAAGCAGGCTTGTTAACCTCTCTACTCAAGGTCTTTGACCATTTGAGCTTTGGGGAGGCAAACATCACCTTTTTCTCAGCTCATGGTGGAAAAGACACTGAGTAAACTGACATTGCAGCCTTCTGGTGCACACCAGAATTCAGAGGGAATTAACTCTCTCACCAGTATCCCACACCAAAAATACAGTGGCAATAGGCATTGCCTCTATTGCTTCAAGTCTTCCATAGATAATTATTATTATTTCTAGCTGTTTCAAGAGATTATCTGATTAGAAACTTCCCCAAAATAAAGTGTTATAGGTTGCAGGTAAAGGGCAATTATTAACTGCTCCACATTAGCCCTCAGGACTGGGGTCTTTATGTTTAATATCTCCCCTTCTCATTTTGTATTAAGGAGAGGAACACCTTCCCTTTTTTCATTAATGGCAACTTCCAAGACCATTCTGTTATTGCCTCTATAATACATCTTTTACACCAGCCACCATAAAAATTTCATCCCTTCCCCATTTACTACTACAGACTGATATAAAGATTTACAACAGTGATTTTATAATGGAGATATTAGCAGAGCTGCAAAGATATCACTGCAGCAACTGAAGAATTCATGCTTTACATATGTTTTTGGACAGAAAATAACCTGTTGTTTTTTTTTTTTGTTTGTTTTAAGTCTATCACTGTATTTCCTTCAGAAAAGAGCATGCCATAATCCATATTCTGAATGTTCATCAAGCAAAATGCAGCCACCATAATCATTTCATAAATTGAGGCATGTTTATACATATGAAGATAAATATTTCTAGTGATCATCAACAAGTTTTTTTGCTATCACAGCATATCAGCCTGGAGAGAGTTGGAAGGGACCTCTGAGGATCAGCTAAATCCAATCCCCCTCTCAAAGCAGGGTCACCTAGGATAACATCCAGGTGGATTTGGACTCTCTGCACACCAGGAGACTCCCCAAGCTCTCTGGGCAGCCTGGGCCAGGGCTCTGCACTCTCACACCAAACAAGTTTCTCCTCCTGTTCAGCTGCAAGCTCCTGGCTTCCAGTGTGTGCCCATTGCCCCTTGGCCTGGCCCTGGGCACCCCTGAGCAGAGTGTGGCCCCAGCCTCTTGCCCCCTGCACCCTTCAGCTCTTGCTCAGCATGGAGCAGCTCCCCTCTGGCTCTGCTCTGCTCCAGCCTCAGCAGCCCCTTTTTGCTTTAAAAGGCTATTAAAATACCTTTTAACTCTTGCTACCATGATTAATTTGAGATCATTTCCTATATTATTTTTTGCTTCTCTTTTCCTCACAGACCACATTCCTTTTTAAACACACCAGTTGGGCAGATTTACAACTAGTAAAAACCAGCACCATGCTGTTGAGGGTAAAGGAAGTGTGAAGATTTACACCAGATTGCAATCTAGCACTTATTCTTCAAGATACCTCTATTTTCCTCTCTATCATTTTTTTTTCCATGTCATATCTTTTTTTTTTTTATATGTTCTTCTTAAGGAAACTTAAGAATGCTCCTAACCAACCTAATTTATACTGCAGGGTATGTTCTTTGGTCTCAAATAAGGTCTGGATGGAAATATCCTAGTTATCTTCAAGTCTATGCTGGAGCATTCAGTGAAACAGAGGAAAAAAACAACAACAACTCCCTAGTATTCAAAACTCCAGTGCTGTTGCACATTAAAAAATGATATGTGCTGATCAATAAAGTGTGCAAGGGGCTGCTGAAACAGACTGCATTTTTCTGGGACAGTAATTTTGCTCCATGAATTATTTATAAGGACTCTGAAACAGAAGCAAAAAAAAACAACCCCACAACCCAGAAGTTGTGTTAGAAATCTTAGAGCTTAGCTTATCACTCCTCATCTTGCAAACAGCCACAATGAAACTATAATCATTTGCTCCATGCTGGGACATCAAAGAACAATGTAACATTGTGGCATGGAAAAAAAATACAATATATTATAATGTATTAAAGAAAATTAGTCCCTGGTGAGTTTCTAAGTGTCTTCTGCTTTCTTAAGAAAGCATGACTGGTTTTGCTGACAAAAAAAAAAAGGTTTCTTCAGAGCTGCCTTGCCAAAGCATCAAGGATAAAGTTGAAAGGGAAATGCAAAAAGGTTTGACTTGGCAGAGGATTTCAAACTTGCAGTAGGCAAAGAAAGGTGAGCTAGAAAACGACTTGCCAAAACTTGGGAAGTAAAATTCCTATAGCCTTTAAACTTATTATTTATAGATGATGGGAAGTGTTACAGAGAACTAAATTAAAATGGTTTATTAGTATTTGGGCTTGCCTTAGATTTTTTCTGGTAATTATTTACTTATACATTTCATGCAATAAGGAGGAATGAAGCACACAGAACAGAGATTCTATGTTGTTAATACATTTCCCCCTCTTTGTTCTGGCATCTCTAGTAAAAGTTACAATCTGCCCAACCCTCAAGGAATATCTGAAGCACTTAGGTTGATCAAATTTTTTTTGTATCATGCTGCCCTGTGGGTTTGATTTTTCTTTCTAACCCCACAGTTCTCAGTTCAGAGCTTCCTTTCTTTATATTCTTGACTTCAAGCTAAAGGGACTGCTTGATATCCTAAATATAAGCACAACCATCATCATCACGGCTAGGCTTCGTGAACAAAGCCTAGATATAAGCACAAATAAGCCTAAATATAAGCACAAACAGGATATATAAATAGTTCCCAGTTTGCACAAGGGCCTGTTCTTTTTCTGGACACTCACATCTTCATTGCAGTCACCTCTTTCTATTGACAAGGAAAGAAGTTTTTAAACACTCCTCAGTGGAAATAGAGCACTCAAAAGTTGATTATAACACCTACTTTTCTCCAGCATATTCAGCAAGCTTACCAATCAAATCTAAGACTAGAGTAATATCATGTTTAATCTTTTCAGTTGTTGCTGTTTGGGCAATGATGTTTGGAGAACATCAGAAATTAACTGCTCTTGGCTTGGATGGGCATATGCTTTGTTGGGTTATAAACTGGAGAGATGGCTGAGTCCAAAGAGTTGTGATCAATGGAGTGAAATCCAGTCACGAGTGGGNAACTCCCTGAAGGGAGGTTGTAGAGAGGCAGGGACTGCTCTGTTCTCCCTAGTGGAGAGTGATAGGACAAGGGGAAATGGATGGGAATTGCCCCAGGGGAGGTTCAGGCTAGACATGAGGAGGAATTTCTTTGCTGCAAGGGTTGTGAGCCATTGGAACAGGCTGCCCAGGGAGGTGCTGGAGTCCCCATCCCTGGAGGGGTTTAAGAGACAGGGAGATGTTGCATTGGGAGCATCATTTAGCAGGTTGCTAGGGCTAGGACAAAGGCTGCACTGATGAGCTTCAAGGTCTCTTCCAGCTGGAACTGTTCTATGATTCTATGAACTCCTGGTGGCACTTCAAGAGAGGCTGTCAGCCTTGGAAGCAGGCAGATTTCTGCCCAAAAGTGACTTGCTGCTGCTGCTTTGCTTGCTTGCTTCAGGATCCCTCTTGTAAAGTTGCAAAGAGTTGCTAATGAAGTTGCTAAAGGTTCTCATTATGCATTGGTATGCATGACAACAAAGCTGGTCTCATGACAACTCAGTGTCACAGCACATGAACATGCCAGAAGTATTTCCAGTACATTGAGTCAGGGAAAAAAAGAAAAAGATCTCAGGAGAAACACAATTCCAAAGAAAAAGAGAGGAAGTCATTCTGCAGCAAACCCTATTTGAGTTACAGAAATAAGTACAATATTATTAAAAAACCTGAAGAATTGAGCTAGAGCCACAAAAAACATGAGCTCAAACACCCTCACCAGCAAAATGATCCTTACCATCTGCTGACAACCTGACAAGCTATGTAAGAAAAGCCTAACCATTCAGTTAGTTATGAGATGAATCCACTAAGTTTTAGATGAACTAAGGTAAATCTGTGAGGAAAAAGCTTTAAATGTTCCTTCCAAGATTTTTAGTGCATTCCTCCACCAGTTATTAAGTTAAAACTGTAATTTCCCTATTGTTTTCTTGCCTGCTACTGGATAGTTCCCTTTTTTTGTTTGTTTCTTTGTATTTTTTTTCACTTATTCTTTAAAACTAAATATCCATTATTGCTAGAAAAGTTTGTGGAAAGTATCCCTACACTTTTAAAAACCTAAGTTGCAATACTTTTATAGCACATAAAATTTCACTGACAATGAGAAGGCAGGACTACAAATATATAGTTTTAATCAGTGCTATATAACATTTGCTTTTACTTCCCCAATCAATTTAATTTTGTTAGTGTTATGCCTTACTTGCTGGTTTGATTCCTGTCCTGTATTTCACACCAAAGATTGTGAACCAGTTACTTCTAGAAAAAAAACCAACAACAAAACAACCTAAAGCAACATTTCCCACTGGGTGCTGCTAAAATGCACAGAGACATGTTTTAATTGCCTATGAATATTCAAACCCTCATTATTGTTACTAGTTCATAATTATCCTTCTCCCCTGACAAAACCATGCAGCACACAATAAAAAAGGCAATCCATTAAAAATGTTGACATTCATGTGCAACAGTTTGCCAGGGTTTTGTTGGGTTTTTTTTTCCCCTTTTTTATTAACTAGTAGGTTCTTTGTCTTGGCTATTCCAATCATTTCTGGAAGGCACTTTGTTCCCAATTTAGCAGAGTGTATTCCTCTTGTAAAGAGAGTTACAATAGCCTGTATAGTCATTAGCAGTGTTGTCTTGCACAGCATCCCTTACAGATTACAAAGGGTCATTAAATAGATGTGTGTGAAGGTCATAGAATCCTAGCATTGTCAGGGTTGGAAGGGAGCTTAAAGGTCCTCTAGGTCCATCCCCGTGCCATGGGCAGGGACAGCTGGCACTAGAGCAGCTTGCTCCCAGCCCCAGCCAGCCTGGCCTGCAACACTGCCAGGGCTGGGGCTGCCACCACCTCTCTGGCCAACCTGGCACAGTGGCTCAGCACCCTCCTGGCCAACAACTTCTAACACCCAACCTAAATCTCCTCTCCTCAAGCTTGGATCCATTCCCCTACTCCTAGCACTCCCTGACATCCTAACAAGTCCTTCCCCAGCTCTCTTGTAGCCCCTGCAGATCCCGGAAGGCCACAAGAAGGTCTCACTATAAAGCCCAGAGTTTCCCCCCCTAAAGCCAAAATCTATCCCTTTAGAGGTCATTATGCCACTACAGCACAGAACAAAAAGGCTAAAGTTATACTGTATTATAATATAATTTATATTATATTATAAGGGAGGAAAAAATAGTTCACATCTGAGGCTGTGTGTCAGGTCTCCTACATCTGAGGCGCAATAGCAGCTGCAGCTATGGAGCACATTTCTCAGGTAAAGATAAATCTTTGTTGCTGCTCAGAATGTTCAGCAGAGATTTCAGTGAAGCTTGGGAAGGGTTTTACCTACACAGTTTAAGAATGAGGATGCCTTTCTTTTTGTCTTTACCAAGCTCCCTTTCAGGGAGTTGTAGAAAGTGAGAAAGTCTCCCCTGAGCCTCCTTTTCTCCAGGTTAAACACCCTCAGTTCCATCAGCTGTTCCTCATAAGACTTGTGCTCCAGACCCTTCACCTTTCAGAAAAACACAGAAAAATCCCCCAAATTTGAATTAAGGAAATAAAAAAAAAAGAATACCCAACTCATTAATGCATCTTTTAAGCCAAAAATGTCTGTCTATTCTCCTAACACCTCCACTCACTATATGCTGCTACAAAAGCAAATACCTTGGGAGGGAATTATTAGGCAATACTCCAAAAGATTTCCATGGTTTCTGTGAGAGGATGTTCTAAATATGGATGGAACAAATAACTCCTTACTTTAGGGAGATAAAGAGTGAAAACAAACACAACTCCCTCATGCTATACTATACCATTCAATGATTTGTTTCCCACATCATCATATCTGAAGAGTTCAGAATAACAAGTAACTGATTCCACTGTGCAGCTAATGCTGTGAAATGTAGGTTTGGATAAGAAAACACTAACTTGAAGCCTCTTTTTCCACCTCGTTGTGTGTTTGTATCCTAGGGATGGACAACTTGGTGATGGCTATCCTGTAGAGGTGGACACTGATGGAGAAGCAAGCAGAATAAATCAACCCTGAACTAAAGCACCAGACTGCAGCAGAAGTCACTGATACAACCTAAAACTCCCCTACCTTGCCTCTTTCAATGTGTAAATATAGGGAAAGAAAACTCCCTCTTGGTCTGAAGTACCTGAAGACATTGTTTTAGTAAAAACTAGAGTTAAAACTCCTTCAACTCAGCTGTGCACATCTGGCTGCAACCCTTCCAGCTGCAACTTCTCCTGAGCTGCATCAGACTCCTGCAGCCAAACAGCAGAGGAGCACATCATGTACCAGAAGAGATGGAGGAATATATATAAAATAATGGGAGAAAAATCAATCTAAAAGCACCTTTGGCATTCTGCAAGGGTAGGTACAACAGTCCTTCAGCTGCTAAAGTAGTCCAGGGTTATTCTTGAACAGCTCCAGAGCTGTGAAACCAAAGTAGTGCAGTAAAATATCTTCTCAACCATACAATCCTGGTACCTCCATAATATATAGTTATGTATTATACCCAACTAGTGTATTTTATATCATATAGTTATGTATTATACCCAACTAGTGTATTTTATATCATTCTATGTTATAATTATTATATTCTATATTCTTATGTATTTTATATATTATATATAATTCTTATATTTTATATATTGTGTATATTATTAATTATATCCATAATGTATATAATATATAATAATACATAAACATATATGTATATTTGCACA
>VWZO01019117.1:1557-15668 GCA_013396975.1 Bucco capensis
GTTCCTACTACGCATCATGCCACCAATGCAACCTGGAGTAAGTGGATGGCCATAATTACACAACGTGCTTGTATCGGTGACCTGAACTGCCCTGGGATCCTAGAGGTAATAACCAATTGGCCTGAAGGTGAAAGTTTTGGTCTAGCTGAAGAGGAGGAAGAACAGCCAGTGACACGTGCCAAGGAAGCTCCACCATACAATCAGCTGCCATAGGGTGAGAAACAGTATGCTCTTTTCACTGATGGTTCTTTCCGTATTGTTGGGGCAAACTGGAAGTGGAAGACAGCCGTTTTGGATCAACCCTGCCTTGAGCAAAGGCAAGCCCATCCATGGGATTGTTTTTGCTCAGGGACCAGGTTGTACCTGTTGGGTAATTCAGAAAGATGGGGAAACATGGTGTGTGCCTCAGGCAGACCTTATCTTTGCTTAACAAGTCTCTTTGCGAAGAGATCTTGCTTGAATGTATATAGTTGATATGTACATAATTGTATAAAGTTTTCTAGTAGTATAGTACATGTATATATTGATGCACATAGTTGTATAAAGTTTTTGGTATTGTAGTATATGTAGAGTTAGCCAAGTTAAGAATTGGCGTGATAGAAGAACCGGCAACGCAGTGACAATGCGGCCACGGCACGCCAGGAGGAGGAGCTTCCACAGCGGGGACTGCCAGGAGCTCATGTGTGCTTCTGGGAAGAAGAAGGAGAGAGACGGGACAGCAAGAGGGAGGAAAGCATGCTCTCCTCCATCTTTGCGGCAGCCAGACCACCTCTTCATTTCTCAACCATTCCTCCACCCACCATCACCGTCCACCACCCAAGTTTCCTTCACCCTGCATCTCATCTGCCACCTCACCTTAATTGGACTGCACCCTAGCAGGTTTTACTGCAAGTGGAGGGCGGCCGGTGGTGTAAGGGGGGGTTTGTATCACCCTGTATTTTCATTGTTATATATTTTTCTATGTTAAAAAAATTATTCTTTATAACTCACTCCCAGTGTGCAGCAGTTTCTGTCCTTTTTGGGGAAGGGGGAGGTTCTTAAAGGGACCTTCTTCCAAATTTGTCCTCTCAAACCAGGACATACATCCAAATCAAACTCAGGAAGTATCTGAACCACATATTCCCTCATCCTCACAGAGTATGCTGGAGAGGTATCCTTGTATATGTGTCCTGTTATGTGGGTGGTTTTCTTCCTTAGACATTCACTACTGACCACTAAGAGAAGATGTACAGAACCATCAACTTTACATTTAACCCAAAAAATCTGATTTTATATCCTTCAGAATATGATCCAAAAGACCCAAGAGATCAAATGGTCAAATCCATCTAGAGGAACAAACTCCACATAATCAGGGAAAGACAGTAACCCAAAGTTCCTGAATGAGTGTTTTAACAGCTGAAATAATAAATAAAATAATTTTTAAAAATCCATCCCTGCAGTAACTGTCGTATGGGATGGTCCTGAATATTAGAAGGAATCTATAAACCACGTCAATTTCTGCTGACCAAAGTTGTAAGTTTTGAAAACACATCATCTACTACCTTTGCTCTGCACTATAAAGGCTGAGGTAAGCATGGAGATACCCAGTGGTAGACCTTTTGGTACCTGGGAGTTCTCCTGATATTTCTATGTTTGATGACATTCAAAACAGGTTAAATAGTTCTAATCTACACTAAATATTTCTTACTATGGAGAAATACATTCTGATTGCGTGAAAATAGGAAACAAGACTGATCCATTTGTATCAAAATTAATATATCTGATAGTTCTCAAAATATTTATTTAACATAAATGATGGCATATGATGGCTATCTATGTGTATATCAGTTCTAGGAAGGACAAAACCCTTTGCTTGTGTTTGAAAAATTTTGTCATCCACAATTTTTTTCTCTTATATCCATATGATATTTGGTATAATTTTCCTTTATGTTATCTAGCTCTCTACCATTTTGAGTTATTTATAAATGAATTATCAGAGATATCATTTAATATCTGCATTTACATTCCAAACTTGTAATAGTGCTGTCCTCTAACTTGGTTAGTCCGAAGTATCCAGAATAAATGTAATTCAGCATTTGGTATGAGTAAATTGAACACTATTGCTCTAATCAGTGAGGTGTGATTTTTTCCTTCTTCCTAAAAAGCAACCTAAATGAGATGTATTATTCATAAATAGCACGTCCATCTATAAACATTGTCAGATGTCACTAAAATGTATCAACTGTCTTTCAATTGTTGAGGAGTGATGTAAGAGAGTGAGATACATAAGTTCCTTATGGAATACTTCTGCAGACTATCCATGTATCTAAGTATGTCACATTAGGATTGTGTATCTGTAAATATTCTACATTCCAGTAATAGAGCAAATAAAATTATTGAGAAATGTATTTGATATGTCATCTAGTTTTATAAGACTGTAAATAATAGGCAGTAAATTAAAATTTTCAATTATCTTTAAGATGAATTTGTAATAATTATCAGAACCTCTTCATATATCAACAGCTAATAAATCTTTTATTTTAGTTTTATATATACATTTTCTATTCCAGAATCAGTCTTCAATGTACACATCTTTGTGACTCTGAGTTAGCGCACTATTGCTTGTTTAACGTTCCTATACTTCCTTTAGTAAAACAGTACTAGTTAGTTTCTTCTGAATCAATACCTTCTATCTTTTCCCCCTTAATTTTCCTCCAGTATTCTTTGTCACAGTGTTGATGGTTCTCTGAGAACAGAAAACATCTTAAAATGCTCACATCATCAACGTCCTTCTCAATCTGTTAACCACCTTTATAAACCTTAGCCACTTTCCTATGACAGAGACTAAACAATTCCTACTGATTTTTTTTACTGATGCTTAATAATGTTTCTGCTATCTACAAGTAAAAATACTATCTGGAAACAGTTTCTGGATATTTAGCAGAATGAAATTTCTTACCTGAAAATGTTATGTTGAAACCTTCATAAGAAATTGAAAAATCAGATATAAATCGAAGCTGTGCAGTGAAATTTCCAAAGAGGCCAGCTTTAATTGCAGGGGGTAAGACTGAACCAGTTAACCTGGCTACTGGTTCTGTGAAGCTGCCATCTTCAGTGATGAGTAAATAGTCATGAGAGCTCTCAAGGTGAAATGTATGAAAAACCAGCTGTACACCTTTAAAAATATTAAAAAGAGGGAAAAGGAAATGTTCGTCTTCCTTTATACATAGGTGACAGAAAGTAGATCTTATATTGAAAGATTTTTAGGAAAAGTCACATGTCTCTGATTTATAATCTCTACCATGATCTCACCATTAAACTAGAAGACTAGAATTTTGTGCTCATATTTTATTTTTGCATTTCCTCCAACATAACTCTGGGTTTTACTTTAAATTCAGGAAGTGCCTATATACAAGGACAAAGCAGATATAACTCTTCCGTATACATAGATTCTCATTCTATGGGACTAGTCTTTTACTGAAGGTCTGACTTTTTTTTCAGTTGTCAATTTCTAGTCCAGTAATGAATTAAATTTTGAGTTACAATTAGGTTTTCAAATACATTTACTGTGGGGAATAACATTCTTCTTAGGGAGTCTTCTCATATATTTTACATTTAAAAATGACACGAGTTATAAATAAAAATCTAGTCTCTAAGAATATTTTAAACAGTAGAAACTTCCAATATACTTCTCAGTATACTTCTTGTTATACAAAGAAGGTTGAGGAATATTTTTATGTTGTGAATCAGTGGTTTGTAAGACATCATTAGTACTTCTTGGACATTTTTCCTTGGTTCCCTACTAGATAAGCTGGCAAGCTTAACTTTCTCTAGTGTATATATAAAATTTTGGCCTTGATGATTGAACTTTGAACTCTAAAGTCACTAATGCACAGATCAAATCTGCTTCTTCAAGATATCTTCCACTGAAAAATTTACTTATGTTAAACAAGTAACTACACTTCTCATATATTTTACTACTTTTACTTTCTTCCCAATTTTAATACACTAAAACTAATTTCCTCCAGTTTAATTATTAAAAGATTGTTTCTTTTGCAAAGTAAACACAATCTAGAAACATCACATTTGAAGATATTTATTTTGGTAGATTAAATTTCTTCCACAAAAAAATGGCAGAAGGCACTTATTTAACTCAATTCATAAAAGGCATTTTATTGTGTTTGTATGGTTGAAATTTTTTTTTTAATACACATACATCATTTATATCAGATTCTTACCCTTGCCATGTGACACTTCGATAGTCCATGTGCAGTTTAAAGAGTTTGGATAAAAATCCGGAAAACCTGGAGATAGAACAGTTCCACTCTTCCCATGAATATATCCACCACATAAAGCTTAACAAGAGGAAAAAAAAGGGGGCAGTAAAAACCAACAGAAGTAATACTGAAGTCCTGGTTCTTATTAAAAATGTCCAAACCCTATTTCACTTTTTGAACTACCCTTAAAATTAAAAACAGGGTCAAGTATTAAAACAGAACATTAATTCATCGAAAGCCATGACTTTCACATTTGAAAACATTTATTCTTAAACTAGTCTTAAAAGGGAGTTTATTTTTCACCTACCTTTCATCTCTCTTTTTAGTTATCAGAATATAGAAACAAGAAAAACCTCATTGCATAATATGGCAAGTCTTAATTCTTATTGAAGTAGTATTTAAGAAGAAGGAAGTTTGGGGTTTGTTTTTTTTTTTTGTAAACTAACTCAAAAAATCCCATGTATTTTGAAGCTATTTCTGTGATTATTTCTTCTGCAATGTTCAGGAAAAAACATTGTATTTTACCTTTCTTTCAACAACTCAGTTTGTGCCATCACAAGTGATTGAGAATATTTTGAAATACACAAAAATTATGACAGAAACTATTTTATAAACACTAGTATTTGCTAAACAAATCCACTCAAACTTACATGGCAAATCACTTTTCATGCTGAACTGTTCACTGATCTTATAAATACAGCATGTCCCCGTCTCGCACTGCGACAGAAAGGGAATGTTTCTAGCCTGGTTTTGCTTGCATATATGTACTTCTGCACATAAGCATGAGTGAGAATATGCATGGCTAAAACACAGTAAATATATGGTTGACAACATTACTTATCAATAACAATTACAGATACCAGGTTCATAATGCCATAAATGAAAGGTAGCATACATTCATTCAAAATCCCTCTTATTCTGTAAACATTACAGAACGAAGAAAAATACTTGTCTATGTAATATTTCTGAAAGCAGATATTAAATAGTTACATAGTTTTAAGTTTAAAATTAAAAATATATAAATGGTATGGTTTTATCTACCTCTTCCTTGAAAATTATTTTCATGCTTCACCTTGACATTATAGTATTTTGAGAATGACACATTACGTAAAGGGAACTTCAGCCACCGTGTCTCTGTCTTTGTGGACAAGAAACAAAGCAACATGCTTTTCCCTTACAGAATTATTCTGCTGATTTAATTTCTGAAGTTCTAATTTTGAGCACATCAGTAGTCTGCAAGTGACTGCAAAATGCTAATTTCACCCCCAGTTAAATCTGTCACATTCCAAAAAATAGTCATAACTTGTTGAGCCTTAATAGGCAAATACACTAACACAATGATTACCAGAATGTTTTATTTTGTATTTTTAGACTAGTTAATTCAATGTAGTTGAATTTGTGATGAAAAAAATTGAAGAAATTTAATGTAACCCTTGTATGTTGCTTGCCTAGAGGCCCTAGAAGCAAAATGAACCAATAAATCCAATTGAAGAATACTAAAAATGCTTTGCTTGTTTTAAAATTACAGCTTACAGGAAGATTTGTGACATTTCAGAGTTCATAAACCATGCCAACAACATACAGTCTAAAATTAGAACACAAAATTCAGTTTTAAACAGAAGTTTACTTCTTTCCTTGCTTTGGAACAAGTTATAATGTTTACAAGGTGAGTGAGTTTGAATGGTGGATTAGTTTGTTTTATAGTTATTAAAAGCTTTTAACTACACATTAATCTTTTGGTAGCCTATAGGTTTTGTGCATGGTGTCAGAAAGCTGTTGAATTAGAAGCCTGAGTGAGATTAAGTACTCAAATTTAACAAAACAGTTTAAAACAGAGTTAGAAACTAAAAGACTTTACTGCATCTAACTCTTAACTTTGCCTTTTTACATTCCATTATCATCAAGGAAAACCTTGGACCTGAAAAGGGAGATAGAAATTCATTAAGGGAAGAGAATTTTTGGCATGGGCCTGGGTCTTCACCATTCACACATTGATCTTTGAACATGTCCTTAGAACATAGTTATGTATTATCAAGAAAGATGCCATAAAGATAATACTTCAACAACCAGAAGAAGGGAGAAAATAGGAAGTTTTAGCAGGAAGCGTAATGAAAGGAGTTTATGGAGAATTTTAAGAGAAGATGGATTCAATCTCAATTGAAATGCTTAGTTACATTTGGATCTTATTTTCTATGATTTCTATCAGAGGGATTTTGTAGTAATTATACAACCATTCCATGAAAAAAAAAAAAAGAGTTTATAGAAATTGTAGTTTAAAGAAAAACAACTCAGCCGAAAAATCCAGTTTTAAAAATGAGCACAGAAATATTTGCTAGTATGGTTCAGGATTTAAAAACAGTATTTCATGAGAGCTTTAGTGTTTCATATTGTTTATCCAAAAAACCTGATGAACTAACCAAAATTTAAAAACCAAAATATGTCAAAAACATTAATTACATAGGCTGATTACGATCTGTTTCAGTATTGAGCATCTTATCTTTTGTGAAATGACTTTGCTATTTAGTATTCAAAATTTAAAACCTAAGTTTATTGCCTTTGCTTAAAAAAAAAAAATTAATTGTATGACAGTATTTTCATTCACAGTTGAACAGTGACACCTCCTGAACAGTGACATCTCCTGAGAGTTCAAATTTTTCTGTTGGAGAATATATATCTGTAAATTTCACTATATGTTACACTACTTAATTGGAGGTCGATTCAGAGTTGTAAAGTATGGCTTCTATTAACAGTAAAATAATTTTTTTAATGTGTGGATCTCAATGTAATTGAAGGGAGGTTGTAGCAACAATAAATTATTTCTCAAAAATAGATTAACTTTCTTTGACTTTGAAAAGCTGTCATCTGAAGAACTTGACACTTACCATCACAGCTGGGTAACGCATGATTCCACTGATGGTTTCTTTCACATATGAGTGGTTCTTCATCACTCAGTGTATACCCTGGATCACAGCTAAAAGTTACTGTGGAGCGGATATTAAAGTTGTTACCATGGCGATGACCATTCACAGGAATCCCCGGGTCAAGGCAGGAATCTGATTCCAGAGTAACACCTGAAACATGCAGATTCAGTTTGTTTATTTCCACTTTTTTTTTTCCAGACAGTAAAGAGAAAAGATCCCCAATTAAACATAAAATGTTCAAGACAGGAGGAAGCAAGGCCCCCAAAAGAGAATTACTAGCATTCCCTGAGAACTGATGTGGGATATAAAACACTTTCCCTAGCTGCTGTCATTCACTCAGAGCAGAATTTTTCAATTTTCATTCTCAAAGAACACAAAAGTTCAAATAAAGTAGGAAAATATTGAAGTTTGAAAGTATATTTTATCAAACAATAAAAAAAAAACCACCAGCAAAACACTGCACATCTGAAACTACAGGAAGATACTAAAGTTCAAAGTGCAAATACAATTTCTACTAATATGTGAACCATACTTTATTACTCCATTTCATCTATTAATCTCTAATACCGTGGGACAATTCAACCTTCCTCTGTCAAAGTAATGGGGGTTTGAATTAGTAAGACTCAGTGATGAAAAACTGCAATTAATGAACTCAGAAACTAGTCAATCCCCATAGATACTCCCATCTGCGTCAAAAACAGAAAGAAAATGAACACAGCTTACACAATTGTGTAAGTCTGATCTGACAGGAATCACTAGTAATTATGTCTTATAGCAGAGATTGAATCATAAAATCATAGACTGGCCCAGGTTGGAAAGACCTTAAAGATCATCATGTTCAAACCTCCCTTCCATTGGCTGGAATGCCACCCACTAGACCAGGTTGCCCAGGGCCACATTCAACCTGGCCTTGAACACTGCCAGGGATGGGGCATCCACAACTTCTCTGGGCAACCTGTTCCAGTGCCTTACGACTCTCTGAGTAAAGATTTTTTTCCTAACATCCAATGTGAATTTCCCCTCCTTCAGTTTGAAACCGTTCCCCCTTGTCTTACTGCCTTCTAACTGGGTAAATAGTACCTCTCCCTCTTTTTTTATAAGCTCCTTTTAGGTATTGGAAGGCTGCTATGGGGTCTCCCTGAAGCTTTCTTTTCTCCAGGCTGGACAATCCCAAATCTCCCAGCCTGTCCTCATATGGGAGGCACTCCAGCACTCTGATCATCTTCGTGATCCTCCTCTGGACCCACTTCAAAAGGTTCATATCCTTCTTATGCTGAGTGCCCCAGAGCTGGATGCAGTACTCCAGGTGGGGTCTCATGAGGGCAGAGTAGAAGGGCAGAATCACCTCCCTTGACCTTCTGGTGGTGCCTTTCTTGATGCAGCCCAGGATACGACTAGCCTTTTTGGCTGCAAGTGCACATCATGGGCTCATATCCAGCTTTTCATCTACCATGACTTCCATGTCCTTCTCCACAGGGCTACTTTCAACAAGTTCCTCTCCCAGTCTGTACTCATGTCTAGGATTGCCTCGTACCAGGGGCAGGACCTTACACTTGGACTTGATGAACCTCATTTGCTTCTCTTGAGCCCACTTTTCAAGTTTGTCCAGGTCTCTCTGGATAACATCCCATCCTCCTGACATGTGAACTACACCACTCAGCTTCATGTCATCTGCAAACTTCTGAGGGTGCTCTCTATCCACCTGTCTATGTCATTGATAAAGATATTAAAGCAGTAGACCCAAGACAGAACCTTGAGGGACAACACTCATCACCAGTCTCCACCTACACATAGAGCCATTGACCACAACTCTCTGGCTATGTCCATCCAGCCAATTTCTTATCCTTTGAATTGCACACCTTTCAGATCCATAGCCCTCCAATTTAGAGATAAGTATGCAATGTGGAACTATGTCAAAGGCCTTACAGAAATCTAGGTAGATGACATTGGTCAGTTTTCCCTCGTCAACTGTTGCAGTCACTCCATCATAGAAGGCCACCAGATTGGTCAGGCATAATTTATCCTTAGTGAATCCATGGTGGCTTTCTAAAATCGCCTCTGATTTGCATGTGCCTTAACATTGCTTCCATGACAATTTGCTCCATGATCTTCCCAGGCACAGAGGTGAGGCTCACCGGTCTGTAGTGCCCCAGGTCCTCCTTTCTATCCTTTTTAAAAATGGGAGTGATGTTACACTTTTTCCAGTTACTAGGGACCTCACCTGATTGCCATGACTTTTTAAAAACAATGGAGAGTGGTCTAAATCTGCCAGTTTCCTCAGGATTCTTGCATGTATATCATCAGGTCCCATAGACTAGTTCCTGCTCTTCGCTTAAAATGGGAAAGCCTTCACTCACCCAACACTCACCTAGAACTACTGATTCTTGGTAGGTGCTGGAAGCTTGGCTGACATTGAAGACTGAAATGAATAACTCATTGAGTAGCTCAGCCTTCTCGGTAGCCGATGTCACCAGTTCTACATCCTTGTTTATCGGAGGGGGGACAAACTCCCTGACCTTTGTTTTTTGACTAATGTAATTCAAGAACTTTCTTACTGTTCTTTACAACCTTTGCCAATCTCTTTTCTATCTTAGCCTTGTCCTTCCTGATCCTATCCCTATACATCCGAGCCATTTCCCTATACTCTCCCCAGGCCACGTGTCTCTGCTTCCACTGCCTGTGCAATTCCCTCTTATGCCACAACTTAAGGAGCAGGTCCTTGCTCAGCCACACCAGTCTCATTCCTGCCCTGGCCAACTTCTTACACAGAGGCATGGAGAACTCTTGTGCTCTGAGAAGTGTGTTCTTAAAGAGTTGCCAGCTCTGTTGGCCTTTGTCTCTAAGGACAGTTTCTCAGGGGATGTCACTCATTAAATATTTAAATAGCTGGAAATTTGCTTTTCTAAGGTTCATAGTCCTGACTTTGCTCTTTGCCAGGCCTACATTTCACGAGACTGTGAACTGAAACAGAGCATGGTCACTGTAGCCAAGACTTCCTCCTATCCTCACCTCTTTAATGAGTTCCTCATTGAATAGTGTTTTGTAAATAAAACTGGAACTATACACTAAACAAGGAAAAAACCCTCCAAATTATCAAATGGAGGCTCATTAACTAAGCATTATTCATTACGCTTATAGTGATAGCAAACAATTTTGAAATGTAATTATGTAATGAGCTATAATGGACACACGCAAGAGAATAAAGACTCTCTATTGGGATAAAAGGAATTTCTTTTATTTTCTGTTACTATGTGTGGTCAGTTAAGCTTGCCTGGCTGCCAGTCTCCCACCCAGCTACTCTCTCACTCCCCAGCTCAACAGTACAGGGTCAGAAAATCAGAGAATATAAGACAAAAAAGCTCATGGGCTGAGGTAAAGATAGCGATAACATTACAAATTAGCATCACAGACTCAATTTAGGAAGATTGACGTAATTTATTTTCAACTAAAAACAGAGCATGATGTTGAGAAACAAATACAAAAAATAAAACACAACCACCTGTGTATTTGGTGTGTATAGAATCATAGAACAATCCTAGTTGGAACGGACCCACAAGGATCATCAAGTCCAGCTCCCATTAGGCACAGGACAAAAACCCCAAGATCACACAAGGTGACTAAGGGCATTGTCCAAGCATCTCTTAAACTCCACAAGATTTGGAGCCATGACTACCTCCCTGGGCAGCCTCTTCCAATGCTCCACAACTTTTTTCTAACATCCAGCCTGAATTTCCCCCGGGGACAGCTTCATACCATTCCCCCGTGTCCTGTCACTGTCCACCAAAGAGAAGACCTCAGACCCCACTCCTCCCTCTCTGGTGAGGAGGTTATAAACTGCTATGAGATACCCCCTCAGTCTTCTCTTCTCCAGACTGAACAGGCCAAGTGATTTCAGCCTTTCTTCATATGTCTTCCCCTCCAAGCCCTTAACCATCTTTGTGGCCCTCCTCTGGACGCTCTTCAGCAACTTCATGTCTTTCCTGTATTGTGGAGCCCAGAATTGCACACAATGCTCCAGGTGAGGCCGCACCAGTGCCGAGTAGAGCGGGACTATCACATGTCTCGCTTGGTTAGTGATGGAGTGCTTGATGCACCCCAGGATCCGGTTGGCTTTCTTGGCTGCTGAGGCACACTGTTGACTCATCTTCATTTTACTATCTATTATTACTCCCAGATATCTCTCAGCAGTGCTGCATTCTAGACTAACATTCCCCAGGAAGTAGGTGTTTTTTGGGTTACCCCTCCCCAAACGTAAAATCCGTCACTTACTCTTGTTAAATTTCATTTGATTTGTGGCTTCCCAGACCTCCAATCTATCCAAATCTCTCTGGAGAGCCTCACATCCTCCAATGGAGTCCACAGCACCCCCCAACTTAGTATTGTTTGCAGACTTACTAGTCCTTCAAGTCCTACATCTAAGTCATTTATAAAGATATTAAAGAGTATTTGTCCCAAGATGGATTCCTGAGGTACCCCACTCATCACCTGCCTCCAGCCGGAATTCATGTCAGGGTTTTTATTGTGGGGTGGCTTCTGTGAGATGCTGCTAGAAGCTTCTTCTGTGTCTAATGGAGCCAATGCTAGCTCACTCCAAGACAGACCACTGATGGCCAAGTCTGAGTCTATCAGTGACAGTGGTAGTGCCTCTGTGATAACATAAGAAGGGGGGGGGGGGAATGGCACAACATCAACTGCAGCTGGAGAGAGGAGTGAGAATGCAACAGGAACAACTCTGCAGACACCAAGGTCAGGGAAGAAGGAGGGGGAGGTGCTCCAGGTGCTAGAGCAGAGATACTCCTACAGCCTGTGGTGAAGATGCTGGTGAGGCAAGGTGCAGCCCATGGAGGTCAATGGTGGGGCAGATATCCACCTACAGCCTATGGAGGGCTCCACAATGGAGCAGCTGGATGCCCAAAGGAGGATGTGACCTTGTGGGAAGCCCATGCTGGTACAGGCTTCCAGTAGGACCTGTGGAAAGAGGAGCCAACACTAGAGCAGGTTTGCTGGCAGGACTTGTGACTCCATGAGGGATCCATACTGGATCAGTCTGTTCCTGAGTGACTGCACCCTGAGGAAAGGACCCACACTAGAGCAGTTCATGAAGAACTGCTTCTCATGGGAAGAGAACAGCACCTGCCCCTTTGCTTCCCTTTATGCCATGATATATCTATAACTTCCTCAAAAAGTAAAGGTTTTTGGAATTATAGATAAGAGGGTTGGAAGCAGGACTACCAAAAAAACCAAACCCATAAATAATGACTCTAACTTGCACAGAGAAATATTCCCTGCACCCTCCAGCTATTCTTTTATCTTGGTTAGAATTCAGATTTGAAAGCTTATGATCCAGGTTTCATGAGGTATCCCTGACATATTTAAATTCCAGATGAATAAGTTCCTTCTAGACTTGAGTGCATGCTGTTAATGCAAATATACCATGTTAGCTGACACAGTACATTTTTAGATTCCATTCACCTGGCTTAAATTACTTAATACAGATTCAGAGAACCATTTTAAATCTATAATATGTATGTTCCCTAAGTAAAGATCACATATAAAATTTTAACTCTGATACACATTTCTTTTTTTCAGACAAACTATAGTTCATGTTTTAAAGTATGTTAGAGTGGATGCAAGTCTTGTATTTCCTTTCTGTTAGGGCACCCTTTCACTCCTGCCTGAAAAAATCAATTGCTTTGGTATTCTGAGTCACATATAACAGGTAAACTCAGCAGTTTCTTTTTGAAACAATAGCTCTAGATTACATTGACTATGTTGTTTAAGTTTTTTGCAAGGAAACCAAAAGCTGTATCAACTCTACCTACTTCCAAGTTCCTGACTGAAATGGTGGTGCTGTATAAATAAAAAAATTCAGCTCAGGCAACAAAGCTTCATTCCCAGGGGTAAATATTCATTATGTAATATTTACCAATTGTAAACATAGTGGAAAAGAGAAAAAAAATTCTTTGCTGCTTTGGACAAAGATTTGGGTTTTTTTCTTAATAGGAAGATTTAGGATTTTTTTCTTAATAGGAGATCTGGTTTTGTCTTTAAAAACACTGACTACATCTGCTTAGTACTTCAATGTTAGTGCTTATTGTAGTTACCTTCTCTCCAGCATATGCACATTTGTCAATGTAGAGGTAAAGATCAATGAAGAATGTGTGTCTGATACCCATTACAGAAATGCTTTGGGAGCTCCCAGTGATAATTAGCATGAGAAGAAAGAGACCGCAACAAACTCAGGAACATGTACAACACAATGCAACACAGAGACAATTTTTGTTCTGTGCGAAAATTAGTGTGAGAAGAAACCAATATGGACAGTAAGAACAACTTAAGAAGCCTTGTGGAATAAGCATACTGATATAAGTATTACATCTTCAGCAAGCCTTTGCTGTGAGTACAGCCATACTCATTCCAGTTGATGACAGGTAAAAAGTCTCTGTTTATACTGCATTTTTTCTACGGTGTGGACATTCAGGGCAAGACTCAATTTCAGTTTAAGATATTTCCATTGATGTGTCTGTAGGCTTGTGTGGTCTCTAAGCTCCTTTCATAATCAAAAGAGATCTGATCAACCCAGTCAGTGTAAATGAAGGGACAACCTAATCGGCAAAGTTACAAGGAAAGCAATTCTGTTGTCTCAGTATACATTTCTAGTGCCATCCTATCATAAACAAGATGTCTCCATGGAACTGGTAGATGTGGCGCAGGACTTGTGTGAGATCCAAACTTCTAGTGCAGTACTTGGCAACTAGGTGCCATAGCACCTAAAATAACTCCATGCTTAAGCAATTGAACACAGGCCCTGGATTCTACTTCAGTTTAATTCTACTGAATTGCTCCCTGGACTCTACTGATTGTGTTGACCAGATCCCCATTGCCCAAAATACAAGCTTCAGGCTTGTTGTAGTTTGGATGAAATAACGAGACT
>VWZO01019118.1:0-105766 GCA_013396975.1 Bucco capensis
CGCACACCAAAAAGGGAACCATTTATTATGGTGAATAACTAATTTCAGAATTTATAGCGCTGGATTTTCGTTCCTGTGCCATTTATATTACAGAAGGAAATTAAGGGGCGGGCAGGAGGCTGGCTGGACATCTTTCTGCGTTATTGCTTGTCTGCCATTTGCAAATCATTATTAATTGTGGCCCGTGTCGCTGGTGCAGCAGGGCAGGGTGCCTGGACAGCCAGAGCAGACACACATATCTCTTCATCAGGACCCCAGCCGCTAGCCCTGGAGAGCCAATTACCCCTCCCTGATTGGTATCAGATAAGGAGGGAATTTTTACAAATTAGGGAATAAATAGAATTTCCACACGTGGAGCAGGGAGGGCTTGAGAGGCAGTAATGAAAAACGATACATCACCATCAGCCAGACAACCCTATTCATACGCCGATGCATTACGCTCACTACTCATAATCCCGCTGGGTGACAGACAGCCGCTGAGCCGGCCCAGCCAAGCCAGAGGGGAGCGCATCCCTCTGGCCAGCCTGCTCTGAAGCATGGCCTCCAGCCTCCAGCACCCTTGCAGCAGCCCAGGGTGGTCTCCCTTCCACTCGCTCTGTGGCATAGTCTCTGCTGTGCCCTCACAGGGCACACTGCCTACTTGGCATCACCTGGCTACGTGGGCAGTGGGGACAGACGTCCTGGCAGGAGTGACCCCACATGGAGCCGTCCCTGCTCTAGTGCCCGCATGAGAAGCCCAGCAGGACGAGACTCCAAACTCAGGCCCAAGTTCAGCAGTTTAAAGTTGGCAGGCAGGCACCCAGCTGCATCCTAATCTCTCACCTGACTTTCATGGTCCCTGTGGGTAAAGCATGTCTTCTCCCAAATTATCCATCTCAAACTATGGCCTCAAAAAGACTCTGCCTCCCTTCATGGCTCATGGCAGCATTGTGCTATCACAAGATCCCTACCTAACTTCTGGAAAGGATTTGCCTTTTTGTGCTATTCAGCCCCCAAATCAGCCCTGCGGCTCTCAGCTCCACTGCTCACCAGCCCTGGATCCCGCTGCACCAGCACAGTCTCTCTGTCACCTTGTGAGCAGTGCTAGGGCTTGAAGAGAGAGCAGGCAGTGCTGGCTCCAACCAGCCACAGAAGCGAAGGATGTGGTCCTGAACAGCTCTGCTCCTCTGGGAACAAGCTTGCACTGGGGAACCTCCATTCTGTCGTGAGCCTATCACTGAGGCAGCCCCAACACTAGCCCTTGCTCAAGACAGGCCCCAGAGCTGCTGGCTGCTGTGTTGCCCATGTTGATACATCCACTGTCAAACGCTGGCAACTTCCTGTGGCAGCACAGTCCTTTGCCCTAGGCTGTGACAGTGCTGGATGGCCCTGGGGACAGAGCTAACACCCAGCTAATGTGAACCTGGCACGTGGCTGGTCTTAGAAAGCAAATCCTGGAAATGTGGGGACCTCACCAACATTTGAGAGCCCAGCTTGTGCTGCACTCCCTAGCATTGGAGCCACATGCCTCTGCACCCGTAATTAGCTCTCCCTTATGACAAGCACGTCACTAAACAAAATGCTCGGCAGGAGATCAATCTCGCCTGTAAGTCATGCAGCCTTTAATTTATTCAGCATACAATGTCGCTCCACTGCTGCCTTCCTGTAATTTATACCGTACACTGTCGTGTATTATTTAACTCGTCTGAGTATTTTACAGCTTGCCTGAAAGTCGCTGTGCAAAATAAAGTCATGGTGGGGCACTGATGAGGTGCAGGAAGGATGTAATCTTCCTCCTTCATCTGGGGCTTGGTATGGGACCCCTGACCTGGCTCAGGGACAAGGTGACAGTGACAAGTTCCTGCAGAAGTTGGTGGCTCAGGATCTCCCTCTCCAGGGCTCTGTGAATGGGAACAGGAGTGGGAAGGAGAGGTGGGTCCCCACAAGAGCCCAGTAAACTGCAAGCTCCAATGCCAGTGCTTCTTTTGAAGAGGAAATGACGGCAGCAGTGAGGAGAGGGCAGCAGGGCTCCTGCCTGCTAGGGTGACTGGGGAGATCCATCTGAACTTGGAGACAGGACAAGGCAGAGATGCTCTCAGCACTCCTCCTCCTGGCTGTGCTGCATGCTGGAAATGGCCAGGCTGGTGCATGCCCCTTTCTGCAACATAGATGGAAGGTCCCTGCCCATGGGTGCTGCTTCAACACAGAGATGCCAAAGCAAAGTGAGGTGAGGAAGGAGGCCAAGGGCCCCACAGCGTGGTTCAGCAGATGCAACAGCCTCATCTCCTGGACCAGCCTGGGCAGACTGCTGGGCTGCAGGCAGCTGCCAAAAGGAGACAGGATGGGCAATGAAGGTGAGCAAGCATCAGCACTGTCTAGTCCTACCAGGACCAGAGCAAAAGAGAAGTCCAGGGGATGGGTGGAAGCCAGGATGCTGCTGCAGCAACACTGCCCAGCCCATGGCCAGTCAACCACCATGGCTCTGCCTTTGCCTTGCCTCCACAGCTGGGACCATTGCTGCCACTGCAGCAAGATCCTGGGGAATGCTGGTGGGAGCGGACAGCCCTGCTGGGATTGTGGGGCTTCATCCCATAGGCAGGGCACTGGGGCTGTCCCATCACCCCTTCTCCTGTTGCACAGGCCGGAACAGGCAGAGGGAAGGCAGGCAGCATGCGTTGGGGTGGCTCCTTCCTGGCCCCTCCAACAGGACACATGGCAGCAGCAGCCAGGCCCTGAGAGCAGGGAAAAGGTCCTACCCTAAAACTGAGTAAGGACTGAGGCTGGACTGGGCTGAGAGATGGCTGGTAGATAGTGTGGCTGCTCTGAGCAGCTCACCTAGTGTTTGTCTTTGGCCACACAGCTGGATGGAAACAGTCAGTGATGTAGCGCTGGATATCCTCCGCAGGGAGGTTAAAACCTCTGTTCAGTGTAAAGTTGCCATATCTAAGCACTTATGATCATGATATTTATGGCTAGTTTATTCCAGGCTGTTAAAGGCAGCAGTAGTTATCCACAGATAAAGGGAATTCATGTCCCCTGATGCCTTTTCTCCCCTCAGCGAAGGCATGCCTGGCCAGAGCTGGATATTCGTGGTGTGTAAACTCACCTGATGGTCCCTGCCAGAGCCAAGGCCAAGGCCAGGCACATGGGTGCTCAGCATGGCAGGGACAGCGGCTCTGGCTCTGCAATGTGGGAGCTGTGGGAAAAGACATAAGAGATGCCATCTCCCTATCTCTGACCGATACTGCTGGGGGCCAGGAGATTCCCGGGCTGCAGAGAGCAATCAGTCTACCTTCTCACTGGTCCCCAACACCTGTGCAGGTGTCCTGCTTCCCATATCCCCTCTACACACTGCCATGCCCTGTCGGAGGGAGAGTTTATTTAGGGCAGAAGGCCAAACTGCTCTGGGGTTTTGCAGGGCATTTCAAGCCCCACAAGTCCCCTGACGCTGCCTGGTTGTTGTCCCTGCTGTGTGTCCAGCTCCTGACACCCAGTCCCGCCATGGGGACTAGAAGCCTAATTAAGGAGAAGTTTCAAGAGAGAAATGAGAGAGTTTATAAAGTCGAGTTTCTCCTGCCTGTGAGTGACATAAGATGTCAGAGAAAGGAAATAAAAGGCAAGGATGCAATTCCAGTGCTGCTGAGAGTGTGTGGCGAGTCCTAATGGAAAGTTCTCCTGCTCTTTAAAGCTTGGTCAGATGCCCTAGTTATTGCTTTAAAAGGACCCAGAATCAAACTGCAGTGCTGCACTCGAAGCCTTCAAATAAAGCAAGCTATGTTTCTGCAGGTCCAGTGAGGCAGAGGCAGGCGATTACACAGAGAAGGGCAGGTCTCTTTATCTTGGAGGGAGACCTACCTATTTTTAAACATTAGCTCCAAATCAGCCGCTCACCTCTTTGTCTCTCACAAACCCTCTCTCTCCTTCTGGAGGAGAGATCAAACACCAGCCCTGCTGCCATTGTTTCTCTCCCAGTGAGATGGATGCGGGACTGTAATCTTCCCACAAAGCCTCATGCTTCAAAGGCATCAAAAGTGCTTATTAAAAGTCCTAGGAAACTAATTTAACAACATCCCAAAGGCCTGGAAAAATCATTGCCAGCAGCTCAAAATATAACCTGGTGAGGGAGATGGGCCTCCATTCAACACAAGTCTGTCTGTGGGCAGCTGCTGGTGGGGTCAGGGTGCTTCGGCACACAGACCTGCTCTGCTCCTTGTGGTGTCACCACCCTGGTGCTGCCTGCTTCTCTGCTGGGGATGCAGCCAGGCAAGTATTGGGGACTCTACTCCCATGGCATTGTCAGCGCAGCTCACACAGGACTGTACCCCCACCAAGTACTTTGCTGGGCCAGAGGCATTCTTGCATGGTGCAGACAAAGTCAAAGAGCACTGCACCATCATGCAGGCAGGACTTCAGACTTGCCTCCAAAACATGAAAAGTATAAGGCAGCCTTTGCTGGCCATCTTGGTGGCTGCTGGATCAATAGTTTTTGTGCAATGCTTGCCCAGACTGCCAGGCCAGAGGGAGCCGCACACAAAGCAGACACATGCTGGCTCTGTACATGGTGTGGGCAGGGATGTCAGCCAGACCTGCAAAGCTGTGTCAGAAAGACCTGTGTGCTGGGTGTGTGTCAGCCCTGCACATCATCCACAGGGCTGGGCCGCTACATATGCCTTCCACTAACACATCTGTGCAGCATGGACATACTCCTAGTCACAGTGGCACAAGGGAGGGCTGTGCTCCCTTCCATCTCTGAGAGGCAGTCCCTGCTGCCAGCCTGTGCTAGGCAACACGCAGGACCTTGGAGCTGCGACCTGTCTGAACAGTGCAGGCTTCTGTGGAAAGGGGCAGGGGATGGAAATTAACGCTCCAGCCTCTGTCTCATCCTGCCCATTAGCGGGGCTGTTTTACTCCGGATCATTAAATATGTATATCTTATTACACGCCTTGTTACAGTATTGAGCTCTATTGACTGATAATAAATTCCAAGCATCATCCTGGTCATAAATTTATCTGGAGATGATGAAGACTCAATAATCTAGTCATGCAGATAATATGATAGGGCCTTAAAAAAGATCATTACATTATATGCCAAAATTAAAAGTGAAATACACTTTATTAACACTGTTTCCACAGTCGGGACCATTACTTGTTATATCTTCTCCTGCCCTCCCAACCCAACTGCACAATGTCCCTCGAGTGAGCCAGGGACAGTAAGACGAGGCAGAGCTGCCACAGCTTTACCCTGGAAGAAGGGTATAGGGACGTGGCAGGTCACATTGGGACTTTCCAGCTTGACCTCAAGGATGTAGGGCCCTGCCTGGTACAGCACCACTGCCCTGCCCTCTGAACATCTCCAGGTATCTCAACACATGCTGGTGCCTAATGCTACTCACTGCCAGCTAGCACCCTGGCTATAGCCATCAGGATGAAAGGCAGCCTTGTCTACAATCTCCAAAAGGAAAAAGCAATCCTCTGCAGCCTCAGGTCTCTTGAGAAAGTTGCTCACCCATTGGGTTTAACACAACAGCTCCCATTCAACAGCACCTCTGACTCAGGCTCTGGCAATCTGCAGAGCCAGGATGGGGTCCCTGGTTGTGCCCAGCTGCATTGCAGTGTGTCACAGACAGCTGGGGAGCAGAAACAGGGATGGGGGTGCAGTGGGTGTCCCAAGACAGGACGGTTCCCAGCAGGCTCCGAGAGCTGTGGTCAGTGCTAGTCTCACCAAGCTGCCCCTTGGTGAGATGGCGAGGGTGACCATAGCTTGGACCTTGGGGACCAGAGCCTGGTCCTTTCCTCCTATCAGCCATCTGAAGCCATTCCTCTCCTTCAATCTGAAGGTCACAGCCATTTAAACTCCTCTGATGAGGGCAGGTGGTTGGTGCCCCTCCTGCTTGGTGGGGCCAGCCTGGCCACACTCCTGCCTGCAGATCAATGGCACGTGGCAAGTTTAAAGCATCCCTCCCCTGGCCCCCCCTTCCCTCCACCACCTTCCTCTCCAGACATGCAAGGTGACGATCGCTGGGGGGGCCTGCAGATCAATGCTGCAACACAGATCGGCTGCTGGGAAAAACCAATCACAGATCAGATGGAAACTGACTTCTTCTTGTATCTGCCTGGCTCTTGCCAGGATATATTGGCTGGAGAAATCCGATGGCGAGAGGAGACAAAGGAGGAGGTGATAGGGCGAGGAGGAAAGGGCTGATAATGCTCCTGCCGCGGCCGCTCTAATCTGTGACAGCCCGAGGATTTGCTGAAAACCATTATCACATTGCTCTCCCTTCCCTTGTCCCTGATAAAGCCCTGGCTAATCTGTTTGTTGCAGGTATCGAACAAATGCATTTAGCAAAACAAGGGGTGCGTGTGTGCCAACCTGCCCATGGAGCAAATTTCTTTCCCTGCACTTCCAGCCTCACTGGCCCTGCTGGTCCATGCTGTGTTGTGCCTGGCATGGAAGAAACATCTCTGGCGACTGCCTTTTGCAAGTTTTGGGATGATTTTCTCTAGGCACTGCATTTCATCCTTGTAATGCAACTTGTGGTGATGATGGGCAAAGGTCTGGGGCTGGTTGGTGCTGTGGCACATCCCAGCTGGGAGCACCCACCGCAGCCCACTGTGTACCCAGCTGTGGGGCTGAGCACCCAAGACAGGGGGACTCAAGGGTGTGTGCTGCAGGAACGGCAACCAAGAAACCCATCTGTCACAGACCAACTCATCTCGTGCCTGCTTGTCCCAGTGCTGACCTCAGCCCTCCCCTTGCGAGAGGCTTTCTCTGGGGAGAAGAGATAATACAGCGGCTGTGAAAGCCCAGACCCGGGGCTCCCCCAGCTGCCTGTTACAAACAGTTCTAGTGGAACATTAATTATAGTAATTTAGCCGTGGAACACTAACTGCAGCCAGTGCAATAGCATTCAGTACATTAGTGGCTATAACCCACTCCTTAAAAAAGACATTTGGCTACTGACAGCTGATAAAATGAGTTGTGAAGCATAACCAAAGGGGAAAAAAAATAAATCAGAAGCACGCTGGGAGCAAGTTGTGGGACCAAGGGTGGGGGGCAGGACCCCACGGGGTGCTGGAGGCAAAGAGGTTGCAGATGAAGGGGTAGGATTCATCAGGGGGCCACAGCAGGGACCTTCCTGCTCACCACCCAGTACATGGGCCGGTGGGCTCCCTGTGCCTCAGGCAGGGCTCAGCAAGGCAAGGGGGGGCCACGTCTCAGCAGTATGTCAAACAGAAGGACATTTCCTTCTATCTCCCTGTCGCCACCCCAGGGCACAATCCACCTACATTCAATCTTTACTCCACTACACATGTTTCCTTTCCAGCCTCGGATTATTTTTTATCATCAAATTACCGTGGCGATAAGATGGAGTAGATGTGATAGTGAGCAGAGCGCCCGCCCTCCCTCTCCCTCTTCACCAGCATCCTTCTCCCTCCACTACCAGCCTCCCAGCTCTGAGTAGGAGGAGGGGGTTATCCAAATGTCAAGGGGTGAGGAAAGTCCTCTGGCAGCCAGATTCACTGGCTGGGACCAAATCATGGCTAGCAGCGAGTGCTTGGGTGTGGCAAGCAGCAGCTGCTGCACAGCTTGGGTGTTCAGCAAGCTGGCCGGGAAAACTTGTGGGGTGCTGTGCCATAGTGTGGGATTCTACTAGCAGCCGTGCCAGAGCCATGCTCCCCACTGCTCCACCGCAGCATTCTGCATCTCCACTGCACCCAATGGCCCAGCCTGACACCAGAGGTTGCAACAGCCTGGTAATAGTGGCAAGGCGGCAGAGACATGGGGGGCACTGGCACAGGGGTGGCCAGGAAAAGTGCATCCATGCTGTTACAGGCCCGAGCAATGCTGCAAGGCCCCGCTGTGATGAATCCTCCCCATCTCCTTGTTTACTCCAGTCTGCAACAAATGAGCCCCTGCCCATACAGGGATAGCTCATCTGGAGGAATGCTCTTTCAGGCCTCTTCCTCTAATCCCTATTAATTTAAATAATGCTTGGCGACTCTTCTCAAACTATTTATTATTTATCAGGTTTGTTTATTTGTAGCTAACAGGTAGCGCTCAGCATGCGTCCCTGGCACAGAGACAGGAGCTGTTCATCACAGCAGCTCCCCCACCATCCACCATCCGTCAATTACTCCTGCTTCCTTTAATTAGTAATGAGGACTAATATCTCTGCCTGGGATGGTGGCTGGAGCGGAACTTCCCTCCGGTGGCATCCAAGCAGCACAAGGGAGGGAATGAAAAATAAATACTTGCACTAGGCTGCTGCTGCTGCTTCTGAATGAGTAGGGGTTCTCATCAGCTCCCATACATCCCTTCCCAGGGGAGAAGAGTCCAGTCCCTGACAGTACCTCAAGTGTCCCCCTATACCAGTGGCTCCTACACAGCAGGGCAGAGGAGGTGTTGCCAGACAGGTCCAGATCTGTGGATGCCCTTTCCCACATGGCAGGGCCTTCCTAAACCATGAATGATCCCCTGCTGAGCCCCAGCTGCTGAGTTCTGCATAGGTATTGGCAAAGGAAGCCTAAATTAAATGCCCATTAGAGCCTCTGGCCTTGCCTGGTGGTCCTGGGGAGCTCTGTATCAGAACATACCATCCAGAGGCAGCCTAATAGCGAAGGCAGCACATGATATAAATGGAGCTCCTTTGATTTATTGACTGGGAGAAGTTTTTACACGATAGCCCATTAAGATGGACGGCTCTGTTTACAGCCAGGCCATCTAGCTATAGGGACCCTCAACTGGATGGTGTGTTTTGCTATTGCTCTTCAGGCAGACATCTCATTAAGGGGAACAGCATATGGAGCTCTCTGGATCTATACTTCATGAGTCCTGAGGGAGGCTTTTACCATTTTTAATAAGCGGGCAAGGTTAGCAAACCTGCAATGTAGTGACCTCCCCTCCCTATGCAATGGATCTCCCTGAAACGCAGAGAGCTGGACTCACCATGTATGTGTGGGACTCCATAAATCACCTCTCTGCTGCCAGCCAGGGAAACTGGCTGGGGAGGACAGCAAGAGGGGCCAGGCCAGGCAACATGGTATCCGATATGTGGTGGCAGTGCATGGCTCAGCTGGATGCACTGGCAGGAAGCAGTGCAGAGTGTGCCCCTGCCTATCGCACCAGCAGGGTGATGGGCAGCATGTGGGTAGAATCATAGAATTACAGAACAACCCAAGTTGGAAGGGACCCACAAGGATCATCAAGTCCAACTCCCATTAGGCATAGGACATAGGTGGCTCAGCTGGCAAAGGTGCTTTAAGGAAAGAGTGTTAACATGATAGCCACAGTGCAGGAAATGAAACCCCTAGCTGGCTGTCGAGGGGGGATTATTCCATATTCAGTAACATGGCTGTTTAGGAGAACAAATAATCTCTGGCAAAGACCTCTGGCTCTTCTCTGATCTGATAAAGCCATGCAGCCTACAGGTAAGCTGACCCCTGCAGGGGCTGCAAGCTGGGACTGCCAGGGCTGGAGGAGAAGTGAAGAGGCAGACGAGCTGCCACAGGCTGGAGTGGATGGGCTGCCAACAGCTTGCCCAGTACACCTTTCCAAAGCAAAAGAGCTTGTGCAAGGCTTGGGTGCTCAGACACCACTTAGACCCCCAGGTACAGCACCACAGACATATGGCCTCAGGACAGTGGGTAACACATGCTCCCAGCATCTACTCCTGGCCTGGGTACACAGCTATGTGCTTACCTGCTCCCCAACAATGGCAATCTGGCTCTTGCCCATCATTCAGCCCTTAAATCCCTCCTGTGGTACCAGCTAACCCCTATAATCGTCACCAATCATTGGTGTTTATCTTACACATCAAAAAAAATTTCACACCATGGAAAAATCTGCCAGAAAAGCAGGGGATTGAGAATGCGATTGTTTCAAGAAGTCTGCCTGAAGAAGGACAAATGGACAGATATAGTAGCATATTTGGGTCTTTTTCCAGCAATTCTCTCACAAACAGTGTGAGCATCTTCAAAATGAAATTTTGTAGGCGATTAGCTCACAATGTGAACTTAATTGCTTTTGGTATTTAAAAAATCCCATTAAATTAAATGGCCGAGATATTGAGGCTTAAGCAATGGCTGCTTCTAATGCACAGTAACCACCAGCCTCATTACTGGGATGCCAATTCCAGCGGTGGAAGGCACAGACTCATGCGACGTGACCAGTGCGGCTCTTAAAAGTTCCCTCCCAGCTCCCAGCCCGTGAGTGAAAGAATCACCAACAGCAGTGAGAGGATGGCTCAGAGCAAGGCTAGCATGGAGCAGCAGCCCAAAAGTATGCTGAGTTCCTGGTTCCCCAAAGCATCCTTGTTGGACTGGACATCTGAGTTCTGCTCTGCCAGGACATCAGCGTGACCTTCACTGAGCTGCTTTGGTCCCCATTCCTTGGTGATTTTGTGGTACTTGCACTGCCTGCACTCAGAGAATGGCATGTGTGCAGATCCTATGAGTGACTATTAAGTGATGTGAGCTCAGTTGGTACCATTATCCTCAGTGACAGCCCCAAAGCTGGCACCTTGCACCTCTGTATGCCAGCACCATGCAGAGGGGCTCTCCTCTGCCACAGAGCCAACAGCACTGCCCTGCTTTGCGTTTAGTGCCGTAATACAACAGAGCGGCCAGCGGTAGTGCTTTCACCTTACTTTACTTGTTTGTTTAAATTATTTACATTCCTCAGATGCCAGATTGCTCTCCAAAAGGATCATCCTTTTGGCTGCTGCAGCTTTAAAATGACTTGCATCCATCACTCAATCGCTTTCAGGTCAAACACACGCTCCTGACTTAATGACCACATTTCCGCAGCAACAAATCTGTCACTGCTGTTTGTTTAAAGCCAACAATCTGTAGGAGCTCTGTGTGCAAGGATTGAATTAACTCAGCATCTGAATGACTGCGGTGCCAGATCATTCAAATTGCACCTTTCCTAAGATCTTCCAGCAATGTTAATTAATGTTCCTTGTGCAACATGCTGCAGTGCACATGGCTGTCAGAGAGAG
This sequence comes from Bucco capensis, assembly GCA_013396975.1. Lineage (NCBI taxonomy): Eukaryota > Metazoa > Chordata > Aves > Piciformes > Bucconidae > Bucco > Bucco capensis. The sequence goes on from VWZO01019118.1 coordinate 10,980, forward strand.
CAAAGCCCAATGCCTGTGGGCCTGGAGCCACAGAAACCAGGCTCCCAGCTGCCCCAGCCTCAGGAGCACGGGACAGGTGTGTTTTTAGAGAAAAAGAGGGGCTGGTGGCTCCCCCTTGCTCTGACACAATCTACTTTAATTTTCCCCAAAGTTTAGAGATTCAGTTGAGATATTCCATGCTGAATGTCCAACTTATGCTGATTTTTTTGCCCAGGAAATCCCATCACAAACCATTAATACATTGCCATCAACGAGGGTGAAAATTATGTCACTATTTCCTTCAAATCCAAGCCACTTGTGGGGATTTTTTGTGCATGCCCAGATGTTTTGGAAGCCTTGAAGTCTGTCGGGAAGGTGATTTTGGGGCCAGGGAGTGTCTTGGATTCCAATCAGAATCTTTCCAGAGCTAGCCCTGCCTGCAGTCCTGGGTGGCCCAGCCCTGCTCCTAGTTGCAGCAATCCCACTGGCACCTGCTCCAGGCAACTGTGTTGCGAACCCGGCTCTCCGGGTACTTGATGACTTCCCCAGGAAGTACAAGGGAGGAAACTGCTTCATTGAAATACTTCTGCCAACAAGAGATGGAATTGGGGAGGAAACAGCGACGCAGAGTTAGTACGGCTGGTGGCAGGGAGAGCTGAAATGATTGTAGAGAAATGGAAGAAATGACCAGGACAAGGAAAAGAGGACAAAGAGCTGGGACAGGGATGGGGAAGCAGACTGAGCCTGGAAAGATGTGCAGAGAAGGAAGGAGTGGGATTCAATCTAACACCAAACCACCTAGGTCTCCTGTTGCCATCCACAGCCTCCAGCTACTCCAGCCCTTGCCCACCAGAAAGTCCTTGGTCCAATGTCCTCATCCCAGGCCCCCAGACACTGTCTCTGTTTGTCTGGGGCATTCACATCTCCACAGATCAAAAGTGGGGTCTGCTGGAAGGTCCTAACCTGGAGAGCTAGAGCCTTCCCCTAGCCTCCCCTCAGCTTGCTGCAGTTAATTGGGGTACTGCTCTAATCTCTACCTAACATTGATTTCAATTCAGCTCCAGTTTTCTTCTTTGACCTTCTCTCCTCCAGACCCTTCTTGTAAACAGAAAACAAATCCTCAAAAATCCCCTTCGTTCTTCCCTGCCGCCTGTGGTATCCTCCCCAGGGCATGCTCACCCTGGCTCCAGCATGGAGATGGAAGCAGTGATGCTCTGATGCCATCCAAATCAGAACAGAAAACCATGATAAAGGGACTTCCGGATGTTTTTTTCTGGGACAGTTACATTTTTTCTAGGAGCCTGTGGATCCAAGGGTCATGTGAGAGTGCTCCTGACTGTGCCCACATCTCAGCTGCAGAGTTGCATTGCTGGAGGAATCTCTTCTCCTCACCTGAAAACTGGACCCCCTGTGTTGCGCCCCAGCCCTATGTGGGCTGGGATGCTCCAAAGGCAAGTGGAAGGAGATGAGCTAACCATGAACTAGGGGAAGATCTCTCCTTTGCTGTGTCCTAGGGACATGGATTGGACACAGACTGGGAGAGCCTGCTCCCAGCTACCTGATGCCCCTGATGCTCTGTGGCATGACCTGGAACAGGAGCTAGCCACCTAGTGGTTAAGGTCAAGCTGCAGTGTGCTGGTGCAGACAAGCAGGGAAAGAGAGGGTCCTAGACAGTGCCTGGGAGATGTCCCGTGGTGAGAGACACTGTCAGCACCAGGGGAAGGGGACAGGAATTGACATCACACCTTAAGGTCCATCCCTGTCCATCCCTTCCTGGCACCGTGAAATGGGTGGGGGACCTCTGCCAAGGCTCCTTTCTTGAGAAATCCTGAATGCCAGAATTTCAGCCCTCCTGGGTCCCTTCTCTTCCTGGCAGCAATTCACTATGTAAAGAGGCTAGAAATTTATAATCATGCTCAAAGTGGCCACTTTGAAAATCTATATGTCTCTAGGCTCCCTGTATATCATAATGTCAACTCTGTGAATGCAGGCATCCATCAGAGGCCTCACATCACAGACCTCGGAGCTGTGATAAACACTCGGGAAATGCTCACTGAACCCTATGTCCCACCTCTGCCTTCTGGGGAAGAGACCTGGTCTTTGGAGAATGCCTCCATGGGGACTCCTCCAGAAGGGATGCCACTGGGTGCTTGTGGGTCGCTGATCAAAGATGGGAGTTCGATCTGGGTTCCTGTAGACAGAGCCCTCCCTGCTGACCCTTGCTGTCTCCCAGGAAGGGGGGCTTTCTTCCAGGAGAGACCGTCCAAGCCATCACCCTGTTTCCATGCCATGGCCACGCTGTGGTAACAATATCTGCAAAAAGGCAGCTCCCAACCCCCCAGTTCTGGGAAAGCCCTAGCACTGGGAGACTGATGAGCTACAGGGACATGAAGCACATTCAAACATCATCTCCACTCTCAGTCATCAAATCCCCATCCCTTGGCCTTATCAGCCCCAGGATAACTCTCCTGAGTTTGACTGAGAAAGACTAGCTCAGCATCAAAGGGTCAGGTTAAACTCCCATTCCCAGTAGGGAAACTAAGGCAGGGAGGTAAAGGACAGGACAGCAAATGCCAGAGCTAATCCTGAAGTGATGCTCCAGCCTGCTGCCCCTACTGTGCTGGCAGGGAGTTTCCACTGCACCTCTCCCAGTATAAGACAAAAAGCCCCCGATTTGCTTCATCTCCTTGAGAAGCGGGGCAGGCACCCTGCCGGTGAGATGCCCATGGGAGACCAGGAACGCTGCTCTCTGCCGACAGCGTGGTGACAGGACATGCAGGCTTCGCTAATGCTTTGCCCAGGCTGTTCTTAAAAATTTATTACTCTGTTGCAACATGAAAAATAAGACAGAGAAGTAATCATTAGTATAACTATAACTCCCTGTGCAACAGTCCCACTTGTAAATTGAGATTTATGATTGCAGTTGCCGATATTTTAGAGGCCGGTGCAGGCAGTGGTGGCAGTACAGCCCAGCTACACGCTGCCCCGCCGCAGTTACAGTTTATCACAATCTGCAGAGATTATTGCAATGAATAATACACAACAAGCTGGCAGTGAAGAACTATTCCCGATCAAATGCTTCTGTAAACAACTGAATAAATAATATTGCTCAGCTCCTCTTTAGAGCCCTTGGAAGCCCAAGGAAATCTCTCATTACTCAGCAGGAGACACAGTGGGGGGCTTGGAGATGCCATGAAGGAGGGACAGAGTAACTCTGGGCAGGCACTGGACATCCCAGGGACTGCCACTTGCCAAGCAGGCAGTTCACTCTGCTATTATTTGGCAGAAAAAGAGGCTGAGACACTGAAAAGACCTGCTCATGGTCCCACAGCTCCACATGCAGCCAGGAACAACCTGACAGACAGACAGATGCAAGCACAGACAGACAGGTATTCCTGTCCTCTCTTCTGCTTGGCAAGGCTTTTGCTCGCTTCTGATACTGAGTCAGCAGCAGGTGAAGAGCAAGTTCAGGGGTGCAGCCTGGCCCACAGGCAGCCAGCCCCTTTCCTCAGCCAGGGATGGGGCATTTGGGACCGAGCCTCTTGGCAGCAGGGCTCCACATGCTCCCTGAAATGTCACTAAGTAATGCAACGTGATCAGGGTTGTGTGCCAGCAGCTGTAGGAAGGGCATTTCTCATACAGCTCAAAAGGTTAAAGTTCAGCTCCATGACGTCCCATGTCCCCCCACTGCAGCAAGCTCCAGCTTGGCTGCTGTGCCATGCTGCCATGGGCATCAGGTCTGTAGAGACCCCCACCCAGAGAGCAAGCAGCAGAGATTCACCCCTTTCCCAGTACCTGTCACGTAGAGGTGCTTTATTTACCCTTCAAATGTCTATGCTTAAAATACAGTCAGAGGAGGAGGAGGGACTTAAAATGAACTAAGGAAGGATTATCATAGAATCACAGAATCATTTTTGTTGGAAGGGACCTTAAAGATCATCTAGTTCCAACCCACCCTGCAACAGCTTTCCAGTGTTTCAGAGGTCTCACACCATGCTTTCCGTGGGGTGGGTGCCCATGTGCCTCTGCCCAGACACCCACAGGCAGGGAGTATGCCCCTGCAACCGCATCCTGTCTGCTCCAAGACCACCTCCCAGGGCTGCTCCCTGCAGGCTCTACCTACGGCTGGGTCCTGGTGAAGGGTGAGAGAAGCAAAGCAGGAAAGTTTGCATCCTTGTGTCAGCTGCTCTATAGTGTCTCTATGTGCAGGAATCAGCTCCAATTAATCCCCCCTCAGCTTGGCCCGCCCGCTTCATTACCTCCCCTTGATGAGAACCATCAGTGGGGCCTGTATGATTTTGCTAATTAGCCTCACTTCGTTTATCATTTCCATTTTCTCCCAGAGACGCTCGGCTTGCCGGGCGACAGCTTCATCTCCTGCTGAAACAATGTGGCCCTTTCTGTGCCTGTCTCACTTAGCGCTGTCACCGCAGCCATTATGAAATTGGGGTTTCATTTACACACTAATTAAACATTACAGCTTGTTCACAATTACAACATGGGGATGAGGAGGTAACTAATTACTTAAGAAATGAGCTAACATTTATCTCCGATTCCTCCCCCCCAGCTCACTGCCCTCCTCTCCAATCAAGATTAGAAATTGTTGTTGGACAGCAGCAGCCCAACAGGCCCCTGGCTGCCTCCACATGCACCATGTCCCCTTCGGGGGCTGTACCAATACCCTAGCCTGGGGACAGTCCATCAACCCCTAATTGCAGCCAGGATGACGGGGGTCATGGCAGCAGTGTGTGGTGCTGTGCCCAGTGGGCTGCACAGGGACAAGGTGTGATGCTGGGCATTGCACTACCTGCTGATGTGGTGTTTCCCCAACAGCCTGTCCATGCACCAGGGACTGAGGTGCTCCCTGGGCAACATGGCCCTCTGTACCTACCAGGCTCTTGCCTGGCTCTGCGCAGAGGCCAGGGATGCCAGCACACCCTCCATGTCCCTGCTGATAGGCAAGTCATCCTGAAAAGACATTTTCTTCAGGGAGAAATTAACATTTAAAACTGAGAACCATTAGAGTAAATAAAGCAGGCTGTCACTTGGATCAAAAGGCAATGCAAAGTATGGGTTTGGAACACAAGTATGACTGGGGAGAAGGGTCCTGGGCAGCAGGCAAGGAGATAAAGGGCAAGGCCCCTTCGTTCACCTCTTGTAGTGAAGTGGCTGACATGGGCAGGCCAGCAACCTGTGTTCAGCCTAGCAGGGCTGGGTGCTGCCGCTGAGCAAGTGATAGCCTCCTTGCACGGGCAGCACAGGGCTGCCATATGCTGTCATCACAGGCTAACAGTCTTTGCCTCACTGCACCATGGACAGCCGGCCTACAGTGTGGGCAGTGGTCAGAAGGTGCAGGCAGGCTGCACCCAGAGCTGTAGATGGATTAGAGGACAGGGCAGTGGAGTAGGGTGACAGTGACCATGATTGTCTTGGGATGGATGAGAGGATGCATGGTCACCTGCAAGGCAGCAAACCAGCTGGTGGGAGAGAGGCTGGAGAGGCTGGGACACTGCTGCGGTGCCTGCACACTCCTGCAGGCTCTGCAAATAGGCAGCACTGCTGCAGGGCCTTTGAAACACAAGAGACTCTCCCCATAAACAGCTCTAAGCACTGGAAATGCTCTCAGAAAAAATACCTAGTTCAGCACCAGACAATTAAGGTTCTTTTGCAACTCTTAACCTGTGATTTTGAGACAAAGAATTTGGCCTTGGCATAATCTGAACTGCTAATTGCTTTCCTGATCTGCAGTCAGAGAACTGAGCTAAAGAATGGGCACAAAAAGATCACCTTCTCCATCTGGGAGAAAATTCAGAGCCACTCACCATGGAGAAGGGGATGCTCTCTTCCCTCCAAGCAGCTTAAAAAATAATGATCAGGAAACAGTTAAGCAAAAGGGGGGGGTGAACTGGTGGTTAGAAAAAAAAACCCTCACACCACTTTATAATAATAGTAACAACTCATTCCCATAGTTTTTATCCTTCCTGTCTTTAGCCCACCAAAAAAAAAAAAAAAAAGAAACCCTGAGCTAAACTACTGACACTGGCTGGGAGCTTAGAACTGCTGCATCAAACAGAGCCCTTGAATCTCCTGAACATAATTGTGCTGCCCTCTAACCTCAACCTTCAATCAGTGCAGTGTAACTATCTCATTTTAGCCTACAGGACACACCCCTCTGCTAACTAGCAGCCATATTCTTCTCATTAGGAGACTGTTCTGGACGGAAGCGTGGAGGCAAAGCGGTTGTCTCTCTTTTTCTCCCCCTTTCTTGGCTGTTATATATGTACTTCTGGAAGGGGAAAGCACTAGCAGAGGGCTTTGTGGGTGCTAGAGATGGCCCAGCTGCCAAGCTCTGAGTCCCCATGGTATGCAAATAAAGCCAAATTGCTGGTTCTTGGTTCGAAACACATAGGATGGGAGAAAGGCCTCTGGCCCCCAGGGAACTGCTGTTACGGGCGGGAGTCGACTTCCCAGCAAGATGCAGCTGCTGTGGCCTCTGCAGGGCATGGGGAGCCAAGGGCCTTGCCTACTGCAGGCTCACTCCAGGTGAAGGATCCTGAGATGACAGTGCTGGGATGTGGGTCCACTGCCCACTGGAGCCAGGCTGGGACGCAGCAGCAGGCACAGAGACACACGTGTCACAGGCAACCAGTAGTGCCAGCATCGTACATGCTGCCGAGGGGTGGGCAGCAAAGCAAGGGGCAATGCAGGGCTAGAGTGCAGCAGGAAGGTCTGCACAGAGACAGCCCTTCCAGCCAGGTGGTTGCTCCCCTTGCATGTTACAGACCTAACTGTAATTAATGGCAAGGCTAACTACAGGAGAACTTACCCAAGACTGCTGGGCACTCTTCATCACTGAGGGGGTTTGCATCACATCACTGGATAGGGTTTTTACATGATTAAAGATCAGCTTGGCATCATGGGGGAGTGAGGCAGGACAATCCTGCAGCCACTGGCACAGCAGCCCAGCCCCGCTGAACTCACTGCATCTCTGGGCCACCACCTGGACAAAAACTGATGGGAACTCTTGAGCCTCTGCTTCATGCCAACCCCTCAGAGACCTCCAAGCACACAGGGCACACTGGACACAGAACCTCAGTCCCAGCAGCATGGACCAGCATGCCCACCCTTTGCAGTGATCATGACCCTTTCCTCTTGGCCCCACCTCCAACTTCTGCACACTGGTGGCACCCAGTTTGGGGCCCAGGCTGGAAAAAGAAGAATTCAGCTGGTTTGAAGAACCCAGCTTCCTCCCCTTCTTTTTGGCGCTCAGGACTTTCTAGGACAGAGAGAAACAGTGCTGTCCCAATGCACGTCCACTGTGGGCTCTGCTGCAGGACCAGGAACAAGCCAGAGCTTGGGCAATTAATGGTACAACTGAGATCAGCCTGTGGTAGCTTTGGGAAGAACACTAAGGAGGATAAACAGGAGAGCAGATCCTCTCTGATCCCACTGCAGACCCACAAAGCATGCAAGGCCATGCCGGGAAAGGGCAGCAGTTTGGCTGGTGTAGCCCTCACCTCCTGCCAGAGCCCTTTGCCCTGGGATTTCAACTTGTTAGAAAATTGGGAGTGGAGGAATTATACTGATTTGTGTGAAGACAGGGAAAAACACAGCACTGGACAGATTTTCAATGCCTCACTGCTACCCAGCAGCACCTTCCCCATTCAGGCCTCATCCCTAGATCCTCTGCCCAGTTATACTAGTTATTAACATACTCTGAGTTCGTTATCTTAAACAGGCCACTCAGGACACCGGGCAGCGATCCTTAAACCAATTAATGTGATCCCTTGATTTCAGGGGAGAACGTAGAGGGGATTGTCAGTGCAGCGGTGAGGCAGGAGTTACGGGTCAGAGCTTAACAGCACAGAGGTGCCCGTTAGCTCTTAACAAGAGGTGGGGGCTGGCGGGCAGCTGCCAGACCTAACTTCTGTCGGAGGCCTTCTCTGCATCCCCAGCCCTGGCCCAGTGGGCACTGGGGGGAGTGAAGGAAAGCAGCACCATAGCACTAAACAGGCGTCTGGATGCCTAAAAATCCTGGACTGGGTCTGGCAGGAAGAGAGCAGTGATGGTACTACATTGTGGCACTCATCCCAGCACAGCAGACACACAGCACACAGAGGGCTCACCTCTGCTGCAGTGAGGATGGCCACAGTGCCACTGGTTCTTGCCCTGAAGTGCCAGGGGCAGCATCACCCCACAGGCCAAAACTTTCCTCCCTTTCTTTCTTTGCTTGGCCATTTATAAAAGCAAAGTTCTCTTGGCGAACTCTTTCAGGGGAGGTGGAGAGAGTAGGAAGCCAAAGAGAATCGTCTTGCCAGTCAAAGCCTTTAACAACTATTTTTAATATCAGGCAGAGGAGCAAGATTTTGAAATGAAACAGCCAGTGCCTCTTTGATGGGTGAGCTACAGATCTTGAAACAAGGTCCATTCCCTCCTCCTTCACTAACTAACAGCCATATTTCTCTCATTAAAGACAATCTGGCTGTATTTTCAAACTTCTTAACAAGGCGATCACCGTAATTTGAGATTTCTATTATCCATGCTCCTATTACAGCAGTCTTTTAAGCAGCTACCTTTTTTCTTTTTTTTTTTTTTTTCTTTCTTTCCCTGACTTTGTCTCTCCCCTCAAACTGCCATCAGTGGTAATGACGTGCAGGAAGAGCTGTGAAAACCATCTTTCCCCCCCCTCCCCTTCTTTTTGGTACTAGGTTGTGTGGGGGTAGCAATAAGTAATAAAATATAAAAAGCGAAATGAATTTTGGTTATCTCTTATCTGGAGTTTGGTTTTTAATCCGCCCATGAGCACAAACAAAGCCAATGCAGTACGTTATCTCCCCCATCAATCACAGACCCCCCCCCTCCCCAAAGACACCCCAGCTCTCTCCCCTTCCCAAAGGCGCCTGGCCACAGCCCCCTCCCTGCCCCATTAGTCCTTCACTAGGCTCTGCCAGATGGATGCAATTTGCATAATATCACCGATGGAGGCTGGCAGATCAACTGGGGTCAGGCTCTGACATCTCCAGCACAGTCTATCTCCAAGTGCTAATTNTGACTTTGTCTCTCCCCTCAAACTGTCATCAGTGGTAATGACGTGCAGGAAGAGCTGTGAAAACCATCTTTCCCCCCCTCCCCTTCTTTTTGGTACTAGGTTGTGTGGGGGTAGCAATAAGTAATAAAATATAAAAAGCGAAATGAATTTTGGTTATCTCTTATCTGGAGTTTGGTTTTTAATCCGCCCATGAGCACAAACAAAGCCAATGCAGTACGTTATCTCCCCCATCAATCACAGACCCCCCCCCTCCCCAAAGACACCCCAGCTCTCTCCCCTTCCCAAAGGCGCCTGGCCACAGCCCCCTCCCTGCCCCATTAGTCCTTCACTAGGCTCTGCCAGATGGATGCAATTTGCATAATATCACCGATGGAGGCTGGCAGATCAACTGGGGTCAGGCTCTGACATCTCCAGCACAGTCTATCTCCAAGTGCTAATTCGGACTGCATTGATCTCTCTTTCTGATTTCTTTGTCATTTATGTCTGCAATGGTTTGACAGGAGATACAGAGACAGACAAGTGGGGAAAAAAAAGAGGGGGGGAGAGGAAGAAGAGGAGAGGAACAAAGATAGTAGTTACAGATGTCTTTAAGGGAAAAAACAGATTAATCCAAGGACTCCTCTGAGGGTTACAACTTTGAAACATCCTAATTATCCTATTCTTACGAATTCCTGCACAGATTTAGAGGGGGGTCTTGTCAGGGAACTAAGTTAAATTGTGAGAGTCTCTCCAACTGGCTGCTGCCCGTTCCCCTCCTGCACCTTGCAATCTTTTCTCATTAGGTGAAGTGGGGCAGCGTTAAACCTGGCATCCCTTGCTGACACGGCCTTCACTCCATACCTCTGCCACCACTCTCGTTAAAGGCAGATCTTTGGTAAAACTTAGTTAGGAGTCTCTCCTCCTTGCAGAGAGGGATCATGTTTCACACAGCCACGAGCACCATGCTGCCCAGGGAGGCCAGAGTTGGTGGCTCTGTAACAACATGGATGCCTGAACCCTGGAGACAAGGACTAACCTGAGAGGGACAGCAGCATCCTTGCGATCCCTTGGGATGCAAGTGTGGGATGGCAGGTTTGAGGACACATTGATGTTGCAGGACAGTACGACGTTAGCAGACACCTTCCACTGGAGTCTGTTGCAAAGCAGGGCAGGCAATCCATGCTCTTAATCAAGATGTTTATGTTAACAGGAAACTTCCCCTCCTCACAGGTAAGGAAAGATGCGCTACCATTTAGCCTTGTCTGGGACACATCGCAGAGAGACACTAAGGCACCAAAAGAATCCACAGTGAAATCAAAATGTCACTCAGTGTTTTACATCACTACTTTTCACAGAAAAAGCTAATCATCTTCCAAGGCCTCTCACCTAGCATGGGTTGCACTGTGTCAGAGGATGTAACACAGTATTTGGGAAACACTGCTTGTCATAGCAGCAGGAGAACAAGTGCTAGCAAAGATGTTTTACCTGCCTAGCACAATATGGGACAGGGCTTGGTCAGCGCAAGGGTTGTTTTAGTGCTGTGGTGAGGGAGGATATTTTGCAAGGCTCAGCCACAGGATAGGATAAATAGCCAACAGCCAGAGAGGTCTGAGGCAGTGCAAGATCAGTTCACATCTGCATGCTCCTGGGTTGGGGACTGGCTGTTTGGTAAGACAGAACATGCATAATACAAACCATCAGCCTCTCCCTATGCTTCCCAGTATGCCAACAACAGTTTAGAGTGATATCAAAAACATGTTTAAGAGGTTTCTCATCTGTTACTGGGGACAGGAATTGATACAGATGTTGAGCCGAGAATCACAGCTGGCTTGGGAGAGACAGAAAGACAGATCTGCTCTTCTTGCCAGTCCCCACCACTGAGAAAAAAACTAGAAGGCAGAGGAAGGTGGGTACAGCAGCAAAGGGCAGCTCCAGGATGATGGCAGCACTGTCCTGCTGGGGGTCAGCTAGGTGTGAGGCTTGAGACAGACCTGCCGTGATCTGCAGCTGGTCCTCCCAGGCATTGCAGCACAGCAAAGCAGCAAATAACCCAGAAATCCCTCTTAATGCACCGGTGCTGCAAATGTAACCACTTCCAGCCAGGAGAGTGAGACTCATGCCTACCTTCCATGGCCACTGCCTGCCCCGGGGCTGGGAGGAGCCCACAACAACACCCTGACTGTTCTCAGGCAGCCCAGGCACTGCATCTTGTCTCACCCTCCCCTCCAGAGGCCTCTCTCTCTGGGGACCACAAGACCTCTGGAGAGGGGCAAGGTATGAGGAACGCATCAGACCCCCGGCAGGCAGCGGGGTCTCCACCCCAGTGGCATGCCCGGGGTAGAACAGAGGGGTGAGTGCAGTCAACACAAACACTCAATCATCCTTCCTTTCTTTCTTCTGTGCCTCCTTTGTTAACTGCAGGAAACAGCTGAAAGACCTTGAGTTTCCCATTGTAGTGTGTATGGGAACAGAGCTGCAGTGATCAGAACATACCCCCCGCTGCTCCCGGGGAAAAAGGGAGAGCAGAATCCTTTCTAAAAAGGGTTTACGATTAGAAGAGTGTTCTGTCACTCTGGTGCACAGTAATCCACTGCGCCACCAAGTCCCTTCAGAGAGATGTCGAAAACTTAAATGACTGAAAGCAAAAGAGCCCCGGCTCAGGTTCCCAGGCAGCCAGACATCCTAATTATCTTTAGATCCACTCCCACATGGAGGGGGGAGAGCACACAAGAGTAAAAAAAAAGGGGGGGGGGAGAAAAGAAAAGAAAAGAAAAAGAAAGAGAGGGAAAAAAAAGACTGTCACATTGCTTTTTTCTTTTTTTAAAAGCTTGTCTCTGCTCACTGCTTTTCCAGCTGTGACACCTCTCACGGTAGTTAATTAGAATCATGTCACCGCGTTAATGTGCTCTGACTGGACTGTGACAGACGTGAATCCTCTAACCAGCTGCCCTGGCTGGCCCTCCCTCCCTACCCCTCCTCGAGGATGCAGGGCCTGGTGATTGCGGCAGGACCCCTCACCACCTGCCCTGTCCCCATACCTGCAGTCCGGTGGGTGCCCTGGTATGGTGGGACAGTCCCTGCACCTTGCCTGCCTGGGTGCCAGGACACGCTGCCTGGCCACGACACCCAGCACCCAGCTGCTCCACCTGTTCTGGATCTGCCTGACCTTTACAAGCGCTAATTCAAAATGACACTGCTCATTTGATGACATTTCTGTTGATTTTTACTTAAGTCTCTTTTCATTATTTAACTTGGAGTCTTTCCCTTCTGCCTCAAGTTGGGGCTGCTGCGTGCAGGGCAATGGCCCCGAGGTAGCCCCGTGCCCAGCTTCACAGCAGTGAGCCCTGTGCTTGGCTCTCACTCTCAGCATCCTCTGGCATAAGGATGGTGTGGTGCAAATAGCACTGCTCCCCAGCATTACACCAGGTGTGTACCTCCTCCGCTGAGAAATGAAGAGCTGAAGAACGGAGTTTGCCTGCTCCAGGGAAGCATGATGTTCTCTCACCCCTTGAGAGGGACGAGGAGGGTAGGACCAGCACTGCAAGCCACGGCCATGCAGGCTGGGATAGAAAGTGGTCAAAAAATGGGGAGTTTCACAAAATGCTGTCCCTGTCCCCTTGTTCCTCCTGGCCCACTACAGCAGAGGCAGGTAGGCACCTCCAAGGGTGACTGGAGATCCCACAGATGCTGGGGGTGATGCAGGTTTCCCTACACCCTCAGGAGAGCCAGGAAAACTAAAGAGGGGAAAGGAAAGCAGGGAAGAGTGAGAGGAGGCTGAAATAAAGCCAGCAAGCTGCAAGGACCGCAAGTTGCCAGGACCACATGATCCCAGCACCTCGCAGGGTGAGGAAAAGCTTCATTAGCCCCTGCCGAGCAACTGGGGGGCAGAGCTGGCGCTGACAGCCAAAGGCCCCCATTACAGCGGGTGACTGGCTGCCTGTCGTTGCTCTTAGCGAGCGTGGCCCTTGCAGCCCTCTCCTTCAATGTCAGCACGGAGAGCAGCCCAGTGCACCAGGACATGAGCAGGCAGAGCAGGCAGAGCGATGTGGGGAGAGGGACAGCTCAGGCGGGCAAGAGGCACCCCTTACAGGCGCTGGCCCTGCTCCCTGCTGTGGTGGCAGCTCGAGGTAGTTAATTAGAATCGTGTCACTAAGTAAATGTGCTCTGACTGGACTCTGACAGCCGCTCACCTATGACACTGGGGGCCAGGAGACAATCCACATCAAACTACTGCAGTGTGACCCTTTTAACACAATGAGTAAACTCACTGCACATCGAGTTGAAGCTCATTAAAACTGTCTACTCTGCGAGCATCCCATTAACCTCACTGTTAAAAACACGCAATTCCTCTTCTTCTTTCTGAGGCCTAATTAATGCTCTGGATCAGGAACAATATCACAGCCTAACCTTCTGAGATTTCCAATCACTAAATGAAAAGAGAGAGATGGAGCCAGGAAGGCATGGTGGCTTGCTAGGCTGCTCACTGCAGGGGCTGCTGACCTGCCCAGGCAGGTAGGGCTTTTCCACTTGGCACAGAAGAGATCCCCATGGAGGGAGCATGGCCCAGCCCCAGACAGGGGGACCAAGGCACAGGGAAGACGGTAATGCTCTCCACAGAGGCTCACAGCGCATGGGAATATATCATCTAGTGTAAAACAGTCCAACAAGGGTATTAAGACAAGCATCGCTGTGTGGCCAGATCTGGTCACCTGGGATGCATACTGTGGATTCACAAGCAGAAGACACAGTGGTTACCCTCTTTCCCCCAAAAAGAAAAAAACCTCCCCCAAACAGATATTTAGAACTAAATCTAAAATCATAATAATCTGTGTGCTAAAGCCTATACTTTAAACATTCAATTAAATTAAAAAAAGGACCAGTAGCAAGAGGTAAAATCATGTTTTAAAGACAATCAATGCACCGGAGGTGGAAGCAGAGCAGACAAATGAGAAGCAAACTTTCCTAGCAACAGCTATTTCTCCGGATTTGGAAACTTTTAACTTTTTCTGGTGCATTTTCAGTTCGATAACTGGCTTGTTCAGAACTGAGAAACAACAAAGGACTGGGGGGGGGGAGGGGAAGGTGTTCCTTTTATCTGTTCCATAATCAGGGAAACAAACACACCAACAAACTAAAGTGGGAGAGGATGAGATGTGCTAATTCTAAAAATCTTGAAAGCGTGGTTTCCAGAAACACTCCTTCAACTCACCACTTCTTTCTTTAGTTTCATGAAACACGTTTTTTTACCTAAAAAGTATTCTGAAACTTACTTTTCCTGCTCTACTGAGTACCTGCAAGGAAAACAGCATTTTACTAATAAAGCCGATTCAAACTACTGCTGGGGTGTATAAGCATGGCATTCCAATTTCATCCAAAAGAGTAATCATGAGTAATAATTTATTCACCACTTCTTTAAGAACAAGTAGTAATTCACCATTTTTCTAATGTAACAAATATCTAAAACCTAAGACTTAAGGCATACTTGTTATATAATCGACTAAACTAAACGTAGCAAAAATAGAGTATTCAATGAATAAAAGAACAACCCAACTTAATGATTGGGCAGTCGTAAGGAGACCTGCATTTGGTTTGATAGGTGCTGACTTTTTTTCAGGAAAACAGGTAAAAAAAAAAAAGGAAAAATAGAAGAAAATCAATTACTGAATCCAGGCGATCTGATGGTTCATTTAAATCACAACTAAAGCCTGGGATTTTAATACTGCCTCTTATCAGTCTCTGAAGCTCAGCAGAGAGACCACAGCACAAGAGCCCAGCTCCACTGGTGTGGAGTCTGTGAACGCTGGTCTTTGTGTGAGGGTGCCAAGACTCTCATTACAAGCTGTGGCTCATTTTTGGCAAGTAGCACTTCAAACATGTTTTAAGAATGGCAATGTGCACGTGTCTGTAAGCTGACTAACTTCTTGGCAAGACTCAACTTCATTTGTTGAGGGCCAAGAAAATGCTAGACAAAAAGAAGTTCCTCAGCCCATGATCCTACAGCCCATGTGAGAACTGACACCCACTTAATCCATGTTGAAGGATAGATGGAAGCTGCAGAAAGTCCACTCTGGTCCTCAGAGCCACATTACCAACTCAAGAAAAGGCATGAAAGAACAGGTATAACTTCTTTTTGCTCCTTTCTTATTCCCCAAAGATTTCCTATATCCTCACTCTCTGGAGCAAGATGTTCCTATGCCCTTACTCTGCCTGGCACTTCTCAGCAAGTCGAAATACTGACATTTCCCCCCTTCCCTTTTTTAACCCAAGAAAACTACTGCTGCAACTCCAAGGCAGCTGTATTTGTAATGTATGCAAATATACTCTGCTGTGTTTGGCGACACAAACCACTTTACTAACCTGTCAACAAGATCTGCAGCTTTCTTGCTTGTGAGGAGAAATCAGACAAAAACCTGGAACATAAGCTCTGTTCAGCAGCTTGCTGCTGCTATGTATGCTCAGCTCTGTCTCCCAGAGGATGTGGTCCAAGACTCCACCATGCTCCACCACATCCTCTCCTGCCCACACAAACGGGGAAAGGTCCCAGAGCGTATCAAGGGCAGGGATTTGGAGCAGATAACTGCTGAGCCAGTGAATCACAGAGTGATTTGAAAACAAAGCAATACACAACCAATCAGGCGAGATGGCAAAATTCCTTGCAAATAGTTTGCAAAAACAAGTGGTCATCCACTGCAATTTCAGCCTGTCAAATTTGAAGGGGAACAGCCATGTCACACATCCCTGCATAAGAGAGTTGAGACTTCACAGGACTGCCTGCATTCCCCTGGACCACTCCCCATGCTGTCATCAAAGGAGTTGCGCAAACACTCTCTTACACTGCATGGTATTGGTGAATCTGGTGTGGCTGGGGAGTATGTTGCCTCGCTGCTCCCTTCTCAACCCTCTTTGATTTTCAGACTATCATGAAAATCAAAGACTGATTCTGGTTACACCTACTTTGGGTATCCCTGGGGACCCTTTGTCTCAGCTCCCCAACTTCTCTTGACTCTGCTGCACCCCAGGACCAACTACAGAAGACAAGGGAGGCTCCAGACCACATGGGAGCATCCCCAGAGTCACAGTCAACTCCTGTCTCACAATGGGCTGTGAGAAGTAGGCAGGCAGCGTGCTTCACTGTTTTCCACTCTCTTCTTCAGCAGCAGTCCTTGAGGAGAGGTCATTTTTTTGGCTGAGTGGGCAGGACTGTGTTGGGAGCAAGGTTCCTTATAGCCAGGAGAGAAGGGCAGCCCTGGGTAGGAAAAGGGATGTCTCCTCCCAGCCCTGAAGTAAGAGCAGTTGAGAGCATCAAGATGGAGAGTACTGAGGACTGCTCAGGTCCCAGGGTGACTGTCAGCAACTGGGATGACTACGCCCAGTCCCAGTGGCTTGATACGGAATGACTCGGCTGTGGAGGGCTGACACTTGCTCCAGGACAACGCAACACAGCTAGACCCAAGGAAGCCAAGCTGCTTCTACAGTGAGCAACATGTTCTCAGCCCTTGGCTGGGTATCTCTGACTGTCACTAGAGCCAGTGCTCTAGATCCATGACTAGGGTCTGGTAACGAAATAATACAAACAATGCCACTGAAAAGTACCTTAAATCCCTTCCAAGTATTCAAAATGAGTTGAAAATACAGCAAATGGCTGTATCTATGGCGCCTTTAAAAGACAAACAAACAAAAACCAACAACAAACAAAACCAAAACTACTTGAGAGAAAAACTTTGCCATTTGTTAAGGAAAAAATGCAACCGTAAGATTTCAGTACTTAACGATGGGGACAGACATTTTAGCAGTATCTGTTGCAAGAGGACAAGGGGTGATGGCTTCAAACTAAAAGAAGGATATTGACTAAGATCTAAGGAAGAACTTTTTACACGGAGGGTGGTGAAACATTGGCACAGATTGCCCAGAGAGGTGTTAGATGCCCCATCCCTGGAACCATTCCAGGTCAGATTGTTTGGGGCTCTGAGCAACCTGATCTGGTTGCAGATGTTCCTGCTGACTGCAGGGGGTTGGACTAGATGACCTTGGAAGGTCCCTTTGAATCCAAACCAGTCTATGACTCTATGACCTGTAAAGCCAGCAGGCTGGGAAAAAAAGCGGCCAGAAGATCAGGAGACTGGTGCTCTGACAAAATGCCAGGTAATGCATATTTCCAGACACCAGCATCACCCCGAGCCTTCTCTCGGGGGTATTGGGCTACCAAGCCCCAAAGCTGGCAGCTCTAACAGCACAGGCAACAGCTGTGCACGGGGCTCCCTAGCTGGCTGGGAGGATAAGCTATTCTTTCTGGCTGCTGTTCAATGAACTGTGCCTTCAGCTCACTCCTGAGGGCTCAGCCTGCGGTAAAGCCACCAGACACAGGGTGCCAGCAGTTGCCAGCTCTGCAGGAGGACTGCAGATGCCCAGGGCAGAGCTGTCCTGGACCCAGCCCAAATGGAGCACCCACCAGGCTGCAACACACAGAGCATGTGTGCATTGTTTGTGGTGCCGCGGGGATGGAGACTAGAATGCTGGCCTGGTATCCTTCACAGCACCCATATAAATCCCCCTTTAAACTGTGAAAGGCAGGCTCGCCACCAGAATAGAGCAATACAGGAGAGGAGCTGAGACGCTGGGCCTTGTTTCTCCACGGGCAACCCGTCTGTTGCTCACCCTGTACTGGGAGGGAGCTAGGAGTGCCCCCCATCGAGGGGGTTTTGCAGAACTGAAGAATCAAAACTCTCTTAAAGAATTGGAGTGGGGAGGGATATAAATGGAATCTCACTGAAATCCATCAGGTAGAGACACCTGTGCAAGACGACGGCACTGAGATAAACACAGACAAAAATCAACAGCAGACAGATGATGCTCCAGAGCTGGGGATGCTTTGTCAAAGTAAGAGATGACAGCCACAGAGAGCTCTTGCCATAAATAAAATGAGGAAAGATGAGGCACAAACCAACTCTGCATCACCCAAGAAACCTCAGGAAAAGCCCAAGCCCCTGAGTAGGACAGGCACACACAACTCCTGTAGTCCCTGCTCCTTCCCTACAATTCCCCCTAAACATGGCACACAAGCAAGGTAAATCTGCTCCCAGGCAAGGAAGCAAATTTTAATGCTATTTCCGTCAATAATGTAACCAGATCCATAGTTCAAAAGGAGCTTGCTAATTAAAAGCTGGTGAGCTTTAAATAATTCATCTCCTTAACTTGGATTGATTGGAGAGTTTAATGGTTAGTCTTGAAACAATATTAAACAGCCTCCTCAAGGCCCAGGTAGCCAGAGACTTTTCCAAGTAAATCTTACCTCTTTGCAAACTTTAATGCTCACAAGTCACCATGGATGAAGGGCTCAGAGGCAGAAGGAACACCTGACCGCTGGTCTCCAAGAGGTGATCCAATGCCCCACAGAGAAACAAGACAGGCAAGAGCAGTGCAGCCCTGAGTTACAACCCTGCCTACAGCCCAGTAAATCTGAGCTCCTGATCATGCTGCAGCCTGCTGCTGATCCATTTCTGTGCCCCCAGCATAAAGCAGCAGGCAGATTTATGGCCTCAGTGTCCTGGGCCAGGTCTCCCTCCTCATATCACTCTAATCCCTGGTGCAAAGGAGCTAGGGGAAATATGGAGCTCTGCCACTGTGCACGTTAGTCTCAGTTGTTTACCTTGGAGCAGGCTGTGGGACTATGAAACTCACCATACATGCGAGCAAATGGGACGATGATTCAGTTCTCCAGATGGGGCCACACATCTTCACTCTGCAGCATGTTTCTAGCCAGCTCCTGAGGCTGCGCTGAGTGGCAGAGCCTCCTTTCCAGGGATGAATGTAGCATCTGGAGCAGCTGGAGGACTAGTCCAACAGGAAGAGCATCCTGCCCAGCCTGAGGACCCCTGTCCTGTGCTCTAGGCACTATGAAAGCCCTGGCACTGCCCACATCCACCTCCAGCCTAGGCACTGCCACAGCAGCCAAGGAGGGGAGGAGTTTCCCAGTCAGAGGGACAGGCAGGTGCTTTTGGCACTCTGGGATGTTCCAGGAATGGAGAGCTCATCCTGCCCTGACACATCTTCATCCTATCCACCAGCCAGAGACCCCATAGGCCTTTGGCTGGCTCTCAGCACCCCAGCTTGGACCAGCTCTTGGAAGCCGAGGCACATCCCGTGTACCCAGAGCAGCAGCCGTGGAGAAAGGAAGGGCGCGGGGCAGCATCACTCACCTATCCCGCTGTGAGGCCTCCCTATGTGCTGTAGGTTCAGTCCTTTGTTCATGTCTAAGAGCCCATTCTTTGGCCAACTCCCCATGGCAAAGCTGTACGCCTGGAAGAGAGAAGCAGAGGGTCAGACCAATGTACAGCCCATGCGCAGCCACGTATTGACGGAGCACCTTGTTGCCAGCAACCAGCTGTGCTCACACAGGCCTGGCTGCTCCTGGGGCTGGAGTGGGTCTGCATTCACCATGTTCCATGTGGACCCATGCACTGCCCTTCGAGCAGCTCCCCTGCAGCCACCTGTACAAAGTACCCTCAGCCTGGTCTGTCCCACCTGATGCTCCTCAGAGAAAAAGGAGTGTCCAGGGCCTGTCCCTGACCCTCGTATGGGTGACAACCCTCATGAGGTTTGCTGGACACTGTGCTGGATCGGCCTCACTTGAGGCCACCTTCACTGTGCTAGGGTGAGCTGGGGACTGCAAGTTCATCCTCCATGTTCCTGTGTTGCTCCCATATTATGCCCCCATTCCTGCTTCATCAAGAATGGGGTTGGCAGCAGGAGTCATGAGGATCTGGAGAGGAGCCATGCCCAGGCTGGCCTGGTCAGCAGCCTCCTTCCCCTCCGGCAAGCACAGCCTCTTCTCTTCTTTCCATCCCCAGAGCCCCAGTTGTCTCAGGGTTCTCTATCACTGGGAGAAACCCCACTGGGAGCCAGCACTGCTCACCCTACCACACAGAGCCTGCAGCCTGTCCAGAGCGAGCTGCTCCATCCCTACTGCATCCTCTGGCAGGGCTCCCAGCAGAGGCAAGGCAGCTGGGAGCCTGAGAAGCACAAAACCCCACTGGACAACACAAACGTGAAAGCAGCCAGGCCTCGGTGACACACACACGGTTGTAATTACAGCCTGACAGCCACATATCTTCTTCATCTTGAGGAATTAAGCTCAGTGCTGCATTGTGAGCAGTAAGAAGGACGTGTGGGCTTAGTGTCGCTCACACCAGCGCTATCTCTGTTGCCGTGAGGGCCATTGTCCCCAGATGAGATCAGGTCAATCCTGCAGCCCCTATCTCCCTCCTGCAGCGAGGATCATCACAGCCAGAGTGCAGCAGGGTATTGCCGACACCCTCCAAGGGCTGGAAACGCTGGGGGAGATGCTCTCTGCAGCAGGAACGGGACCAAACTCAGTGAGCGGAGCTGAGTGGTGCCCCTACCAGCCCAGCACCCACCTGCCTGTCACCAGGACCTGCTCCCAGTTGCTCCACTATCTGCTGTTCTGCCTGGCACAGGCAGAGCCAGTATCCATGCAGCCCCTGCTGGTGGCAGCCCCCCAGGAATGATAGGGCTTGGGGGAGTTCATTTATTACTGGACTACACAACCATTCATGCTGCTTTGTTACTCCTGCCTTAGCAAAACAGAGGGCTCCACAGATAATTAATAGACAGCATTGTTAATCCTGTTGGGAGATGATCAGCAATTAAAACTCCTAATTAAGTCTACGCATAATTCACTGAAATTATACTTTGTGCACTCAACAGGGAAGTTTCCCTTGCCTTTAACAAACATGCTTTGGTATCTTCATTGCCATGGCTGGGATGCAGGCTGGCTAGCTAGCCACAAGGAAGGGGTGAGCAGAGAGTTGGGGTGCAGGATGGGACCCTATCACCCACCTGTCAGGTGGCCCTGTGTGACAGCAGCAGTGGCTCTGCACGTGGCTCCCTCTCCTGGACTCCATCCCAAAAAGCAAGGAAAGCCCCCAGTCTCAGCACCAGCGGATCTGGGATCTGGGATCTGGGCCTGCAGCCCTGAGGAGTGAGAGGGCATTCCTGGGGAAGGGGTGCGCCTGCACACTTTGGGGGAGGACACATGGGACACAGAGGAAGCAGGGGGTCAGGACAGGCTCTGAGTTCCTATATTGTACTCTGCCCTCCCAGTCCAGACACATCTCTTGGACCCTGGCCAGATGCAGCTGGGGAAGCACAGCAGGGGGTTGGCAGGATTCCTAGAAAGCCACAGGGACAGCTCTGGAAAGCTCCTGACAGCTGGGTGCTGGTGCCAACCCCAGCCTGCCTCCCTCAGGCCAGCAGCATCAGCATCAGCAAGGAGTCACTGGTGCATGGCCCAGCCCCAGGATCGGCACCAGGCCCCATCTTCACATCGCGCTTTGCTTCCCTAATCAAGGTCATTCGGTACAGCCGCAATACCTGAGCAAACTAGCTAAGCAGCTGGGGTGGAAGTTGGCCT
Source organism: Bucco capensis (assembly GCA_013396975.1). NCBI lineage: Eukaryota > Metazoa > Chordata > Aves > Piciformes > Bucconidae > Bucco > Bucco capensis. The sequence goes on from VWZO01019118.1 coordinate 32,417, forward strand.
GACCACTGAAGGTCAAGTGTGCACTTATGCATATTCAAAGCTGCCTGCAGGATCGATTGGGTTTTAATTGTTTTTCCTAGGGTTTTGGAAGGAAGTGCCAGGGGCATTGATCAGTCCCAGACAAGGCTGCTGCTCACACTTCGGGGGCTGGCAGGAACTGTCCCTTTGCTGCAGGCAGAGGGAAATGTGGGCAGTGGCAGAGGTGAAGGAAAACCAGGGAAGAGGTCAGCCAGCCCTGGCCAGGAGGAGGAGCCATTGCTGGGCTGCATTGGAAAATAAAGTTTTTTAATTAAAATTGGCAATTCTGAGCCGCCTGCCGGCAGCAGCCACACAATCAAGAGTGAGGAGCTTTGCTGTTTAATATTTAAAGACAACGTTTAATCTTTAAACAGCAAAGTTCTTCTTCTGACTGTTAAAGCGAGGTAGAAAGTGCTGGAGGATCCCTGATATGGGGCTACCCAGCCCATGGCCACTCAGCCACTGATCACCACAGACACCAGAGTCAATTGCAGTCACTCTCCTGTGGGCCCTGCTGCTGCTCTAGCCCCACACATCCACCAGCAGCAGCGCAGACCCATGTCTCTTCAGTGCTTCTCCCTACAGCAAACCATGATAAAGCCTAAGATGCCCATGGTTCACCACTAGCTGAAGGATTTAAAAAAATACCAAGAAACCCTTTTAGTGAGAAAATCACACCCATTTGTCCCTCCCTCTGGTTCACTCGTAGTGTTGCAGGGACTGCCTCCCTTCTAGGCCATATACTGAAATAGCGCCAAGACCCTGTGGTATTTTATTTTCATTTGCATTTTAATTGATAACAAATGCAGGCATCTTTAAAAACAGCTATTTTTAAATGGTGTTGGTAAAAACTCTGATTTAGAGACAAACTCAACGCTTCTGATCTGCTATAAACCACCCAAATGATGTTTGTAAAATAATTTTCAAGCAGCTTGCACGCAATTATTTCTGTTCACACCATCTCCTAGAAAGGTCTCCCTTTTTTCCTGATTTTGTTTGTAATTCTATGAAGGCTACATTTTCCTCCCTGCCAATGCTACTCTGAAGTCAGATGATTATTAATTATATTTATTTACTTATACAATCCCATAGGCATATGCAGCAGTTCACAAACATACCGCCTGGGTCCCTGATGTAGGGATCTTGAATCAAAGGTAAGCATATACTCCTGTGATAAATGTGAGCTAACAGCAGCAGGAACATACTGTGTTTCCATGCATGGAGCTAGCACCACAGATAATCCACAACCTCTTAAAAGTGCCAGTATGGGGGGGTAAGTCCTTAGGTAACCTGTACCTCATATAACCCACAGGAAACTCAAAACCCAGAAGAGGGCATAAGACATGGGATACAGCAGCCTAGGGTGTGTGCAGGATCACAGCACCTGGGGCTGCCTTTATAATAAATCAAATAGGGTCCAAGATCATCCTCCTGTTGTACCAGCTCACAGAAGTTCCCAATGACCCTGATGCATCTGCCTCAACTTGCAAAGAGCCTGAAACAAGAGTTCCCTAGACCACTTCTGGTAGTGCTGTGGGTTAAAGACGGTCCTCTCTGCTGGGACAGAGGTGCATAGAAGGCACACTAGCCAGGCTGGGCAGTGCCACAGTACTACTTCCAGCAGGAATAACACAGGATTTCTCCAGTCCCGCACTGAGTTTGGCCCACCTGCCCTTGCTGCAATCCCAGTGCACAACAGTCCCCACCCCTGGCAATGCCAGGGCTGGCAAGGCAGCAGCACCAGCAAAGGCAGGTCCTGGTGCTGCTCCCTGAAGCTTGTTCAGTCTGCACATCATGGTTTATAAGCAGCACAGCTGCACAGAAGATGTTCCATAGGGTCAGAAAATTCCCAGAACTGGAACTTGTCAAGCTGATGTATTGATCTAAGTGGACTGAATAATGCTCCATCATTTATTTATGGGGAAGTATCCAGCACACTTCACAAAAACTGGTGTTCGGCAGTCACATTAAGGCAAGATTTAACATCCTGCATCATGCAAACAGAGCACCTGGGCAGAGGTCAGGATGCTTACATCCATGGGGGGCCCCACAAATCCTTCCCGCACACACAGGGAGGAATGGGGCTGGTCCTCACAGAGCTGTTGGAGCTCTGCTAAGGCAATGCGCTGATGCCAACATAACCCACCCTGCATCCCTTCTGCATCCCTTCGTGGATGCTGTGGGCTGCTTGGCCAGCCACCAGCCCCTTTGGCCCTCACTAAAGCTGCCAGTGTTGCACTGCCCTCGGTGCTCTAGCTGAAGGGCAGGACAAAAGTTGGAAGCTTTGTGCTTCACAATGGCACAAGTGCATCCACAAACCAGGGCAATAAGAACTGCCAGGACTGGAACCGAGCCTCTTCCTGCCCTGCCCAGCCCAGTGACCCTGTCGTTTTTCACGTCCCATCAAGAGGTTTTAAATGTTTCACCCACTAATTGTAATTTTAATATTAATATGGATACTTTCAGGCAGGGAGAAAATCCTCCCAGAAGCAAATGGACTCAGTGGTTTGAGAAGAAGCTGCAGGGTAGGTACTAAGGAGTACAAAAAACATGGCAGTTTTTGCCAGATGTTTCTGTCAAGACTTTCAAAAAGACACCTGAGAAAACCATGTTTTTAAGCAGACAGAAATCAGCCACAAGGCATCCACAGCTGACCTCAGCTTGGACAACTGGGTACCAGCTGTGCTCCCTCAGGTTCAGGCCAGACACAGCAGTCTGCCCACTGGAACCAATGCCCCTGACATTTTCACAATGGAGAAAATTACTTTGTGACAGCAAAAGCATCGTTTTCCTCTTATTATTTCAACTGTGTGCTGTATCAATCCAAACCAAGCATTTTCCTTTGATTTCCCTCATTCTGCTGTTGCCACGATGAAGTGTAAAGAGTTTATATCACTCTGTATTGTGGGAAGAAAAAAAAAGAGGTCATGCCTATGACTAAGTGGGCTTTTACTTTTAAACACAGCTTTAAATTTTTCAGTGCCACCCAGTAACCATAAGGTGTTGGGGCTGGATGTGTCTTGGAGGCCATCCCTGAATAGCAGCCAGGACACTGGGGACTCCAAGGTGGTCCTTTGGCATGCCACTTAAGGGATGGGAGGTGGACACTTCTTGCTGGGATTTCTTACCACACAAACCATTGAGGGCCTGACCCCATTGCCAAACTATTTAGCAGCAAGGCTACTGGACTGCAGCTGAATACAAGAGCTAAGTAATGAACGAGCAGCTTGCCAAGCCCTGGCTGACAATGGCAGAGCTCCTCTGTTGCAAGAAAGACGTGGAGGAAGCTTGTCTGGCAGGACAGAGGCCCAGAGCCCGGGGTGGCTCAGCCCTGGCAATGCTGGAGGCTGCTACCCTTGCTTGCTGTCAGGAGGCAGAAGCTAGGCCCAGGTGTAACATGTCCCTTTTAAGCAGTTTAGTCAGAAGTGCTGCCACATTCACAGCTTTTCAAGTATTTTTAAATCACTTACAAAAGCAGGATTAAACGATCAGGAATTCCATTTAATAGGACAAATAAAGAAATAACAATCTAGTCCATCAGCCCTGCAAAAGGCAGGTTTGATTTAAGAAAAAAATAAAAAATAAAAAGTATAAAAGAAGGAGAGAAAAAAGGAAAGGGGGGGTGGAAAAAAAGGGATAATGTGTGTTTACTCAAGCAAAGAAAAAAATATTTAAGTGATGTAGGGGAGAAGATTGCGGTAACTAGTGAAGAATAACATCGTCTGCTTTGCTGTCAAATCACACAAGAATTTCAGTAATAGATTCTCATTCTGACACTCAATTCAATTCGAAGGTGATCCTGCTTTATCCCAACACATCAAATATTAAACACTCGTATTAGCCAGGGTGCCGTCGCCTTTCCTGGCTTAGACGCGGCAGGAAGCTTTTCCCCCTACTTTCTCTCACTCGCTATAATATTCTCAATGTTATCTAAACATGCCTTCATACACTGGGGTTCCTTATCAATCCCATTTGGGGAGGGAGGGGGCTGTACTTAAAACGGTATTAGTTTGAGGGGCTTTTATTATTATTATTTCCAAAGCTTTTCAATTTTGTGTGGAAAAAGCTTAGAAAAAAAAAGACGGAGGGAGGGGAGGCAGCGAGAGAGGGAGAGGGAGCACAGGAGCGAGAGAAAGTATAAGAAAGGGAAAAGCAGCCAGCAGCTCTTGTTTGACTGATGCCTTTCAACAAGGGCAGTCTAGCTTGTCAAAGCCCAGGCTCGAGATGAATTGGCATATCTATTCAGCCTGCCTCTGGATGTCATGCAATACAGTTTCATATTCCCAGATAAGGCATGATAAGCAATTGCTGCCCTGACACCAACTCCATCCATCCCTGCCTTTCTGTCCATGCGTATTACAGACCTCTGCTGCACTGCTAATAAGAGGCATTTAATTTTTACAAATGCAATGGCAAGAGGGGCCTCCAGATTGACCATTAACACCATTCATGTTTAACTCCTTTTTCTGGGTGCATTGAGCTCCCCAAACACTCCTGAGCGGCACTGGGTGCACAAAAACAACTTCTGCCCAATACAGCACTTGCTGAAGCCTTGGATTAAACATCTGTGCTAATAATTAAGGGGTGAGGGTGATGAAAGTGGAGGGCATTTGACCTGCAGTGCCACTGAGCAGGAGGTTGTTTGGCTGTGGTCTGGAGACGGGAGGACGCAGGAGAAGATGCGAGTGGTGCCCTTTTCCAGGGAACATCCCTTTCCAGAGCACAAACCCTTCAGGAGCCACAGAGGGAAAGAAAGGGGCCAACACACTGAATGTGGGGACACCACAAATGGGTCTGGCCCCACTTATGCGGAAGCAGGTGTTGCCCTTGGAAACTCCTGCTGTTGTCAGCACCCTGCAGAGGATGAGATCTAGACACAATCCTCCCATGTTGCTAAAAAGGTGCTGAAACCCTGACTGGTGCTCTGCTGTCTTCACACAATGGTACTCCAAGGTTTTTCAGAGAACGGTGCCACACAGCCAGCTCTCCCTGTGTTCTAGACAAGCAGGTAGCCCTCAGCACAAAAGCCACCTTGACAATCCTACCTGGTTTTCCTGAGCGATCTTTGGCAAGCCCAGCTGGTGTCCACTTCAGGTCACTTCCAAAGCTGCTTGTTAAAACAGCCACATCTTTATGCCTCAGATCAGGCACTAAATGAAACAAATGAAAAGATGAGCAGTGGGCACACAGGAGCTGCCTGGCTCTGCCCACCTTTGGGAAGTGCTTTACAGAAGTGAGGTGCCCCCTGTCCATGGAAGGACAGGTCAAGCTTAAGGGAAGGCAGAAAGGTGTAAGATAAGATGCAGAGGATTCAGCACAACTGAATGTGCCTTCTCCTTATTCAAACAAGCAGTCCACGACTTCACATCTCTATCCATAAAAGTACTGCAAAACGGAAACTGAGGCACACAGTGATTTCATACCAGGTCCTCCTTCCTACCCAAACATGCATCTGAGCAGCCTCAGCCTGCCTATGTCCCAGCAATAACTGAACCCAGCCACAGCTGTGCAAATTCACTGTGAAAACTCCTCTTAGCTTCAGAAGGGGCAGGATGAACCCTGCAGCAGCCGTCAACAGCCCCTCTCCAGGGTGCATTTGGACAATGTAGCCCCATGGGGTAGCAGGGAGACAGCCCTGCCACTGAGCAGGATTGGTACGTGCCCTGGCTTAGGCTGCAATATAGAAATACACTAGTGTGTCTGACTCTGGAGCATCGAAGGGCCAAGCAGTTTAGGCTTCACATTTCCCTGTGTTTGAACAAGAACAGTCTCTGCCTTGCTCCCAGGCTAGGGATTATCCTGGATAAAATGTTCTCGACTGCTGTGTGCTCTGTGGCTGGTGACACTAGGTTAATGCCGTGGAGAACTGGGTCAGAGTCCTGGGTTTGGACACAAGCAAATCAAAGCTACAGGTCTGGGTCCCTGGAGGGCTGGGAAATAGAACTGGGATGGGACAACCAGAGCCATAAACTGCCAACAAAGCAGCTCATGTATGGGTGCTGTTGACAGGACCAGGCTGGGCTCAGGGTCAAGTGGCTGAGGAGAGCATCACAGCAGGAACCCGGGGGCTCCAGTAGAGACAAGGGGCTGCAGGACACATGCCCAGTGCCATTTCTGGTCCAGGACAAGTGGCCTTGTCTTCAAACTGCAGGTCATGTCTGTTTGAACATGGCTGCCTTCTTGTGGTGTCCCAGCATTTCTGGCTGCAGTGCAGGGCAACTAAGACCCAGGATGGCTTACACTGATGTATGCAATCAGCTCCCAACACTGAGATATACAAGCAGCTCCCAATTAGTACCAGAAAGGCAGAGACACATGATGACATGGCAGACCAGAGAGTATCTACAGGTGGCTGATATACCCTTCCAGCCCTGGGAAGAACAGGCTCACTACCTGCGGTGCTACCCCCCAGGGACCACCTCACCTCCTGCAGAGCCAATTCAAGCAATAAAATGGCACTAAGCCTTTCCCCATCACAGCACTGTGGCCGGCAGAGCAGGAAAGCTAGGTATGACACCAAGGAAAACCCACAAACATTTCATGGATGATTCACCACAGCTGCCTCTCCACACAGACAAGAATGGACCAGTCCGATTCTGGCTGCTCCTGGGGAAAAGAGGGGTTTAGGGCAAAAGGGACAGTGCCTTCAATGGTGCTGGAAAACAGGCAAATGTTGGCAACTGCTCCAAAATCAAACCCACCACCAGGCCCTTAATGTGAGGACAGAAAATGTCACGATGGGACTCCAGCAGATGCACCATGCCATGGAGCTGAGCTGTTGGGGCAGAAATTAAGTGGACACATCTCACCCTCCTTGGACTTCTATGGAGATTAAAAACCATCACAGAGAACCGCAGTTTTGCTATATTACATGAGGGTGGGTAACAGTATTCGCAGATCACACCCTTCTTCTCCTTCCAGGCCCACAAATGATGGCTGTGAAGCTCAGACATGCCCCACAGTCCCCCAAACACACAGCCCTTTAATCTAACCCCATGCCTTTCCCAAGCGAAGCTGGCACTAGGCTTGCTGTTAAAACCTTTAAGCCCTTCCGAATGCGGTATTTTACCCCCTTGATTTCTATTTTTACAGACGGTACACACTCGCCTCTCCCTAGCTCGCTGTTTAATTTCCGTGTGAGAGGGAAGCAGGTGCCCATGCTCCCGTGAGCTCTCCCTTCTCTAGTTTTTTCTTCCCTTCTTGGATCTTGCCCCATTAGTTTAGTGCCCAGCCATCTGCGACGTCTCCTGTAATGCTGTCCCCCTTGTGTACCAGGGAGCTTTTCCATTAGTGCCTTTAATATTCTGACACCTTAGCACAGGCTGCTATTACATTCAAACACTGATCGCCCTGTGAAATTACATCGCAAGGCTTGCTAAAATGGAATTGTGTATAATCAGGCTCCTCCATGCACTGTCAGTCCCATCACAAATACAACGTAAAGCAGGCTTATGGATGGGCTTAGCAGCTGCTACAAGTGTATTTTTTTTTAATAGATGAAGTATCCCTTATTTAAAGCATTTCCTTAAGAAAAAATAACCAACAGTGAAAGACAAATCAACAGCTGCTGCACAACGTTAACCATACCACCGGTCTCTTAAAAACATGTTATTTACTAAGGTAGCTATCTGTTTATCTATAACTATATCAAAGAGAGAAGGAAGATGAGATAAAGATAGTTAAACAGACAGCCAAGGAGATATCTGCCACTGGGAAATAACAGCTAAATAAAAAGTACCATTATTTACTCCAGAGAGGGGAGGAGGGAGAGCCAGCACTTTCCTCCCAGGGCTGCACAGCTGGTAACACACAGTGTGGAGCTGCTGTAGGAGCCTCTGGTTCCTTAGGGTATCCCACGCCATCCTCCACAAACCCAGCCCAGCCAGCTCCAGCTCATCCATGTCCCCACAACCACAGCAGGGGGAAAAAATAGCTCAGGACACAAGTACCAGACCTATATGAGGAGGCTGTGATGCAGGGAAGGCAAGAGAGGGCAGAATAGCTGTGCAGCTTGCTGGGAGCTGGCTTGGCAGGGTAGCTCCCCACCTCCATGCAGGCTGGGAACAGCTCAAACTAAGGCAAAACTGGCCACAGCAGAGGGTCTGGGTGTGTCCCCACAGGGAAGGCTGATTTCCGTGTAGCCAGCACACAAGGGACCAACTCCCCAGTTTGTTTGGTTTTTTTCTTTAATTCTGGCTAAGGAAGTGATGGATTAGGACAAAGGTATTTCATGGGGATGTAGGAAGCAGCAGGGACACAGATGACATGTCAGAGAAATGAGCTCCTGAGCTCCCTGGTTCGGAGTTCAAAACACTGCCTCTTACCATGCCCTAAAGGTTATTCTGTCTGTCTGCTGTGAAATGCGACAGCACATTGCCTGAAGGGAGATTTCCAGAGGCGGTGTGACCCTTCTGCTATCTCCTCCAAGAAGCCTTCATAGGAATGATGAGATTGTAGCTCATTTTCACACACCTTGAAAGAGCCGAGCTGGATCAAATGTGCAGGAAGCAGAAGTAGCACATCCCCAGGACTCATCCTCACCTCCTAGTGTAGAGCACACTCTTGCTGTGAAGGGCTGGGAAACTACATCCACCCCACTGAAGTACCAATGCTCTCACATTGCCTTTCAACCTAAACCAGGATGGAAAAGCCAAAATATTGTGTTATTTCACTGTGTGGAAACAGTTCTGCTTAGGAACCACAAAGTAAAACCCAATGACAGAACTGCTGCCCTTTGGAAAGGAGCAATCTGTTCCTGTGCGAAACACCAACTTGACATTTTGACTCCATTTTTTCCAGTGTAAAACAAAGCCATTTGTCCAGAGCCGACACACCATGCACAGCATGTCTCAGTACAGTGCTCTGGACTGGCAGGCACATGTCTGGTGATGGCTTGGCTGCTGTGTGCAAACATGCCAAACAGGGGGAGAATAGGAACCATGGAAAGCAGAGACCCATGGACAGGTTACCAAGAGAAAAGCATAGGGGAGGTGCTGTACAACCACATGTCTGTTCACACTGCAGGTGTGAGACAAAGCAATTCAACCCTCTGGTTTTCACTACCTGACACTGTCTAGGTTAGGCACTTGCAAGGTGGCAGCAAGGAAAGAGTACAGGGCAACCAGCAGGTTCGCATCTCAGTTTCGTAATCTGCTCCTAAAATCCAGGCCCTAGGGCATGGGAAAGAAATCAGAGAGTGACCCTGCAGGACCTTCTAACTACTTCTATGCACTTGCCTGCACGTCTTATCACAAATATCTCTCCCTCTGCTGACACCCTGAAATTCTTTCCACACTCACATGTCCACCATGCCTTCCTGGGACAGATACATGCTGTTCTCCAAAACTCATCTCTGGCACAATGCGGAGATTCTGGCCCATACAGGAGAGACCAGAGGGAAATGTGTGCCCTGCTCCCTCTTACCTCCTCCTCCCAGACAGCAGACTCTCAGGAGCAAAACCCAATCTTTTGTATTTGGCACAGCACCAACCCAACAGAGCTGTTGAGGCCTTTGAGTGTTACTGCTCTGAAGACTTTAATAAAACAGTTTCTCAGCAATCCTGCAAGACGCAAAGCTGCTCAGAGAAGAGGCATCTGGAAGAGCATGAGAGCAAGAGAATACAATGCATGAGGCATCAGGGAAAAGTCAATGAAGATTATGAGGGCAGTGGCCATGTCCCTTGTCTATATCATAGGCTCTCATGACTGCAGTGAGGGAACACTGAGGAAAGTTAACAAGGTGCTACTGCACCAGTCCCTGGGGATGATACCTGTCTAATCAAAGGTAGAGTCTACACTGGATCATCTAAGCAGCAGCTCTTCCTCATGTCTGTTGGCTCAGGTTATGGTTAAGACTGAGTAGGTTAAAGCAGAGGTGCCTCTAACTGCTCTGGTGGATGCAACCACCAGGCAAGCAGGTAATACACGTGGACCCCTGCCAGCATGGCCTATCAGTGGCAAGCAGCTCCTCAGTTTCAATGAAGACTAAACAGAAGGAGATGGTCTGAGGGGCCAGGCAGCATGCCTTGGGAACTGATTTGGAGAGAGGTTAGGAAAGCGGAGAATAAAGGGACATAAGAGGAAGATGTGGCAAGGTCCTTAGAAGATGTTGTTAAAGGAGGTGTGGGGGGACAAAGTGCAGCAACTATGGCCAGGTAGGACTGGCTACCTGGACTGGGAAGGGGGGACAAGACAGGGGAAGACAGGACAAGAGCAAATGGCCTCAAGTTGCACCAGGGGAGGTTTAGGCTAGATATTAGGAAAAAATTCATCACCAAAAGGGTTGTAAAGCACTGGAACAGGCTGTCCAGGGAAGTGGTTGAGTCACCATCCCTGGAGGTATTTAAAAGACTTGTAGATGGGGGGCACTTAGTGACATATTTTAGTGCCAATTTGGTAACATTGGGTTAACAGTTGGACTTGATAATCTCAAAGGTTTCTTCCAACCAAAACAATTCTATGATTGTCTCCCAGGGGAGCCAAATGTACTTTCATGGCTCTTTGGTGCCACCAGGCTCCCTGACCACCACCTAGGTTAGGGTCCTGCTAGGACAGCCAGTGACCACTCTCTCTTGCAGCCAGCCAGCAAAGGTCCCCTTATCAACCAAGCTGAGACACTCTCTGATTATGGCTTTTAGCTGTGACTGAAGTTCTCCCTGTAGCAATGTGCTGGGGAGGGCTGTGACACCTGGCCACATTGCTGGCCCTGGGTCCACTCTCATCATTGCCTTGCCGCTGCCAAGGGCTGGATTCAGCAGTTTGGTTGTCCCTTCCCTGCCAATGAGTCTGAGAAATGCCATTAGGATTTGCCTAGCTGTTGCCTGCTGATGATACAAGAGCTGAAGAGCAGACACCAGGAGCATGTGCCCAATAGAGTTATTACTGACTGCAGGTAGCAGAGTGATGGCCCCCATGCAACCACAGCACAGGAAGAGAGCTGTGGAGTCAAGTAACACTCATCCCACCCGTCTCAGCATCTTTCTGTTGCTCTGCGAACCCGTCCTTAACCTATGTGTGCTGTCTAAGCTCTGGCTCTGGCTGGCAGAAACAAAAGCAAGTGAGAACAAATGCCGCCCACAGGAAAACTGGTCTGCAGTGAGGTCTGGAGGGCTGAGATGTGAGAAGGGGGTTCATGGGTTGTCTAGAAAGTGCTTGGCCAAGGGTTGCCTGGCTTTCCTGGCCACAGAGCTGTGCCAAGCAGTGTCCACTACATTCTGCCAACGTGCCAGAAAAGAGCAAGCGGCTGGTATGGAACAAGGTGCCCCAATTAGCTCTCCACTGATCTAATTAGATCTCTGCAGGGAGGACTGGAGTTAGAGAAATGACAAGGTTGCCTCCTTGACCAGACACTCAACCTTTCCCGCCTGCAGCACTTTTCTTCAGATTTTTAAGTTGCAGTATCTTTTTTTCTCTGTCTGAGCAGAATCCTCCCTGCTTCAAGTCCTGCTGCAGCTCCTCACTAGCACAGAGCAATTACATGTGTACACAAATAGGTGTTGAGCGACTGCACTCAGCATCCAAGCTCTCTGTTGCTGTGTTGGGGAACAGCTGCTGGGGTTGCAAATCAGAGGCGTAAGGAGAGAGACAAGGGGCACCAGGAGGCAGAGCTGATCAGGAAGACATGGCAGAGTGTGCCAGGTCCCTCTTACTCCCATAAAGTGACAACAAGCTGTGTGAGCTTGCCTATCCTCCCTACTGCCGCTCTGTACCACCCCAGAGAGCTGGCAAACGAGCTTCAAACCAGCCCGCTCCTTGTAATCGGAGTCAGTCAGTGTGTGTGTTACGCTTGAGTTGATGGCTGGTGTTAAATTCAATGCCTTGAGTATTGATTTCCTCGCACATCCCAGACTTTGTTAAAGGGTTAGCCGTGAACTGAGATCAAAGGGAGGTTAACTCGTTTCTCATAAGCGGTAAAGCAGACCTCTAGCAAAACCAGGCGCTGGGCCTCCTCCGGAGAGACTGCTCCGTGCATGTTGTTAGCTATCCTGCTTGTCTCCAAAGCCAGATAAAGCCACAAAGCTTTCTCAAAGCAGGGAGAATAAATGAACCTGACAACCTCCCACGGACCCCCAAGCTATTATGAGTGCACAGTGGGGAAGAGTAGCGTGGTCCCGTGTGCTCCTCCTCCCTAACTCATCTCCACACCACAGGGACCTGCTCACCTTGCTCAGTCATGGGAAAAGGGGGGATAAGAAAGTCTTTGCCGGCTGCACCCCAAAGAGACTGCCCCTGAGGAGTTCAAGAGACTGGAAGAGCCCTCCCCAGGAAGCTAGGGTGTCCTAGAGCTCCGGTTGGGAGAGGGAGAAGGTGCCCGGCTGCTCCTTCAGAGACCACCTGGCAGGGACACATCACTCTCCCCACCATGGTAAAGTGGAGAGGACACCTTTACTTGAACCAACACCACCATCAGCACTGTCTCAACCCGTGCAGCACTTGCTTGCTACATTTTCCTTTACTGCATTCTTGGCATTCCCTGCCCCACACAAAGTATTTTTGTCACTAACAGCACCAAGATCAGCAGGTTTTGCCAATGTAGTAAGAGTTAAGTGAGCAAATAACATGATACTAACAGGGTTTTGGGTTTACCTCTGTAATTTTTTAAGGAGTGGAGGCAAGGAAAGAAGTGTAGGAATTGTTATCACTAGTATTAATGAATGCCCAGAGGCATCAAGCAAGAAGCATTCATTTTAGATGAACATCTGTCAACAGTAAGGGGTAAAATTTCAAAAGTAGCTAAGGTACCTCAGAGCCCAGACTGCACCAGCCTCCCAGGAGGAGTGAGCACCCAAATAATTTCTAACAACAGGAACCTTGGCCCCTAAGTCATCTGGGCACCAGTGCTATTTCTCAACCTCTCTGCTTACAACACAGTCCATCTTTCCAGTAGCCACACTGTCCTTCAGCCAGATTAACTTGGTTTCAATGGCACTGTATGTTCTACCCCAAGGCAACACCATGACCAATCCCCAACTCTCCCAGGAGCCAGGCAGCTTCAGCTGTGGAAAATACAGCACACTCTGCCCCTCCACCCCTAAAATAACCCAACCCAAAGCAACCCAGCAATTCCTCTGGTCCTGCAGTATTGCTAAGGAAGAGGGTCTCATCATAGCCCATCTTGGGAGTGCTTTATTGCTGAGCACCTACAATCACATTTGGCTATGAGGTTCTCAGGGTGCTAAATAGGTGCTCTTCCATCCCCCTTTCTCCCAAACTCCTGCCATCCAGCACTCCCCCAGCAGCAGATTTGTTTTGAAGTGAAAGGTTTACATGAAAGTACTTAGAGAGTATGTGCTCAGTGCCCAGCATACCAAGTGCCAAAGATTTCACTTAAACTCTCGGCATCTGTGTATCTCAACTAAATTAAGCTATTTGCTATAAAAGAGCACAATGACAGTAATGGAATAATAACAGCATTAATAAAACACAAAAATCCTCGAAAGAGAAGCAGACGCATCAGCTAGCTTCAACCAAGAGAAGAAGGCTATTTTAAAATCACACACAAAAACCATCTGGGGGTGGAAAAAAACAACAAAAGCTCTGAAACTGAGAGGTCAAACTGAAATTATGTTTTTAACCCTGAAAGAAAGATGCTCGCCAGAGCCTTCCCAGCCTAAGCGCTCCCACACCAGCTGGAAATGGATTGCCAGCTCCCAGCAAAACAAGGGCTTATAACAGGCATGCAGGCTCCACAAAAGAGGGGTGCAAGAACTCTTAGTGGGGAGGACAAAACAGAAAAAGCCTAAAATAGAAATGGTCCCCCAAGCATCAGTAAGGTTTGTAACCGAGCTCATGGGACAGAGGCATTGGAGTAGGAGGTGATGCTGTGCTGAATGTGTGAACCTCAAGCTAGCAATGCAAGGCCAGATGCCAGCACATCATTATGCAAACATCCAGATTTCTCAAGCTCACCACACTGCTATTCCCATCTTGGTTGAAAATTATGCCTTCACTCCACCCAGAAATTCTTCTTCCTTTGTTTTGGATGAGGAGATTAAACACAGCATCTTCAGTTTCGAAGTCACCTATACACCATCTCACAGAGATGAAATAACTCTGGGGACCTGCAGCAGGGTTGGGGATGAGCATGTATGTATGGCTAGGCTTCGCGAACAAAGANAAGACCACAAGACTGTGCCTGGGGAACGAGCATACCTAAGTCCTAATCACAGCTAGGAGGTCATATCCCCTCACTGCCCCCTTCACAGGAGAAGGAGACTTAGCATTTGTAATGATCGGAGCAATAATGCATATTAAACACGGTTAAGCTCTATTTCCGAGGTCTTGCCACAGCCTTATCCTGCCCAGGGCAACACTCCAAACTGCCATCTGGGAGGCACTGGGAGGGTGGGTGACAGTTGTTTCCCTGGAAGGGGAGGAGATGGAGGAAAGGCCCTCTGTGTTCACCACCTCCTTCTTGTTCACCACCATGTTGAGAAGGACCAGTAGCAGGTTTGTGCCAACAGCAGGCACGTTTCTCTAGCCCAAGCCTTGCACCAGCCTCATAGGCAGAGAGAGCACAGTCCTTTCCCCACTCAGGCTCCAGTTTAGAAGACTGCCTTTGCAGATAGTACATGATAACTGCTCCTCTCCTTGCCCCAGCTGCCCAGAGCCCACATGCAGATCCTCCAGAGGATAATGTGGCAGTGACAGATGTCACCTCTTCTCACTGACATGGAAGGAAACACAACTCCCGTGGTAGTCCTGCAAGTCCATCCCACTGCTGCCTACCTGCCCTCTGCAGCATAGCCCAAGCCAAGTGCAGGCAGCTGAACAATCCCTGACTCCAAACAAGGCAGAATTGGGTAGAAGGTCAGGAGCAGCTAGCTGGCTTTCCCACAGCACAACAGGTACATCTTCAGGTCCACTCACCTTTTAAAAAGGAATCAAGAGGTATTGGCAGGTCAGTGGTACAGTGTCCATATCACCTAGGCTCACATGCTGCAAGATGGCTGGAAGCCTTCTGGGTACAAGTCGATAACACAAGTCTTCCTGCTTTGTGCCCTGAGCACATTTGGCTGACCTATTTCCTTCAGCTGATCATAGAAACATAGAATGACCTGGGTTGGAAGAGACCGTAACGATTATCTAGCTCTAACCCCCCTGTCACAGGCAGTGATGCCACCCACTAGACCAGGTTGCCCAGGGCCACATCCAACCTGGTCTTGAACACTGCCAGCAATGAGGCATCCACCACCTCCCTGGGCAACCTGTTCCAGTGTCTGATCCACAAGACAGCATTCCCAGCTTGTACCTCTCTAAACTCCTGTGGAGAAAAAGCTAAAGCAGCAGTTGCCCCAGACTTGAACAGGTTGCAAGTTTCTTTGTTTTCATTACAATTTCCAATCTTGATGACTTTTTATTTTTTTTTTTTTTAGCCATCTCTACTCTGCCCCCCGGAGGTGCTGCTGTGATTGAATGAAATACAACCCCAGGCTCCAATAAGTGTATTTCAATTACATCTGTCACCATGTAACAATGTAATGATATATCATGTGATATTAAATCCATGGTAATCATATCAGTGATTTTTTTAATAGTGCACTAATCACATTATTACACTTCAATAATTAACAACAGAAAACCTAAAAAACCTGGATAGAAAGCAGAAAGATCAGTGGGTCCCTAGCTCCTGCCTGGGAGAGGCGTAGAGGAGAGCAGGATGGCAAGGTGCTGCCAGGAGGGCATGGCATGACAAGAAGTAAGGAAGGGCACAGGAGTTTGGCACTGGCAGCGTCATGCAGAGCAGCCAGGTAAGATCAGATTCTTTACCAGTCCCAGACTAAAAGACAGTTAAGTATTTTGGAGCTGGAAAGAGATATTTGGTACATTTCATCTTCCCCAGGACTACTCCCTACATCCTGCTCCCGTCAAGCACTGCTGGTGTCCCACTGCAGAGGGAAAGATGGTGTCTTGAAAATGAAGGACCAATCTTACCAACACATCCTTACCAACCTGCTAGAAGAATGACATTATTTTCCTTCTCCCCTTGCACCAGCTAGAGAGGAAGCCAAGAGAGCACTCCACCTCACAGAGACACTGCAAAGCTTGAAGTCACTCAGATTTTTGCAGCAAAACAAATCTGTCAGCTTAAAACTGAAAACTGGTGAGAATTCTTTGTAGGGACAGGGGTCGTGTGGGTAACTGCCTCCACCCCAAGCTCTCACCTCGGCTGCAAAGCACTGACTGACATACACATCCTTTCCATAGGGAAGGGAGTTACCCAGTTTTGTGCAAGAAAGCTGCTTCCCCCAGCTCCCAGCTGTATTTAATCCTTGTAGGATAAAGGGTGAAGACAGGCACAGGGAGCTGCAGGTAGCAGCAGGCTGGTGCAGCGTGCTGGTGCAGCGTGCTGGGGCGTGAGTCCCGTGCTGCACCATCCCTGGCTGTGACAGAGCTTTCTTCCAGTTGCAGCCTGGTCAATCTAGCAGTTTCCACATCACAAGCTGATCTGAAGAGAGCCTCATTACCTGCCTTAAAGTTCCAGCCAAGCACTTAGCTCTTAAAGACAGGATTTAAGAAATATTTGACTGATCATTTCTCTCCTCATTTAGTTTAGCTGCTCTGAACCAATTCAATCTGTGAAGTTGAAATAGTGAGAGCAGGAAGAAATGTGTGGGCAGGCAGTCACACCACACAATGTCCCAGCTCCCCCACCAGCTCTTTCCCAAGGGTCAGATACTGGCTCAGCCTCATCCACAAAGCCTTTCTTGTGCCATAACTGATCACAGGGTATTTCCCAACACCAGATGAGAGCCACCTCTTCCTTTCCCCCATTCGACAGGCACTTGGGGAGATCATTAATTCCCTGGTATCCAGACAGCACCTTTAGGTATCCTTGGAAGTGCCAAGTGCAGCACCCCAGGCCTGGAAGCAAGAGATAGACAGAGGGATGACCCAGCCAGGACTGACAGCACCAACATCCTCACATCTTCAACTGACCCAGAACAGGACATTCTCGTGTCCTTCATCTCCTTATATGCCTTCCTCCTATTCCACTTTCCAGCCCTGCTGTCCCCATACTTGTTCCATCCAGTGGCTGGCTGCCTGCTCCCCTGCTGCCTGCCCACCATGCTCTCACATACCCAGCAGTACCCTGCTCTCTTGTCCCAGGAACCAAATCCCTCAAAGGGGATGTGGTGGGGCCTCAGAGAGAGGAAGAGGGTCCCAGGGACAAACAGGAGTTGCAGAAGCAAAGAGACTCTGCTAATCATTTAGTGGTGATCCTGCCAAGGGGCAGGCAGGATGGACAGACGGACACCTCACTGATCAAGGCAGTGCAGTTGGACTTTGTCTCCTTCCCCCATCCCTTCTTTTTTCTTTTTAATTTTGTCTCAGAATCCACAATCCTTTAAAGATGTGCACGTCTCATTAGCTCTACCTTGACAATCATTACTGTTCCTGCAAAGGCAGAAGAGCTCAGCCTGAGCGTGAGGGAGTCCATTACCTTATAGTTAAAGGAACATTGATAACTCTTGGTTCCCTGTGGTCTGACTCTCCCTTTGAAGCAGGGTGCCTTCCGCACACCACTGTTCTCCCTCCTCTATTGACTAATCTCCTGCTCAACCATCGCAAACTTTGTGGTTTTGGGTGGTCCTGCACCCATCACCAGACACTCATTGCTCCACTGGACGGTTTGTAGGGCCAAGTCCATGCCCATAGCCCCTGGGGAGAAGGACGCTGAAGCACCCAAACCTTCCCAACACGTTGCACATTGCCTTCTCACAACCACATCTCACTTCAGTAAAGGCATGCTGGACCGCAAGACCCAAACCTAGTCATGACAGCAAGCAGTGCACCCAAAATATCCACAGCAGAAGCCATAGCACAGGCTGGGGTAAGAACCACCACAAGGGCCCTAGGGCAAAGGCACAATCCCCACATATGAATGTCTAGTGGCACATACACAACAAGGTAGCGAGCTCTGTGCTCATGAACCAGCTTCAAAGTGCAATGTACTCTGCATCTACAGGTCCCTAGCTTTTCTTTTTCTCATTTGTAGGGTGCAGCATGAACCATCAGACACCCAAGGGTGAGGATGAGGAATGGTTTAAATAGGTGAGCATACAGAGGGGTGATCCTGCAAGCACAGGACCTCTGAATCAGGAGACTTCAGAGCAAAGACCCTCAAAGCAACTTTTGATGAAATAGCCCCTGCCTTCTCCCAGCCCCAGAGGGCTTTGAAGCTTGGTGCAGCCCTCAGGAGGCAAACGCAGCAGAGTGCAGCCCTACAGAGACGACCCTGCTTCTTTGTGCCTTGCAGGACGGGAGCTCTGCTGCAGCCATGCTAACTCCTCAATGCTCTCTGCAAAGCCATGGCAGGAGACAATAATGCATGGCTGTGGCTCTGAGCCATGCTCCAAAGGAAGGATCCTACCTCTGCACAAGGCTGTCCAAGAACTTGACAGGACTCTGTTTGAAAAAGATGTTGAAAGAAATGATCTCTTTAAGTGCAATGGGAGATATTTGTCTCTGATTTACCCTTGGCTTTTTGCTCTGGTTCAGGTAGGAGCGGTGTGGGATGGCTGGCAGATCTGAGAGCATGGCACGCCCCAGCGGGCAAAGCGAGCAGTGCGGAGGAAGGCGCGAGTCAGTTTGGAGTGCTCCCCATTTATCAAACTCACGCAGCCCGCCAGCAGAGCGAGTCTTTCTATCATTACAGCTCTCAAAATCCGATTCATACCACTAATCCTGCCTTCATTCTCCCAGATTAATAACATCTCTTTCAACCTTCACAGTGTGATAAATAGACAAAGAGAGAACAAAAGGAGAAACAGAAGTGAGAGAAAGAGCCAGAGCAACTCCATATAATAAAGAGAACCAAGAAAGGGGAAAGGAAAAAAAAAGGGAAAAGAAAAGGGAAAGAAAGGAGCTGGCACACTTGACACTGCCATTTACTTTAGCAGATTCTCCCCAAGAGCTCCCTGCCATCTTTAAAGAATGTAAAACATTGCTCAAAGGAAAGGCTCGTTAGCAACCCTGACCAGCCCAGGTTTGCTGGAAATCTTTTCACTTCTAGCCTCTGCTCAGGTCAGCACTGAAAATGAGTTTGTTGGTTTCTGATCCTGCTCCTCCCCAGACTCCTGCAGAGGCAAAGCCTGCAGCACATGCTTGCTCTCGCTTTTACTTACATCAGCTTCTCAGAGGGGAATGGAGGGACTTGGCCAGTGTCTGCTCCAGGAGTGCCCCAGCAGCTCAACCAGCCTAAGACACACTGGCAGAACAGCAGCAGGCTGGCACAGCAAGGGCTGTTCCAGAAGCCAGGATCATGCTTTGATCTTGAGATGGGCATGCAGACCAAAACCATGAAAGCACCAGAGCAGAGGGGATCCCATGCTGTAAGTCTGGCTGGAAGACATCCACAGGTCCAGAGGAAAGGGGAAGCCTGTGTGGACACCTGTACTGCAATGGGGCTGTCACAAGCTCCAGCTCCCCAGGCTGCACCTCACTGTCCCCTGCCTTGTCCTTGGCAGGTAGGTCCTGTCCCTGCTTATGTTGCACAGCCCAGATCCACATTTGGACCACCGGAGTCCTGCTAGTGATTGTGGAGGCTGGAGTCTCATTGTATGCTTAAGGAACTCAGCTGTGTCTGCTCCAAGCAAAGGGGTGGCAGTCAGAGGCATTCCCTCCTCATCACTCCTCTGCTTTGGGTTGTTCAGAAACAACTGAGCCCCAGGGAAAGCTGATCTTACAGCCCAGGACCCCAGAAAGCCAATGCCACTGGCTCCAGGGCATGTGGAAGGAGACATTTAGCCATTTCCCACTCACATGCTTCACCAGAGCTGTGCTGTTCAGCTTTTTCACTCTGCCATGCTGTACTAAACACTCCATGCAATCTCTGAGTTATTTTAGTGATTAAATGTTTATTGCACATTTTTCCCATACTGCTTCCAGACTTGTCTGATTTTCTTTCCAGCAAGTGACTTCCCTTGGTTCAGTCCTTCCATCGGATGCACACCTGCAACACATTTCCTCTCCTCCCCACACAATGAGCATCCCCCTTGCAACTCATTCCCATGGACTCCTGGCAGGTGCTGTGCACACTGAATACCACCACACCAAGCCCAGATGAACAGCTTGGGCAGAGTGCTGGATTTCTGGCTGAGATGGTGCTCTATTATGGCTCTGCATTCACAGCTGCTGTAGAGACTGGGATAGGTTGTTTTTTTTTTTTCCTCTCTTCTTTTACACTGCTCCATATTACTCCAGGCTTTGAAGTACAGAGAAAAGCAACACTCAATGTGCCTTTTTTTTTTTTTTTTTTTTAAAGCTACCTTTATCACAGTAAATCTTTTCCTTCTCTGCTGTGTCGCTGGAGATAGATACCAAGCAAAAAGAAAGTCTCCTCTTCTAACAATGGATTTCCCTTCCCTTCTGGACTTCAAATAGAAAACTCTTATCTACAGCCACAGTTGACCAGAAGAAGAAAAGAAAAGAAAACAGACATATGTACTGAACCTGGGCTCTATTCACTCAAAAAGGTTGTGCTGGGTTCTTCACACAGAGGTGCTCTGAACATGTTTATAGCATGTGTTCACTCACTTCACTAGTTGTCCTCACACCATGGAAACCCACCTTTCCACCAGAACAACTCTCCTCTACTCCTCTGCAATCTTTTCTTTTCTTGGCAAGCTCCATGCACTTGGGGCATCCAGTACAATACACCCTACACCTATGGCTGGGGACAGCAAGAGCTCTTCAAACTCAGCTAAGAGAAACAGCAGTGATGCCCCTGGCTCACATAAAGCATCACTTTTCCATAGTGCAAGTTCCTTAAATGACAGGATGGATTACAGGTCAGACCTTGCTAGCTGTACTTGCACAAGATGCCTTGCACAGCCCTGGCTGAGACCAGGCTGCTTCAGCCACCCATGACTTACCCATGTGGACACCCTGTGTGGCAACCATGCATCACTGCTGACACCAGCCAGCTCCTTCTGTGTGTTTTAAGATCTCCCTTTGAACCATATTCTTGCCTTTGACAGAGCTGCTCCAAGGAAAGACATACTGAACCATAAAAAAACTTCCCCACTTCGGTCCCTGGGTACACCCCTGGCTCTCCTCTCCTCTGGCTGCCTGATCTCTGGAGAGGCACCATCAGGTCCCAGCTGGGTTGTACACCCAGCTCCTGGGACTCACTGAGGTTCAGCTGCTGCCAAACTACCCTCACTCCTTGCCCAGCTAACAGAAATGAAAATGTGAGCACTGTGCTTAGCAGGTAGTGTTTCTCCCAAAGCTACGGTGCCAGGACTGACACAAACACAACAAGAAACCCAAGGAGCCTGCACTACTGCCTTCCTCATCTCCCAGCGTGTCCTGCCTGGCCACGAGTGCTTCTTGAACTCTTTCAGCCTTGACTGACTCAGTCACACAAGCCTTGGGGAACCTTACAGGCCTACAGCACATCCCAGCCACAGCACTCCTGTTCCTCTACTGTCTCAAAACTATCTTGAGTTGAGGCACAAATTTAGTCACAGGAGGATGATAGACAGACTAACTGTCCTCCCCACCACACACAGCACTATAGGCTCTATCATCAGAGATGGACACAGCAACTGTCACATGCCACCCAGCCTGCGAGGGGAATCTAAGTCAGAGACTCGCAGTTGGAACTGGAGCCAAAGTCCCAAATCAATGAGGGCAGAGGGCTGGAAACTTTCCAGATAATTTTCCATTAGAAAAAAGAAGTGTCCTTTATCAAAAGCCAAATCTCATTCTCATTAGGAGAATCTGGAGCTCCTAGCCAAAGGGAGGATGAACTCCCATCTAAGATATGGCCAGGAATCCTCTGCAGTCATGCGTGGGGACAATGTTATGTGTGGGGACAATGTGCAAATCTGAGCTATGCCTCGTTCAAACTGGAGATAGTTTTGGTAACTACTTGACTCCAAAGCAGCCCTCAGCCAGGAGAACCCAGCTCACAGCTTCAACTACCCAGCAGGCCCTCCTGCAGCCACCCACAGAGCTTTCCAGGCAGCTGTATCATTCTCTTCACATTAAACTCCACAAAAGCCCCCAGTGCTCTTCCCTCAGGGCAGTCCTGGTGCTGCACAAGGCTCCTCCCTGTGGAGCTACAATGGCAAGATCCATCAGATAAAGCACCTTCTCTTCAAGCTGTCTGATGACAGATGTTCAGCCAACAGAGCAGTGGGATTGGCAGAGCACCACAGAAACGCTTTGTAATTCCTGCTCCTCTCCTCCTTCCTTAGTGTCTCCCGGGAGAGGCACAATGATGGACGGTGACATAACTGACTGTTCCCAATCAAGGTAATGTAAGTAATGACAGCTGACGTGATTCCTGGAATGTGCAGGCACTACTGGCTTGCATGCCTTGCCTACCACAGCCAGCACCACCAGATAGGAGAGAGAGGAGACGAGAGAGTGGAGGCCTGCGTAGGGAACAGGGAGGAAGAGTCCCAAGACACAGAGGCTGTCACCAAACCAGCTACAATTAACTCATTACATCAGCCTGCAAACCGAGTGGGGGCCAAGAAGAGGTAGGTAGCACCTACTTCATGGAGCAAACCCATCCTAGGCTGCACACAATGCCTCTCCCAGACCCGGACAACACTATCTCTTTCTAGTGCCACCTACAACTGTAGCACCCCTAGTCCTTTGGAAGTGGTTTGCTGGAGTCTTGTCTGGCCCCTCAAGGTTTGGCAAGGCTTTTACTGCTCTGACCTTGCCCCTGCTCCCCACCCCCCATCAGTGACTATCTGGAAATGGGACATTAAGTTAATAACTGGGAGCTCACCTGCCTGTGTGGCTGGTGCACAGACAGCACCATGTGATCTGAACCCATGGCAAGGAGGTGGAGCAGCCCCAGATTGCATACACAGGCGCATGGAAACTCATGGAGGGAAAATACTGTGCAAGCTCTTAGCTGCAGCCCTCTTCCAAAGCCCTGAAATTAGTAGGCAAATTTAACATGCAGAGAAGCAGTCGATTAATAACCCAGCATTGACTTAAGAAGACCTTGAATAATACATAGCGCTTGTACACGGAAGGGGAAAAAGTCAAGTCCTTCTGCTTGTCAAGTGTATATGCCTCCCAAACACCAACACTCAAAGAGAAATCTCCATGCCATCCAGCCACAGCTTTAAGCAGCTCTTCAGAAATGCCTTTTGCTAAAATGAATAGCAGAGCTTTGTGTCAAGTCAGACTGGCATTTGGACAGGTCTAAGTATGATGTTGTTTTAAATGTAATTAGCACTGCCTGTTAATAAAAGTGCCTTTAAACCTGCCAAGTAGAAGAATATGCTAAGCATTTGGAGCCCACAATGATGAGGCATGCAGACATCTCCTGTTGGCTATGCTGATAGGTGAGACACAGGATCTTCCCATGAGGCCACCCCAACCTCTCCCCTGCCCTTTCTGTACTGCAATCCTCCCAGCAGCTCAGCCATGTCAAGGAAAAGTCAGACACAAGCAGACAAAAGACTGGCACAAGCTCAGCTGCAGGTGCTGGACTCCATCACATGACAATGACAGCAGATGAAGCTATGAGCAGACTATTCCCTTCCACAGCTTGATTCTGGCTTCTGTTGGTTAATACTGGTTTTGGTGTAAGACACTGAGCAATGGTATCGGCATCCCTGTGTGGTGCTTTCTACTTTCCTATATAATAATGGCTGGAGAAAAATTGCTCCCTTTGGGGAATATTCCAAGCCAGAACCAGCAGAAAAAATGGTGTTTACCTTGACAATAGTCACTATTTTTTGTATAGGGGCTACATGTACAATGCCCATTTGGAGAGGGACAGAGTGCTGCAGATCACTGGGGTTTTGCATATCATCAGTGAAATACCGTGAATCTCAAATGCTTTTATTTTTGAGTTGGGGAGAAACACTGAACAGCACCTCAGGCAGAGGCTCCCAGAAGCAGGTCATTCTCACTCTGGCAGCTGAGTGACCCTCCTGCGCAGCCAGCCCACAAGGATGCTTCATGGATTTAACGTCCGCAAAGCAATTTGAAAGTGAAAAGCCTCACAAACAAGCTTTGTGGCTGAAGTCCAGCAACAGGAGAGATGAGACCTAACTTCTGCTTCAATCTTTGATATGGATGCATAGGAAAATCTTCCAACCTGCTAGTGCCTCAGTATCCCCACAATAATATCTATTAAGCATTATGAGCCTAAATTCATTCCTGTCTTTAAAAAGCTTTAGAATCTACTGCCTGAAGACCAAAGGACCATCAGTACACAAACCATGAGCTGTGTAAGACACAAGGTCAGAAGGCATTTTAAAAAGCAGCCACCCAGCGCAAAACACAAGGGAAAAAATTTGAGCAGGAAACAAGATTTTCCTTCTTCAGATGTTAATGAGAGCCAGCTAGCAGCAGAGCTCCAAAGACATACATTTTAGCACTAAAAAGCATTTCTGTAAAGGGAACCAAGAAAAAAATTACAATAAACAGGCTCAATTCTTAAGAGTTTGATTTCCAGAGCAATAAATGCACAAACTGAGCCCAAAGTAAAGATCCATATTAGCAACCAAATTCAATCATTCCGATAATAAAGAGGAGACATTGGGACTGGTGCAGAACTATTTCCAGAGAGGAGTTTGTCTCCCCATCCCTTTCACACTCTGCAGTGGCTCAGTGGAAGAATACTTAAGAAGTTGCAAGTTTGGTCATAATGTGTAAAAAGCCCCTGAAATGCGACATCATTTACTCTTCTGTGGTATTGCTCAGCAGAGCTAATAAATCTTGCATGAGCAGAGCTGATTCTAATTTTCTAATATGAAAAGGCATTTGGATTGAGAGAGAGGGGAAGATAAAAGTGATTGAATCTCCAATAGCCCAGCGTCAGTGACAAGAAACATCCTGCTACGGACCCCAAGGAAGAATGGCTCCCCCTCCTCCCCAAACCACAGGCACACTCACCCGCTCCCACATCCAATTCTCCCTGCTTTCTGCTCGCCACGTCTCAGTCTCCCCTATTGACAGGACGTGGTTTTAAACACAGTTACACAAGTTATCATTTCTGCCTTTTGATCAATCTGAATTTTCAGGACAATTACCCTCTTAATCAATGATTGCTATCAGCAGCCCCTTGGATTCTTCACCAAGGCAATCGTGCCGCCGGGGCAGACGGCGTGTGCATATGCAATGAAGCTGTGGGGAGGTGCAAGTCCATCTTCCCCTGACGTAGTCATCGGCTGAAAGGGTGGAGAGCTGTGAAGGCCACTTCAAGGAACACCTGACGTAAAAAATAAGCGGAGGGAATTAAAAGGGACGTTGTGCGAGGTGTCTGTGGCACAGCCAGGCCAGAGGGACCAGGGACTTGCTGAAAATTTCATCAAGTAGAAAAAATAAGCCAACTAAACCAATAGATTTACCATCCACCCAAACCATAAATTTAAGAGCTATCTACAGCCAGCACAAACCATTCCTACTGAGACTGATAATGTCCATTTCCAATTAGAGATCAAAACTATTAGAAGAAGGAAAGACAGAGGCAGCTTTTAACAACCACTAAAGACATGGAGTTTGGATTTGAGGGTTTTTGTTTAGTTGGTTTTTTTTTCCCCCCACAAAAAATTATTTAATATCAACAAAATGCCCCTAGCTTTTACACACACAAAGCAAGTCTCCTTCTGCTCTTCCCTGGCAAGAACATGTTTCCTTAACTGATGTTTGCACAGCATCTCAGCTCTTGGAGGATGCAGCTCCTCCAAGGCATCTCTCACCACCACAGAAACATAGCCCCAGGTATTTAAATGCCACAAGAAACCCCAAAATAGCCAAAGTCCAATTGCAGGGGCCACAGGTTGGCTGGGAGACGAAGCTTAGTATCCCTGCTCTTGCAAGAGCACAATCAGAACCTTGGCAGGTTCATGCTGCTTGGTTTGTGGTTTTGGCATTCCAGATGAGGCAGGGTGAAGGAGCACCTGGCTCCTACCCCCACATTACTCTGTGCTGCTCCCTCGACGACCTTATGGGCTTACCCTTGGCATGCAACTCCTTGAGACACTGGTCTGTCCAAAAAACAGTTCAACCAGATGTAGGTACTGTTGTATCTTTCTGAACAGCTCCAGCAGGCAGAAAGGCTTTGGCTTCTCCCAGGCTTGAAGAGCACCCCACACTTCTTGGGCACTGTGTCCGTAGGAGGGAGCTTTGGGACTTGGAGGACAGCAGGAAAACACTACTGGAAAGCGGCTGAGCTTCCATAGGGGAAGGCAATGTGGCAGCAGTGTGGTGGCTTCACCATCTTGACCACCAGATCAGGCTGGCAGTAAGCAGCAGAGACAGCACCAGGTGAGGTTGGCAGGCCAGCTGCCTTCACAGGTTGCTGGCTGGAGGAGCTCTCTGAAAGGCACAGTATTTCACTAGCTATTTTACATGGAGAATTGCCGATCAAAGATATCCCCACTGTGTACTCCAGAGCAATAAAAATAAAAAAAAACCCACAAGAAGAATTCTTTAGGCGGGTAATGGGCATTTTATTCCTTTTTATGACACTAAACATAGGCAGCTGGCATAATTACAGCACAATAAAGGCATAATGTGCACCTAGCAGAACAAACTCATACTTTTGATAATTAGGCAGAGCAAACAGTCTGGGATTCAGTCACACAGCTTCACTGTCTTCTGGATCTGCTGGAGCCCCCATTCCCACAGCTGGATTTAGCTGGTCGCCATGGGCAAGGCTAGGCAAGCAGAGCATCACCAGAGCTCTCCTGCACCAAGATGACTGGCCACACAGGTCACTTCAGAGTGGACCAAGGGCAGAGTACAAGGCAGGGAGGTGCAGGATAAGTTCACATGCAGCTCCTGAGAGGCAGCTGGAGATAGTGTGCTGCAGAGCGCTGACAGAGGATGTCACCTCCCAGTCGTCACCAGGGGACGGTTCTGGGAGGTGCAAAGGCATGTGTGAACTGTGCAGCTTGAGTGTAAAGATTGACCCCACAGACAAGGCTGCAGCAGAACCAACTCCATTCTGGTTTTGGCAGCTCCACTGAGGCCAGCTCCAGGAACTGGAAGAGCTGAGCACAAGCATGAGGACAGTCCTTCAAAGAAAGGACCTTGGCCAAATACTGCCAATGAGACAACATCCAGAGGGAAGTTGGCCCCTTCACCAGAAGGGAATGTACCAAAGAAGGCTGAAAGACTCTCATCTACAGAAAAGGCCCAGCTTGGACCTGCTGGAGGCTAGTAATTCATTCTTTGAAGTCTCTGTGCTCCCATTAGTCTTGGTGGCCTTGCTAACCTGCAGATCTGCTTCCTCCAAAACATACCAGCAGGCTGCAAGTGTGCTCCCCTGGCAGCTGCAGACATCCACGCAGGATAGCTCTTCCCTGAGCGAGGAGCACAGCCAAGGCAGAGAGCCTAAATGATCTCTAAAATATTAATACCATCAATCAGAGCCAGGATGACAGAGGTTACAACACTTGAAGAGTGCAGAGTGCAGGATCTCCTGAATTTGGCACAAGAGTTTGTTTAAACTCTGCAGGATGCATGCAGGAACAGTATTGGCAGAATGGCACACTGAGGTCCGGAGGGGCACAAAAATGATCAGGGGACTGGAACACCTCTCCTACGAGGACAGGCTGAGGGAGCTGGGATTGTTCAGCCTGGAGAAGAGAAGGCTTCGGAGGGACCTAATAGTGACCTTCCAGTACCTAAAGGGAACTTACAAGAAGGCTGGAGAGGGTCTGTTTGCAAAGACCTGTAATGAAAGGACAAGGGGCAATGGTTTTAAATTAGAGATGAGTAGATTTAGACTTGATATTAGGAAAAAGTTCCTTACCATGAGGGTGGTAGAACACTGGAACAGGTTGCCCAGGGAGGTGGTTGAGGCCCCATCCCTGGAGGCATTCAAGGTGAGGCTTGACAGGGCTCTGGGCAACGTGATCTAGTTGGGGATGTCCCTGCCCATGCAGGGGGGTTGGACTGGATGACCTCCAGAGGTCCCTTCCAACCCAAACTATTCTATGATTCTATGATCTCCATGCCACTGAAACCTGATTGGGATGCCAACCACTGCACACAGGAGAGTGACCAAGTCAGCTACACTCCATCCTGCATGGCTTAATGGAAGTTGGTGGCTTTAAGGTATTCTGAGTGCAGTGCAGAACTGATAAGAGTATCTTGGCTCAAAGAAAGGTGAGGGAGGTGGAGTTGATCCATCAGACATGAGTGAGACCTGCATATTCATCTTGGATAGGATGCCCAAGAAAACATCAAACATCACCATGAGCTTTTTCAACATGAGACTGAAGGAAGGGAAGATGTTGTCAGCAAATATAAGCATCTTGCCTCGATACCAACTGACACTCAGAAGGGCACTGCTGAGAACTAGATGGGTACTGAGCAAGCCTAGGAAGGCTGCAGTACATCAATACAGACCATGACTTCAGGACAGCTCAGGAACTTTGATGCCCCACAGAGCCACCAGCAGCATTCATATCAGAGCACCCAAGGAGGAGATGGTACCAGTCTGTAGCAGACAGTGCCAGGCAACTGAGAAAACCTGTCACTGTGAGATAGCTCCTGGCTGGGCTCATGAGTGATCAGAGTCACCCTTCCCAGCAGGCTACACAATTGGAGAAGTTTATGCCTAGATGAGAGCAAAAGATGGACTGTTTCCTAAACAAAACCAGACTATATCTGCACACTTTCCAGCCAGTTCTTCGTAGCAAGCCACTGTGAAACATCCAATTCGTGGGCTGCAGGAAAGAGCTCAAGCAAGGAAACCTGCAAGTGGAACAAGCAAAAGCCAGGATGGAGCCAGAAGTGCTATGCCAGCACAGGGGAAGGGCAGCAGGAGACTTTTCATCCCAACTCTGAAATCAACTTGCATAGTAGCCGTAGGGTTCTGAGGGATTTAATTAATTAATGAGTGTGAAGCACTGTAATTTATTAATACACAAATTCCACTACTGTATCTCCCATCTCCCAGTTCAGCATCTCTTGCCATTTTACACCAAGCCCCTGAGAAGCAAAAGCCAAGCCACAGTATGCCTCTGTGTAATGAATGGGGCAGAAGCTGCACACCCATACTTTCCTGGCATGACAGCAGTAGCAAAGTCCCATCCCTTTCAGCAGAATAGTGCACCACACTCGGTACAGGGCACCAGGAACACCTAATACAACAAAAAACCTCTTTCCACTTACTGGCAAGCTTACTGCTATCGTAAACCAGCCTGCTGCTACTGGTGGAGGTGGCAGGCAGTCACTCTCCCTCTTGTAACCACACTGGCTCTGTAGGACAACGAGGACTAAGCCAGTTAATGTTTTAATCTCCAAGGCTAGAAAATCTGATTAACCCCTCAACCCTCCCCTGAGAAATACACAGATCTGTTTTCATGCTCCTACATGGAGCTCCTGTTTTTAAAATGCGAAGGAAAGAAGACATAGCTCCTTTTCCAGACACTAGGCAGCTGTGCTGACACCCATATAAAGCTCCAGCTGAAGTGCTGGGATGCAGGTTGCTATGTCCCTTGCCTGACCCATGGGACTCTGGGAAAGGCCATCTTTCACACATTTTGCCTTCGCCTCCCAGTTCCTCCTGGCCTGGAATGCAGCACACGTTGCAGGATTATTGTAAAACATGCCATTCCTCTAATCCCTTCTCTTGCCTTGCTCTGGTATTGACTACAGGGAGTTGTGTCAGGCCTGGGGTCAGGCTTGCCTCTTGCAATACCAGGGCACATAGAAGACTCCAACCTCTCTAGCTGACCACAGTATGCACAAGACATGTGAAAACACAGGCTGCCCCACACCTTCACATAAGCAGGCACGATACTGGAGATCTCCAGCTTCTGTCAACAGCACTGGTGGATGCAGGCACAGTTGTGGTCCTGTGTACAGGTGAAACATCAGACCTGTGCCAGAAAGACACTCCCTCACTATGAGATCAAGGGTCTAATTCTGACCATCTTTATGGTTTTCTCCTGGGCTGCCATGCCAGGGGCATGTTACAGGGCAGGTATGAATGCAAGTGTATTGTACATCAGCCATACTGCAGTCATGCTGTACACACCATTACCCACAGATAACAGGTCCCAGTCACACCAAGACCAGCCTTGCAGCAACTCCTCACTTGTCCAGACCCCACCACAGAGATCATCAGGCTGCTTCAGCCTGCATAACCTTAACCTTGCAGAAAGATTTCTTACCAAAAGCACAAGCTGCTTAGATTTCATTGTGAGTTACTTTCTTTGCTTTCAAAAGCTCTTTCTAAAACTCTGGCACCTACAGCACACTGCCCCATAAACAAGCAGGACCAGGAGAGTCTGGGCAGCTCCTTCCTCAACCTGCAAGCAGCAACCATACTCACGGTGTAAAGGTCTAAGCAGCATGTTTAACCTCAGCAACAGCACACACAGAGCCAGATGGGAACCAAGAAACGCCTTACTGCAGGGGACAGATGTTCACATCTCCCAGCAAGGGGATCGCAGGCACAGTGAGGTACAGCTGAGCAATATGGCACTCAGCAGGAAGAGCAGCACACCAGGTCTGAGCAACTGCCTCTTCTTTGCCTGTAGGCTATAGCAATGTGCATGTATAAGATCACAAATGCTAATCTATATCCAACCACTTGCATAGACAAGGATGCTTTTGATAAAGTAACCACTGCAGTGCACTCAGTCAACTTAAAGCTTAAAATTTCATCTAGAAGGCAAAGCTTTTGCACTGGTTAAAAAAAAAAGGCACAAAAGCAATGAATTCTACTCTCTGCTTTGTCCACTACCTGCATGCTGCATGAGGCCAATCTGAGAGCCCTCTACCACGTGTGGCACCAGGAAGCCTAGTCCTTGCTGGAGTTCCCTTTGCACTGAAGTATCTCTAAATGGCTTCCATGTAACAGGACCTCGTTGGAGGTTGTCTTCACCTACTCAGCAGACTCCAAATGGCAGTGAGAGAACCGTCTGCCTGTGCCCAGGCCCACAACCTTCTCCTTGGCATGAGTTTGGGAGTGAGAAGGGTGCTGTTTCACAAAGTTGTGGATTTTATGCCCAGAAGGAATTATTAAACTAATCTGCTATTTTGAATGCCAAGAAACTTAGCTACTTTGGAGTAAACTAGAACCAGAACTTACATTACATCTTTCCAGTCTGCTCCCAGAACAGTTTGTACAAGCACATGCTCCACAGAAAACTGCTCCTGTGCTTTTTAGATGCAATAAAAAAAATAAAAACCACCAACAAAAGTCAAAGGAGAGGAAAACACACAAACCCATTTCATGTGGGCAAAGATGGACACTGGTCTTTTCTACCCTCCTGGGATGGGCAAGCATGCTACCGCTCAAGTCATCCAAAACCAGTGAAGCCTCCAGGCTACATATAGAGCCCCTCTCAACTGTAGCAAGACCAGCTCCTGAGATTGCAAGAAAAGGAAATGACATGCAAGGCTGGGATCATTACTTTGAAACTATAAGCTCCTGCCACTGAGCCAAAGCCTGTTATATCGCCATGGGTTTATGTCACCCCAGCAGCAGAGATCATTCTCCATCTCCGCTTGCTCAGCTCCCCTCCTCCCGGGACAGCTTCCAGTAAGGTATTTTGAAATGCTCTATGAAGTCTAGCTACAGGCAAACTCCCAATGCCTTTCCCAGCACGTTAAAGTCACAGGGTGAGATACTGCAGAGGGAAAAGCACCCTGCTAACTGCTCCACCACATTTGGAAGCCGCTGGCAAAGCGCAAAGTGACACTTTTAGAGGGTCAAATAGCAAAACCCCCAAGTTTGCTTCCCTGGGGCAGACAACCAAGAGGGCAGTGTTGCTTCTTAAAACCTCCTGTATTTAAAAGGCTCTGAATTTGCACCTCAGTGTCACATACGATGCTCCTACTCTCTGTGTCTCCAGGCACCAGGCTGCACAGCAGCTCTGAGGGAGACAGGCAACCCTGCCTGCCAGTGACTCTCAGGCTGAGGAGGTGAAAGACAGAGCCCTGAACAACATGCATCCCACATGCCATGCCCCCCACTTTCTTCATTTAATACAAAAGTGGATACAAAACCCAACCCTGATGCTTACTTTGTGTAATGTGAGCACCCTACCTTAGCATGTACTGCAAACGCACCACACCAACAACCCCTTGGTCCATATGGTTATAGTTTCTAGGGAGAAAGAGGCAAAGAAGTTTGATGCATCAACCCATCCTGTATCCCCTTCTTCTGAGTCCAGGAGGAAGAAAGGGAAAAGACTGCCAAGAACTTGCAGACTCTCACTGTCTCTTTCTAGCACAACCATCTGCTTGTTGGTTTTCCTTAGAAATGTGTTTTCACTCAGCTCTCATTGTTAAATAAGAAAGGGAGGACATGTCCCTCTGTGGTGGGACAGAGAGGGCTGCTCCTTTAAGGCATCTCCTGGATGCCCTTTCCCTTTGAGATGACTATACTCAACTCCCTCCTCACCTCCCTCCCTGTGATTTAAGAGTTCCTCTCCTGGCCCTGACAGTAAGGTATTTCTGTCCCACAGATTATAACTCACTCTGGGCTATTATTCAACTCCCAAGCCCTGGCCCTGCTGCATTTAGTCCAAACATAATATCCTTCATGCATATATTATCTGTCTCCCTATTATCTGGAATCATTTCGGAATTAAATTTCAGTCCTGCAATATTGGCTTGAAGAGCGGCTCGCTTTATGGGCTAGTCAAAGGTTAGAATACCAATCAAAATAACACTGCCGATGCAGAGAGACATTTTAATATTCCAAAACCCGGTAATTGTAAAAGGACATAATATTTTTTCCCTGATTACCCCAAAGGCAACACATGTTAACAAGGCGAGGGAGAGAGTGAAAGAAATTTCAGAGTTCAGACAGCCGCACGACAGATTTAAAGGAGAAGTCATGGATGGCTGCCGTGTCCCAGCCCTTGGATCAGGAGGGCTCCCCTGCCTGCACTGGCAGCACCACACTCCCCAGGATGCCATCTCGTCCGTCCCCAGCCTTGTGGTGTCCGTGCTACCCAGGCTCCCCCAAGTCAGGAGCCTTCAAGGAAGCAGAGCAGCCAGAGGTATGCTGAGACAGACTGCTGAAGATTTTTAATGGCAGGAGAAACTGCTGCAATCGGCTGGCCTGACCTGTACAGGCCACAAGGCTGCCCCAAATTAACTTCTCTTTGAACCAGAGTTGATCTTTTTAGGAAAAAATGCCTTCCCTCCTGAGCTGGAGAATCAACCACAACCCTCGGTAAGTTGTTCCAATGGTTAATTACCCTCACTGTAGAAATCTGTACCTGAATTACCTTGCTTTGGCTTCTAGGCACTAGAACTGCTTATGCTTTTCTCTGCTAGACTGGAGGAGCCTCTCGCCATATTTTGGTTCTCCCTTTAGACACTTAGTGACTACAGCCAAGTCTCCCTTACCCTTCTCTCCAGTACCCTAAATGGCTCCCAGAGTCTATATAGCAAGTGTTCCCATGAGTCTTGCAATTCTCATACAGTCTTCAAGTTTCCAGAATCCTTTCTAATGCAGAGATAGGATCCAGAACCCCATACTTGTCAAACCAGTCCCAAAAAAAAGAAATGATCCAGCCCCTCTGCTCCTACTCACCACTGCCTGTTTATAAATCCAACATCAGCCACCTCCTGGATGCAGTATCTGCACACTTTATCGAAAATGATTTTTATGTTTTCGTTCAGGGCATTGATAAAAGTGTTAAATACAAGAGGTCTGAGAAATAGATTCCTGTGGGACCCCACTAGGAAGACATGCACTCCATGATGATTACCCATTTACAATTAAATGCTAGGAGCTGTCAGTTTGCTCATTCTTAATCAATGTAATGTGTGCCATGTTGATTTTGTATCACTCTTGTTTCTTAATCAAAATGTCATAAGGTACCAAGTCAAATGCCTTCCAGAAGTATATTACATTGACATGGTTACCTTTATCAACCAAACATGTAGTCCCATAAAAAAAATACCAAGTTAGTTTGAAAAAGATCAAGTTTCCATAAATCCACATTGATTGGCATTATATTACCCTCTTTTCATTCTTTATTAATCAACTATGATATCTGGCTTTTCATTACTTTGCCCAGAATTAATGTCAAGCTGATAGGGCTATAATTACTTCATCGGTCATCCCATTTGCCCTTCTAAATTACTGGTACAACATTAGCTTTCTTCCAGTCCTCTACAACTTCCCCCATGTTCAAAGACTTAACAGTCCAGGGCTTCTTAGCCAGCTCTTTAAAACTCCTGTAAACCAATTGTGCCAAATGCTAACTGAAAGCTACCACTTAACTTTATCAGAAAAATTGTTTTGTAACAGTAAACCTCCTTCTCAGCAATATGGTATCCTCTGCTTTTCTGTAAACACAGAGCAAAGCATTTATTAAATGTGGTCATTTTGCTGTTACAAGCAATTATTCCATTGTCTTCCAACTATGAATCAATGCCATTGCACAGGCATTCTCCTTCCTGATCTCCATGGAAAAGGCACTCTTACTCCCCTTAATTCTAGAGTCTCAATTCTCCTTTTTTTTCCTTTCACAATCTCTCCCATTTCTGCCTTCCGAGAGAGACTTGCCAAAGCCAAAAGCTCTGCAGCCAGGGATGAGGAGTCAAGGAAAGAACAGCTTCCATTGAAGGAAGGTATGACAGGGTCTCAGAGCATTCATCCATGCTTCAAACCAGTAAAGCATAAACCAGTAAAGCACAGAGCATAATGGGTGTATGAGCAGCTCTTTGCAGTTAAGTGGCAACATCTACTCATGAGTTTGATGCTTTGGTCATGAAGCACTGTGCCTGAAGTGTCTTCTTCCATTGTTTCTAACCGTACAAGGTATTTTATATTCCCTGTAGGCAATTGATAACAATCACAGTAAGCTCTCAAGAAGTTAGATCTCACAAAAGCAACTTAGAATGAATAGAATAGAATCATAGAATGGTTAGGGTTCGAAGGGACCTCTGGAGGTCATCTAGTCCAACCCCCCTGCATGGGCAGGGACATCCCCAACTAGATCAGCTTGCCCAGAGCCCTGTCAAGCCTCACCTTGAATGCCTCCAGGGATGGGGCCTCAACCACCTCCCTGGGCAACCTGTTCCAGTGTTCCAGCAGAACACTATCATTCTATTCTATGAAAAACAAGGAATACATCAAATTCTTAATAGTTATATAAAACACTCTTATCTTGTATCTGCATAATGTCCAGAGAAGAAATGGAAAATCAGGATGGTGTATCCAGTTTTAAAAATAGCTTCCACAACCCAGTTCTTGAGCCACAGAACCCACAAGTGCCTTTGTGCCAGCCCTCCAACAAGCTAAGCTGTACTGGAAGAGGAATAACTAAGCAAGAGTATGGCAGATGTCTCAAGTCAAAAATAACACAAGAGAGAACTGTAATTTGCTCTTTCACACAATGCAAGACCTATGAGCTGACAGTAGATTTAAAAGAAACAAAAAGAACTGCACCTTCACACAACATATGAATAAACACAGTACAATTAATGCGTAATTAAATAGAAAAATTCACTGCTGCAGGATGCTGCAGAAACCAAAAGCATGAGCAGATTCAGAAAAAGGCATACAAATTCCTGACAGGGAGATGTGTTAAGACACAGTGGTTGAGGGGCAGCTGCAATTTAGAGTCCTTGAAGAGATAATTGGGGGGAATCAGAGAAAGCTGACTTGAACCATATTCTCCTTGTTACATGTGCAAGCATCACCTACTGGCCTCTGGGAGGAAGAGGATCCAGCTTAGACCTTTGGTCTGGCCATTTTGGCACCATCATCCTCCTAATGTTCTTCTTGCACAAGTTAATTGCAAGAAAAATCTAGCTTCACCACCCTTCTTCCACCTCTTTCCTCCACCAAACAACTCACCCCTCTGTGTTATGTTCCCAAACCTTGCAGTGTTGGCATGCCTGCTGCCTGCCTGGTTTCCCATCCACAGGTTCACGGCCATCCTGCAATCACAGGCACCACATCCTCAGCCTAACACAGCGCCACTTCCCCATAGGGTAAGGATCCATCATGGAACCAACCATGCCACTAACTCAAGTGGGACCTGGAACAATAAACCACACAGAGTCCTAAAAGAGCAAAGGAAATGCAAACAAGAGCTGATCCTTGTGTTACAATAAGCACTAATGAATTTATCCAGGCTACCTGAGGACACTCTTGGGACAGCAGCTTGGATGCAGCTTATTAGCTGCAGCAGCTTTCCTTTTCACATAAATTTTGACCCATAGCCTCCCAAATTCTGCACGTATTTTTCCACTGGTGCCGCTTGCCCCTGACATGAAGCACTCTCTGCTTCTCTGCTATTTATATCCTGAGCATCCAGCTCCAACGATGTAGCTCAGGTTCTGCACCTCAGTCCTAACCCAGAGGGCCTCTGTGGATCAACATGACAGCCACATAAGGAGAACTGGCAGATGGGATGGTGGCTCTCTATTGAGATGGTTTAGGGGGATATCTGAAATGTTGCAAGAGTCAAAGAAAGCCTCCTCTGTTTTCTGCTGCCCTCCCACAAGGCTGAGCTAATCAAAGTGAAGAACATGATAAACTCTCTGCCCCGAGTCAGCTCTATACTGACAGTTCACCAGAGATACAAGATCGCTCAGTGACATTAAAAATGTCAGCAAACACCGATCAGGCTTGACGGAAGGGATGCATTAGCAGGCTAGGGGGGCATAAGGGCAAGGTAAAACTTCAGCAAATGCAGTCAAGTGCACAGGCAGCTTCTCTCCTTTTGTCCTCCACAGAATGCTTTTTCACAGATCCCAAGACATTGCGGCCACCATTGCAGCAGTGGAGCTCACCACCATCCGTACAGCCAGATCAATCGAAAAAGATTTCCTGTGGCAACCCAAGCATGGCAGCTAGCAAGGGCTGATTCCCATCTTCAGCTTGCCCAAGAGGCAAGTTTTGTATACTCTGAAAGAGGCCTGGAGGCACAGGGTGCTTACCTCAACTGCTCCTGCAGCAAAGAAGTAACAAAGGAAGGAGTTTATTTGAGAATGAGCACTGGGAAAGACCACCTCAGGAAGAGCGACTGCTGAGCTCTGGAGCATCTTATGCTTTGGCAGAGGCAGCATAGACAAGAACTTTTTCTCCAGATCATATAAAATGGAGACGAAGAGGAGATGAAGCTCCTCCAAGAAACCTGGAATACATTTTGTTGCTACCACACTGCACACAGGTACACAAACACATCTGCCCCATGCACACACCTTTCCATATGTAATCCCACTCTTGCATTGCTTTGTACTCGCAGCAGCAGTTCCCTAACTCAGTAGGGTCCTCTTGTATCATTGCCTACAAGCAGAGACTCAAAGGACAGACAGCAGATGCAGTTGGGGCCATCCTGCAGGAAAACCCTCTCAGTCACACATGCCATTTAAACTCACATGAACTGTTTTCTCAACATCTGAAACATCCAAGTCTCTGCATTATACATGACCCAGAAATCAGTAGTTTCACACCAACCCCTTCCCAGCACCTTCACTTCATGGATCAGGTGAGAGGCAGACTCAAGCCTAGGAGGTATTTTTAAGTCAGGAACATGCCAGAGGGAGGAGAAAAGGGGCCACAGGAGCCATGCAGGGAAAAGCAAGGGAGCTAGATACCTGTCCAACCTTATTCGTCTCACACTAGGAGCTCACTCAAAAGAGACTGAGGTCTCACTGGGTCCTGCTTCTTAGCCAAAATTATTTATCAAGGCTGGAAATCCTCTCTCATGAAAACAGGGTCAGTTCCCCACAAGCATCCCCAGAAAGCAGGGCAGTGAGTGGCATACAATGATCCTCATCCTGAGGTAAGACCAAGCCCCAGGGAAAGCAGTTCTTTAGCCACAGGATGAGAGAGGTTCCTGTTCTCCTCTTCAACTTGGGTCACTTCCCAGAGGGGCACTGGAACCCTGGAACCACCCTGGGTCACAGGGCATCAGATATTGAGAGTCAGAAAAACTTCAGATTTTTAAAGGATCAGAGGGGTTGCAGAAAGATTAACATTTCTCACAGACAGTCTATTTCTTCATGATCTGAAGGGGACTGGAGATTTACTTTCTGAGTAATACATCTGTAGAGAGGAACGAGACGACACAAGCTCCAACCCACATATCCACCCCATCCTATACACTCAGCTGGTGAACCCTCCAGAGAGCTGGCAGGGGAGTACTTTCCTCTTCCTCCTGCTTTTAGCCCTGTGCTTGGTAATTCATGGATGCTCATCAGCCCTCCACTTAGTATCACAGTATTTGCTGAAGCCTAATACATGAATGCCTGTCTTGAAAAAACAGTCACTTGCCTGGAAGTCCACATTACAATGAATCCCATCTCCTAAGATGCTAAAACCAGGAGCCTCAAACTATGGGAAAGAGCCATAAGTCATTCATCCTGAGACCCAGAGGAAGAGAATGACTCTTAGTAAACATCATGGATCATAGGGATGCTTTTTTTAAAAAAAAAAATAAAAAATTATTCTGCAGCCATGAACCTGAAAGTTATATAGCTGCTATCCATTCACCAGAAGTTTAGTGAACTTCAAATGGCGATCATTAATGGTCACTGAACTGCACAATGCCCCAATGTGCTTTCAGATTTCATTTACCAAGGACTAGCAATCAGCCAAAAGATTTGCACTGACAGCAGGGAAATACAAGACCCTTTGACAAGTTCAGCCAGGAATGTGCTGCTAGCATCCCTTGTTAAGTTCATGTTCTACCCTATTTGATGGAAATTGTCCTTCTGCAGCTACTCAGCCTGTCACTCATGCTTCCATTTAAAACAATAAATAAGGAACAAAAGAAAAACCCACAAGTACAATGAGTTGTTTACAAGCAAATTCTACTTATCAAGACTCCTAATTATCAGGAAAAAGCACAAACACTCAAACAAAACATTAATTGGATGGAGGAAGGGAAGCTTACTCATCCAAAGGTTTAACCAGGAAGACCAGTCACCCAGGTTCTCTTGGGCACATGCCTCAGCCTCCCCTCTCACCCTGCTACTGCTTGTAATTACACTTGTTCTTCACAATTTGATTTGTGGCTTATGGCATCACCACATTTTCTGTATAGATGGAGCAGCTGTGCCAGGAGGCCCTGTGGATACACCACAGACTGCTCTTTAACCATCCAGAGAAAGTGTGGAGCAACACAAGGCACCAGACAATAAAGTCCAATGTATTTTGCTTTGCAAAAATAACCACTGGTTTCTTGGGTGGATGTGCTCATGAGACAGCTCCTCTTCACCATAGCACAAAGGGAAATAGTGATTTTTATTTGGGAATGTTTCCACATGTTTATCATCCAGAATTTGTTGTGAAGAGAATCGAGCTCCTAGAAGCCATATATATGGTTGCAAAACAAAACAGAGTCAGCAACACCAGAGCCAAGAAAACCTCTGCTGAAGAACAGCCTCCCAGTGCCCCACTATTATGCAGAGACACCACACTGTGCCTGCCACAATGGGATTTTCCCCAGCTGCAGAACACATCCCATCAAGTACAGTAAGACTCTATTACAGAAGATACAATAGGGAGCTGGAGGACTCGCCTAGCTCAGCTTCTGAGAAAATAACTCATTTCAATGCAAAACAGCAGTAGTTATTAGACACCTTCTTAAAGATGGAAGGAGAAGGATGACGGGGGGACAGAGGGAGGTGGGGACCATAGCAGTTTACACAAAAGTACCTTTTTCAGATTAATCCACTGTTTGAAGTAATCAGCAACCGGCAGCCCTAAGTACTGGCATTGTCCTGGTAACCTGTAAGAGAAGAAAGAGCAGATTTGATTCAATCAGTGTCCTGACAACACAAACTGTTTTCTTAAGTGCATTTTGTTCTGAGATGGAAGAGAGCCTCAAGTCTGTTGTAACATGCTGCACATCAGAAGGACTGTTGCTCTTGGTAAAAAATTCTAATGAGAGCATAGCTTGGCTGAAGATTTACATACACCCAGACACATCCAGACTGCTGACACCTATCAGATTGAACATTATGAACAGGAGATGTGTGCAAGTGCAGCACACATCTAACACACAAACATGACTGCAGCATCCAGGCTGTCCTTAACTAAGTGAACTCATCACAAATCCCTGCAAAACCATCCTGCTTAGCCAGAGGCTTACAGGGCAGACAGAAGGACTGACAACTCACCTGTCATGCCCTATTGCTTTTCCATTTGGCCTTTATGGTTAAAACACTGAAAGAGATAGAGGGAAGGAGGCACCAATGCATTCATTTTTTTGGTAGTAATGCTGCAGGACCAACATTTTAGGGCTAAGACAGCAGAAGCAGTTTTCCAAGCAGGTGCTTGGAAGAAGAGAGCAGTCACAACTCTGAAGATCCAAGGTGCTGCAGTCTCACTACAGGTTTGAGCACCAGCAGACAGAACTGCAACCAGAGGTATTTAACCTCTCCCTTCTTTATTGCATGCTGTCAGAACAGGGCTCACAAAACAAACTGACACCAGTATGGGAGGTGAATTACCTGAAGGGACAGAAGGACACCAGGATTGAAAAGTTGTTTCTCCCACACTGTGCCACCCCCAGTGTATTTGCAGGGGAGCTACAAAGTGCCCCTCAGATAGGAAAGCCTTAGCTGCAAAGCCATGTGGCTCCAGCCAAGCCTGTGCAGGGAGATAAGTTATGTGAGTTTTCCCTGGCCGGTTTGATCTGATCAAGAGTAATTGATGGATCTTGTTCATTCACGTACTGCTGAGCACGCCGGGGGCACTGGTCACACAGTCTTTAACTGAAGCAAAGGAACATCCCAAATAAATATGTCAACTAAATAAATGACTAAATTAGAGCTGTTTGTGCATCTTAAAAGCCACAACCCCAGAAACTGGCTTTTGCAAACAGAAGAGGGGGGAGAATCTCACAACTTCCTCGAGCACTTGGAGGATGGTGGGGGAGGTTGCAGAGGAGGAGGGAAGAGCTGGGACTGCTCAAACATCCCAGAACAGATGCTAGTCCAGGGCAAAGTCTTCTCCTACTCTCCATAGAGGGAAGACAGAAAAATCCAGAGCAGATTTCAGACTTGAGGCTGAAATTCAGGAACATGCCCTTGTCAGATATAGATACAAGCTAGATACACCACTTTCAGCTGGGGTGCACTATCAGCGCCCCGTGCAGTACCTCTGTGCTCAGCCCAGCTCAAAACTCTTTGGTGTACAGGGGCAGCATTTCTTCAGACCTACAAGCAGTATTCCAAGTGAGGAGACAAAGGAGGACACAGATAATGTGTTTGTAGATAATGTGAGACACAGGGTAGTGCACTACCAGAGTTGTTCGGTTTCAGTGCTGCCTCTGTTTCTATGGGAAGAAAAGGAAGGAAGCTGGCAAACATATCCATAGGAATCTCCCAGGAATATGTGGCCAACAGAGCCATGACACTATGGGATTCACTAGTGCAGTGGCTTTGTAAGCCTTGCGTAGACTAAGAAAGGAATAGACTCCCTGTGCCAAAATCAAATGCCTGGTCCTGAAAAGATGCACATTACATTTAGGAGCAATAGTTTAAGTCATACAAACACATTTGAATAAGGAGGTCCAGAGGAATCTCTTTGAAAGTAAGAAGCCTGACAAAAAAACTGGCTTGCAAGGAGCAGGGCTACAGCAATTTACAGGGTAAGCAATGTGACTTGACAGTACAGTCTCATGGTTGGGCACAGTTCATCTGATGCTAGCACCATTGTGCTGAAATAAAGCACCTGGAGTCACTCCCTGCAATTGCACAGCTATCACATAAATAGCAGACTGGTCCATGCGTTTTACAGCCATTGC
Source organism: Bucco capensis (assembly GCA_013396975.1). Taxonomy (NCBI): domain Eukaryota; kingdom Metazoa; phylum Chordata; class Aves; order Piciformes; family Bucconidae; genus Bucco; species Bucco capensis. The sequence goes on from VWZO01019118.1 coordinate 74,119, forward strand.
ACATATGTCCATGACATCGCATAGTTGAACAGACCCCACCAGATCCAATCAGCACGCTAAGAAAGCTCTTTCTCCAGGAAAGCCGCTTTCTACTGGTGCCCAAATAAAAAAAGATCACAAGAAAAGGAACCATCTAAAATGAATGACCAGTCTAAATACAGACATGTTTGGCTCAACCTCTCTTAGACTGCTCATATTTAGCTAGAGGATGATGATAGCAGAAGTTATGTTACTAAAAGCTGAGTTTCTCTTCCCAAACTAAGAAGTTTTCATTAATACAGTTCTCATCCTAGCTCCAGTTAGAGAAATAATTACCAGTTCACCTAATCTTTTGATAGGGCCCAAAAGAAGCAAGTACAGCATTGTTCTTGTTAGCCACAAGGACAGCTAACCATGCAGCTCAGTGAATGACATCTAAAGCATTTCCATCCCTGTGGGACCAAAAGGCCCAGCAAACTGGACAGTTTGGTTCTACTTCCACCCTGAGACTGATGGCAGTATGCCCAGGGCCCTGGACAGTGGGTCTTTAATTGGAGAAAATAAATGCTCCAAATAAATATGTCAACTAAACAAATGACACATTTTTGCAAACAAGTAACAACGCCAGAAATAGCCTGTGAAGCTGAGTGACTTGAAGACATTCCCCCTCCCCTCCGTGCTTGTGCTCCCCTCATTTCACATTAGTACCAGAAAGACTTCAAGTTTTTCAACCACCTGTGCTCATACTATAACCTAAGCAGGCTGCCACAGCAGCACAGACCAACACATCAATCTACTCCTCAAGCTGGAAGATGCAGGCCTGGTGGCTCCACACCAGCAGGGGTACAGCCACCCAATGCACTGGCCTTCGGTGAAGGACTGCTGTATGGGTCTGGTCTAGTACACAGTGCAACCATCACAGAGAACCAGGGGCTCTCACTGCAGAAACCAGGTCCCCCAGTAGCTATGAGGAGGAAAACACCCCTGCAATGTCTTTTCCCCAGCTCCAAGCTCTTCACCTGTAGCGCTCCACTCCCACTGCTCAGCCTGGTGACCAGGCAATGTATCCAGCATATTCTCCAGGCTCAAGTGAACAAGGCACATCTTACGGCTCTCCTGTGGAACAGAAGTGCCAGGGCATGTAAGGAAGCATTAGGGCTACAATTCACTTGAGCAGCTCATTTGGTAAACATGCTCTCCAGCTAAGTACGGCTTCTTGCTCTTGCAAGACTCAATCTTGGTCACTGGGGGCAGCTTTGCTTGAGCAAAAAGCTTGGGATTTGGCCCTCCTTCAAATAAGGGCAAAGAGAAATGATGGCACATTTAACTGCAGTCAACATCCCATAACGTCTCCAGGTTTTGAACAAGGTCTCACTATCTCCCCAAACACAGGGAAGGAAGCTTGCTCTTAAAATCACCCCATCTGCCAAACATGGTGGCTTCAAGTGTGACTGGACTTGATATATAGAAACCTGAAAATGGTTGTGGGATTTTCCAGCCTCCGATGTAGCTCTGGTAAAGTCTGTCCTCCCAGCAGCAGAAATGGGAGTACACAACCTCCGCCCACTCCTAAAATGCAGGTCCCTTTTGGGCAGAGGAGCAAGAGAAATCAGGTGGCATGCTTTTCTCCATCAGCCAAGCAACTCCAAGTCCTTCTTGGACTGTGGTCATCAGTGGCAGCTCTGCATCATTTTCAGAGAGCTTTCATCATCCCAGGCTCTGATTTCCATCCAGCTCTGCTCCTCCACTCTGCAGGGTAAATGGGGCCTGGAGATGAATGGGATGAAAATAGGAGATCAGGTGACGTGGCTGCATTTCTCCTGTTGAAGCCAGCTCTCTCCAAGGCAGCAAGAAGCGCACAGCTCGGCGGTGATAAACGGCCTTACTTTAGTTATCACTTTCCTTAAGTTAAGGAGAGCAGCCTAGTGATGGATGGGCTGGAATTCGGTTATCAGGGAAGGCTGTCAGCCAGAGTTGCCTATCTCCACACACATTTAGCAGGGCGTCATTATGCAATGGCATGGAGTTAAAATATGACCAAGGGTATTGAAAGAAAAAGAACAGGATTAAAAAAAAAAAAAAAGGCAAATTGAGCAACAATAAAGGAGCATGAGGCAAGAACGTTATCGTACTAGTGACACCTTTTATCTCAGTCTGGTTAGCTAGAGCAGGGCACAAATTGGTCCTTCCTCTACTATTGTATCCTCTTGTACAAACAGAGGCAGATAAAATGTGTCACCACTGCGATAGCATATCAATTTAACCCTAATTATCTAGGGGGTCAAACTAAGAAATAGGGGTTTCTCATTTCAACAGGTTCCTCCATCTCTGCTCAGAGCCACCACATTAATATGGAAGGGGGAGGGGCAGTTGTAATTGATTTCCATCACTCAGGTGGTCCTGGCATATAAAAAATTAATGCTTGATTCTCCCAACTAATCAGAGCTGGTTAACGTCCATCTGCTTCTGGGTTCAGGATGTCAGGAGACAAAGAAAATGGGCCACTTCCTACACACTGGGTATATCGATATTGAGCCAGTTAAAAGAACAAGTCCCTCTATGGGAATGATAAAGGGACATTAAATCTTGGTATTTATAGACCTGGTCTCAGTCTTCCAAAAAATCCATGCCCTGGAGACCTTGCATTGTAAGAGACGCAGAACGTTTTAATTGTGTCCTGGCCAATCCTACTGTACCAGGCTGCAAAGGAGAGGGCAGGCAGGCTTCTGCCCTGAAAATCCTTTGCTGAAGGAGGGCTGAAAAGCCTGAAGGAAGCTGCTTGGATGCTGCAGCACACAACAGCAACAAGGTGACAGACAAAGGGAGAAGCTGTCAAACCATCTCAGCCTTGTGCCCTGGTTCAAAGTAAGGCTGGTCATGGTGTTACTCTGGACCATGTGGTGCAGAAGTGCTGCTCTGACTTTGATGTAGGGTGGGATGTCTGCCAGGCCAAAAGGAAAGCTTGTGTACCCTCTCCTAACAGAGAAAGCTAGAGGGAATAACTTCCTGTGCTAAGGCAAACAAGATGTTTTGGCAGCACCATGACAGGCAGTCACATCTGTTTAACGGAACCTCACGTGAGCTGGAACCAAGGTAGGAATTTAAAGCAGTTTAGGCAAACTCACACTGTCCTAAAGAGGTAGTCTTAGTTGAAACAAACTTGGTTAAAATACTAAGTCCTAGCCAGGAGGGCTCAATGTCCTGAGGGTGCAAATGGGTGAGTCCTTGCTCCAAAGCACTGAGGCTGCAGGAACATTCCACAGATGGGCAGAAAGCCTGGCTGCACTTCACCAAAACCACTGCGCTGGGCCAAGAGGTCTCTCACAGAGCAATGCCACAGCGCTCACACACAAGCAGAGTGCCCTGAGCACATAGCACAGCCCAAGTCATGCTGCAGCCTATGAAAACTGAAGCATGCTAACACATACCTCCAGGAAAACCCTCAAACCTCAATTGTCCCATCCCAATAATTCAAGTTAGACTAGAGCAACTTCCCTGCATAATCCAAGGCTTTGGTAGGGAGATGTCTCCTCACCAGTGCTGGAGTGACTATGTCACTCAGTGCAAAGAGGCAAGAGCTGAGCCAATCTTCCCTCATGCTTCTGTCTAAAGCAATGGATAGAGGGATGAAACCCCCTGCCAGACCTCTGGCACCCCACTCACATGCTCTTTCAACCCTCCAGACCTGCTCCAGGAGGAGCCTGCCTGTCCTTCCTTCCCACTGGATGAGCTCTTGGCAGCTGACTGCATCCTGCTCTCACCAAGCACACCCGTGGTGCTGTACCTCTCTGCAGGACCAATGACCCCAGCATGGCTATACTTAAAATTCACAAGCAGTAGCTGCAGAAAGACAGTACATTTGGAGAGGGTCTGAAAAGCCCTGGGCTTTCAAAGAAACTCTGAGACAGGTCCCACCTCCCTACTTCTTTGCTTTCCTTCCACCCTTTCAGTTCTCTAAATCACCCCCAAACTTGTCACAGTGCAACAAGCTTACGAGCTGCACATCAACTTTAAATATCAGAATGCATGAAGCAGGGAAGTGGGAACAGACAGAGCAAGCCTCCATCGCCTGTCAGGAAACACTAATGAATTTCAACACCAGCAGCCCTTGCCTCAGACATGATGGCGAGAGGAGGAGACGGAGTTACAGCAAGGAGCTTTTGCAGGAGCAGCCTGCCTTTTTTCAAAGGCCCCTCTGTTAATAAATGTCATTGCTGAGAGGGCTGCAGCAGTCCTCAAGCTGGGATGAGGTGAGTTGGAGGAGAGACAGGCGACTGACAGCACTTAGGATGCTTGGACAGTGCAGCCTTTTTTTCTGCTGCGTCCCCAGACAGGAGCTAGGGAAAGGAAGCAGATGGGATATCACCATTGGCATGAAGCTGTCTAAAGTCCCAATACCCAAATAACAAACAACCTCCACAAGAAGCCACGAGTACAACCGTAACACCCACTAGTCCCATTCACTGGGATGAATGGAGGCTCTGCAGGGACCACTCCTTGGGATGGGCAAAGGGATGCAGAGGACATCCAGACACACTGCCTGTGTCCCCAGTAGCAGCAAAAGGTTACAGAGCAGCCTGTCCCTTGCTAACACAAATGCATTCCTGAGGCAGTGCAGGAAGCAGCATCCAGCACAGGGCACCGCATGGCAACCGCACCGATGCACAACATGAAGGTCAATGCAAGTCTTCTTTACAAATGTCAACCTGTCATCTCTGGATATTAATGAGGGCTGACCAGCAGCTAAAATGCATCCATGCTCCATTAGTAATAAGGCAGGCATGATGCAGGAGAAGAGCACACACCATGGCATGTGGAGGCACCAGTGGAACTGCAGGGCCTGGGGAGGTGTGGTGATGCACAAGATAACTAGGGTCACTCCAGCTGCCCAGGAAGGAAAGCACTCACCACACAAAACCCTTCACTGGAGTGTGTGTTATCTTTTTCCATCAATCTTTAATTGGATTAGCGTAATGAAGCCAAAAAAACCCAGACTAAGCAGCGAGGCTAATACCTGGCACTTTCAGACGTCCCTTTCTTTTCCTGTGATGTCCATTCTGGGCAGCACTGCTTTCTCTCTCTACCAGGCATAATCCTGCCTAGGAAGCTTATAAAGCAAGCTGCAAGCCTTAATGCTTGTAACTCTCAGCCCTGGCTAAAATGCCTGAACACCAATCACCAATTACATGCTAGTAGCCTGATCACACTTCTCTGAATTTATTGCTGGGTCCTAAGAAATTTGGGAGAACTCAACACCCATGCTTTTCAAGTAGCTAGCTTGCAAATATAAAAGGCTGTCACCCCAGACTGCAATGTGAGCAATGTATACACTAGGAAAATAATTCTGCCACAAAAAGCACACAGGGCAAGAGGCTCACTCGTCCTGCAAAGCACTGTGTGCCTCCCACTGCCATCAACCTTAATGGAACATGAAGGCATTTAACATCATGTGAGATCTGGCCCTTTTATGGGTATCTGTCTGTGCGTCAGCTAGATGCTGGCAGAGATGCTATCTCAACATTAAAAGTAAGGCTGTAACACAGCAGGTATTCAGCCTCCAACAGAAGATGTTCATCAACAATTGCACACACATGAAGCTACAATAAATCTACGTGCTACTGCTTAACAGCTTCTCTTAAAAAGATTCATAGCTCTATTTACTGGTCCTGATTCTGCTGCTATGCATATGGGAGTAAATCTAGAGCAACTCTACCTGGAGTTAGTAAGCAGCCAGTGAGAGAAGGATCAAAATTGAGCCTTTTGATTTTTAAATCACTACTTAATTACCATACAGGAAACAAGAGCTTGTTGGCTCCATGGTTCAGCTGGGTTAGGACTGCAGCAAGCAGAAACTTTGCACTCCTCCATACAGAGTCCTTCAGACTGGTGAAGCGGTAGAGCAAATGGTCTCACCAGTCCTTCTAGACAGGGAGGACAACTGAGTGGACTTCCCTTTGACATCACAAACACATGACCCTGCTCCCAAGGAAAGAGAAACTGGAAAGGGTCCAAGACTGAGGTCACACACAAACACATGTCCCCTCCCTAGCCTTGGGAATCTGACACTATGAAAACCCCTTAAAAATAGATTTCTGCACAAAAGCTTGCTGTGACAGTCTGTCTACTTACTAAATATGACATTACACAGCATCTTACGAATCAGAGTGTACAAAATCAGATGCTGTGTACATATACCACACAGGAGTGTTTTCAGTGAAAGTCACCTGTCATGACAACAGGCTGCAGCAGGTGAACTTCCAATTCGTCATCAGGAAAAACACTTCACTGTGCAGGTAATAAAGTACTAGAACAGATTGGTGGTGGAATCTCATTCCCTGGAGACACTCAAACTCATCTGGACAAGACACTGACCAATCTGATCTAAGTCCGAAGTTAGTTGTGCTTTGAGCAGGGGAATGGATTAGCTATCTCTATTTAGTAGACCCCAATTACAGAGAGTGTCCTTTCTCTGTCTATATGGTTTCTTATGAAGTCTTTCATACAGATACAAATTTAGGAATTGCCTGGTCCTCTGCATACTAGCTGTTTTAAGAAGGAGCATTCAGACCTCTGCTGCAGAATACTGTAATTATGCACTGAATAAGTGAATATATCTGATGCAATAGATACACCCACAATGCATTGTGTTTAAGCCCCCTCAAAACTGAAACGCATAAAAAACTAAGCTAAAATTAAATGCGCTTCTCCTCCTACAGCACAATTCCCATTGCAGAAGTATTTCTTCCCAGGAAACTGGAGCATGCAAGACCTAGAGCAAGGCTGCTCTAGAACTAAGATGACACATCCTGTCTCAGTTCTTTCTTAGACCTGCTGTGCGACAGGCAGGAGGAAACCTTGCCTCTTCCACGACTTGCCTGTCCAGATCATTTAGTGTATAAACTCTTCAGGACAAGGGCTCCTCTGCTATGAGTCATAAACTGTTTAGTGCCTAATGGTAAAGCCTATAGATGCTTAACATAATACAATCATGTCACTTAAAGGCCATTAGTCTCCAGTCTAAACAGCACTTTTCCAGTCACAAAGGGGACCTGCCAACTCAGAAAGGCAGGATAAAGGACGTGGGTGGCCAGTCAGGTCACTGGACTCACAGACACACGACGTGAAGCCCCAAGCAGGACGGATCTCAGTCAAAAGGCATGGGGGAAAAGACATGGCACCTCTAGCAATCAAAGAGCTTTATCTTTGGGGCTTTCTTGAACCACTTGAATCAGCTGAAAGCCCCCGTTTGCCAAGTGAAAAATCTCTCCACCTTCAGCCACGGCTGTACTGCTTCCAGGGCGGGCAGGAGCCCCTCACCCACACAGAGGGTTCTCCAGCCTTCTGCATAACCTCTCTTCCCACTTACTGAAGCAGGTAATTTACCCACAAGAAAACATGCCATTCTGTCTTGTGATGCTGTTTGAACCCCTGTTCTTTCCCAGCACCACCTCTTGCCCTACACTGGCACCACATCATCCAGGTCTACTCTCTGAGCTGACTTCTGTGATTGCCTCTTCTTCCCTCTCCCCATTGAAGGGAAGATGGAAATCCTATAAGGAGCTAGTGGGAGGGGGTATACCCCCTCCACATCCCCTCTGATGATAAACAATCCAAAATTATGTACACAACAGCACTTGGCACAGCTTCCAGAATGGCAGCAGTGCGGAGCCTGGCACATCATGTATTAGGGTCTGAGCACAGGTTTCTGTTCAGTTGCAAATTACATCTGTATGAGGGGAAATAAGTTTGTCTTTTCCTTGTGGGGAGGAGACTGCTCCCCACCTCCAAGCACAAGCTGCCATTAGTATTTGCTTCGCCGGAGAGAAGGAGCAGCGAATCCTCCAGAGCAAAGGACAAGTGCAGCAATTAGGATGCAGGGGCTGCGGGAGCTGTTTAACAGCATGACCCAGAGGTCAGTGCTGCTGACTCCCAGCCCTGCATAAATATTGTATGAGTCGGGGAGAGGGGCTGTTACAACCACCCTCAGCGCCAGCCCTCCCTGCTCCATCGCCACTCTGCATCTAGCTAGAGATGCCAGCAACATTATTTACAGATGTGACAGTCAGGGGAATCACTTGAGTAACTAGGGGAATGGGAAAGAAGGCTGATCAGTGGAGCAGATGCTGGAAATGGGCTCCCACTCGCACCTTCCGCGTCCCCTTGCAGGATGCTCCTCTGCACAGGTAATTGCCAGATGCACGTCTTGTTCTCAGAGCGGAGGATGAAGTACCACCAAGAACAAGGAGGGGAGGCTGTGAGCTCCCCTCTCAAAGGTTGCCCAAGGGTTTGATTATCAATGCTGCTGAAGGACACTTCAGCCAGCAGCTGCTTTCCAGTTTCCTATCACTACCTCTGCTACAGACTCTCCCTTTGGAGATATAGCAACATAGTGAGAGGCTTTACAGAAAGCTTCCCCTCTGACTCTGCCCGTGTAACTCTGCAGAAGGGTCCCTACTGCAACACAGTCACAGTGGCCTCTTCCCTGTAGAGACTCCTCCAGCTGCTCTGTTTGGTACCAACCACCTTCTTTACCCATGACCTGTCTGTTTATTCTCTGACAGACCATCTTCACCTGTAGCTTCAGTTACTTTGATTGACACCATCCCTACTGCCTTCTGGAAGGACCTCTGCCCTTTTTTTTTTCCTGGAAATGCCAGTTGACTACAGGTTTGCCATGATGCTCTACACAAATACAAACCTACTTTCAGGTTCACTGAGACTGGAGGCTCCCAAGGACAAGGATACAGACCACTTTCCAACTGTATCAGCAGCCCATGAATTCTTAAGAGCACACTGCTAATAAACATTATTGCCCTGGGCAGCACACAAGGGCTGCAAGAGAGGAAACACAGCTTGGATGTGTTTCTGCCCACAATAACCCTCCAGAAATTCCTCTGCTGCTCTGTGGCTCGTTGCTGAATCCAAGGAAGGCAGAAGCCTGGTCTTACCATTCTCAGCTTTCCTGAGCTCACTGTGCAATTAATGGGCTTAATTATTGATGGCAAAGGCAGGGAAGGGAGGAAAGAAAGAAGAAGCCAACAAGAAGGGAATGATGTGGGGGCGGCAGGCGCCAAAGGTCTCCGAAGATCTTCCCTCAGCCTAGAGCAGAGAAAGAGCCCCTAGCAGCTCTGCCGCTCCCACGGCCCTGCTCTAATGCTCCCTGACATGCCTCTGAAGACAGCGAGCTGTTTGCAGTCACCACTGTGATTTGTTAGTAATTATTTTCACGGTGTCACATTGCTGTCACTCTCTTAACAAATAGACAGGCAGCCTGAGGCTGCCTGCGAGAAAGAACCAGCAGAGAAAAGGAATTGTCAGGCACCCAGGAATCCTCTTTACTTCCCAGGTTTCACAACCAGAGTCCTTACCAGCTTCTGAAGAAACTTCTGAGAAGTGGCAAGTCAGAATCATCCCCCACCGTGGTCACAGCAAGAGGAATTAATTACTTAGCCCTTACCTTACCTGTAAATCCAGTGCAAGACCCAGGTGCTTAAGAGCCCCTTAAGCCAGCAATTTGCTTCAGGCCTGCAGCAAATGCAAAAAACTTAGGCAATTCATGACTTTCAGCACTCTCCTTGTAAGCTCCAATTTCTTTTCACGTGATCTTGCCATTAGATTGCACTTCCCAAGCATGGCAACCCTGAAGACAAACCCCTGCTTAAGCCTATCACCCTCGCACACATTAACCCTCCATTCCAACCACGTGTCCTCTCCCTGCATCAGTCTCATTAATTCTGGCACACTGCTGTGCTTTGCATGGCAGTAACATTTCACTTGGCATTTCACAATGCCAGGGGACCTTGGCAACTTCCTCATACCTGAAATACACAGCCTAATGGCTTTCTCTCTCTGTTTTCTCATATGCAGTGTGGTGATTTGACAAGAACCACCCCTTAAACCACCTTCCATCCATCCATCCATCATCTGCTGTGCAGCTATTCATCCTGTGGCTGATTGTCAGTCCAAGGTAATCACCCCTTTTCCAGTAAGCATGGTGCTTGTTTGGGCCTCCAAAGAATGAAAATCATTTTGGCACCCAAAGTAAGCATGTAGAGATGAAAGATTGAGACACCTGGCCAGTCAGTCCTTAAAGCACCCTTGATCTCTATATAGAAAGCAAGTGGACTTTCTCCAGAGCAATTCCAAGTTTGAATTACTCCTGGCAGAAGCATTCTTCCCCCACCTTCTTACCCACAGCACACAAAGGTCAGCCTCTGCAGCCACGAGGAGACTTGGGTATTAATTCATCCTCTTAGTACAGGGAGTTTGGAAATGTTAAGTCCCATAGTCTAAGCAAAACTCTCCTGCAATTAACTGCATGGAAGAGCACTGACGCAGTGAGCAGCTCCTTTTCAGGGGTTCTTTCAGTAATGAAGAAATGGCACATACATGCTGTGAAGAATTAAGATCACCACTGGGAAGCTAAATGGTCCATAAAATGTAACAGTTCCCTTCAGAGCTGGGAGCACAAGGAGCTGGAGGAGAGGTCTTGGCAACATCTCACCAGCTTCTTCCCTCCACCCAGTTTGCAGGAGACACAGGTGACTCCAGGCAGAGACAAGGAGCTGAACTCAGCCAGTGTCAAGGCACTGGCCAATGGTCAGCACTGAGATCTGGCTCAACATCCAGATGGAAAAATCAAAGCAGGGAAATTAAGAGATGACCAAGAGCATGTTTCAGAGTATAGGTGCTGGATAAAGGGGAAGAGAAAGCCCTGCTCAAAGAAAGGCAGATAAAGCTGATGGGACCAAGGCAGGCCAAAGTCTTGGGCAACATGAGCTTCCCACATACAGCCACACTAGCACATCATCCTGCTTCCTCAGTCTTCTTCCACCAAACTCCTCTACTCTGCCCTCTCTTCTAGTACCATCTCCACACACCTCACATCATTGCTAATACCTGGTTCAGAGCAAACTCTGAGCGCCTGACACTGTCTTCGAGGTGCCAGGCAGCACCATGGCCAAACACAGAGAAAAAAGGCGACTCCAACATGGAATTGACTCAGCTCAAAATGTTAGTCTGCAGCTCCAGCATCCTCCTGAAAGTCCTGCACACACCCAGACATCCACTCCTTAGGATATGGAGAGTCACTGGACAAGGCACAAGAGAATATACTGGAAGGAAAATACCAGGGATGACCTCAAGATGGCCCAGTAGGTCTTTGCCAGCCAGGTGCTTCAGAAGGAAAAAGGGACTGAAGCCATTCAGGAAAATGGCTCCCAATAGGAAACAAACATTCAAACAAAATAAGATGTTTTCAAGAAAGCTACCGACTCCTGACTCATACAAGGCTTGAACAGAACAAGTGAAAGGGGAAAGATGCTGTTTCCCAGGCTAGCAGTACTTTTCAAGCAGAGCTCTCTAACCAGAGAACCCACAAGAGCACAACTTCCAGCTAAGCTACTGGAAGGGCAGCACTGGTACCCACACACAACTGCACTTCTTCATCTGGGAAGCAAGAAGAGCCAGGATCCAAAGGGAGACAGCTGACATTTTAGCCCCAGCATGAAACACTATGGCTGTCTAACGCTATGAAAAGAAAGCTTTTTGAAGTAATAAAGAAAATTCACCCTTTGTGAAGTTAATCCTATTTTTCACACATGCTGCAGACAACAAAACTCAGATGAAAAACAGCCCTCCAGTGGTTTGTCCTCTGCAGTCCCCAAGCCAACCAGCTTTTCAGTTCCCCAAGGCACACAATAACCATGATGCTGACTTGCTATTAGAGGGCTCTCTCATATAGGCAGAGGCCAGGGTGTGCTTTTTACCAAATATCCATTACAGACCCATTGATTTTGAAACCATTTTGCCCAAGTTAATTATAACACTGGACACAGAATTCACCTTAGCAATTCCTTTTGCAGAGGGAATTATGGTTCTTTACTGTATGAACAGATGACACTGAGACCAATGGCTTGCATTCAGTTCAGTATGACTGTTTCCCAATGCAGCTTCAGTTAAGTTACCCAGGGATCGAAAACTCACCTTCTGAACTCATTACCCCATCCAACAGTTCAGTGCTGGAATAATGCCTGTCTTATTCTACCCTACATTGTAAATTTATTCCAAGTTTCTCCACCATCTTTTACACTGCTTCCAAATTCTTTGGTCCTAATTCCAAGGCAGCTGAGTCCATGCTCCCCAAAGTGCATCAGGCTAAATAAATCTGGCCACTACAGCTGACTGTGAGAAGTGTCTTTGCTATGACGCACCAGACAAAGTAGCAGACCTGAAGTTGACAGTCCATTGCACGACGATCCCTATGCAAAAGATTTCATGTCCAAAGCTTAACCCAAAGGCATTCCCAGAGTCACATATCTCAGACAACATTACTTGCAGAAGCTCAAGCAACCAGTGGATTTCAAACAAGGGCAAAGAGAGAATGTGGCTGGGGAATTGCTGCCAAAAGATAATAGATGTGCTGTATTCATTTTAAATAAGAGTGTAGAGAGGGGGAATCTTAAAATCCAAAATTTATTTTTCAAATGTAATACCATTCCTTTAAAAACAAAAAGCTGGCCTGCAGGGTCACAAAAGTGAAGAGGGTTAGTGCTACTCCCTGTAAGTGCTAAAGAGCATGCTCACAAGGCTGCTTTGCTTAGCTCTGGCAAAGCACTTTAGGATGTAATTACATGAATGACTCCATCAGCAAAGCTGACTTGAAAGGTTCCTGACCCTGGATACTCAGTCCTGTCCCTGCACTATAGTTCACACCACTCTCTTCCTTCAGCCAATATAACTGTGTGAAGAAAGATACCATAGACTTGGTCAGCAAAATGATCCCCACTAAAAGCAACAACAACAGGCTAATCCAAAGATTTTAGTTGGAAAGGAACTGTTTTATTATATTTAAACACAGATTACTATGTTATCTTTCTGTTACCAGCTCTTTCTTGTTACTCTCAAAGCCACCTTCTGAACATGTCTCCTGCCCTACTGCCACCCTACACCTTCTGCCCTTTCCCACACCTACCCAAGCAGTCCATTCAACGGACTACATTCAATGGCTGTCTGCAACTTCTCCCCCAGGCAGAGACTATCAACCACATCTCAGTCCTGTGATAAAGAACTGCATGCACAAGGGGCATTAACACCATCAATCCTTCACTCACAACCTAAGGCTGATCTCAAACCAAGCCTCCAGGACAGAAGGCTAGAAAGACCAACCCATTGCCACACACAGATCTGGTCTGAGAAGGTAAGCATCCTCCCAGTCTGTGTAACTTGCAAAGAAAGAAATAAAGCAGTAAGATAAAATTAAGCAATGGCATAATTTTACTGCTCTGAATTTACTAATATGTAACCTAGGAAGAGTACCAAGGGCTATAAACATTTCAAGACACTACACTGTGTTTTATCACTGTATTAGAGAGTACTTGGCTTTTAACACTTATTTAAGAAAATAAAAAACTTCTGAGCAGTAGTTTCCTGTAAATGCATAAATTTGCATGTTCTGATCAGCCACAGTAAATGCACTACAAGCATCCTCATGTCAGAGGTACACAGACACTTTTACCAATGTTCACTGCATTTGCAGAACAATCCAAAACTGGAAGGAGAAGGATTAACTGATGCTCCTGACATTAAGGTGCAGGTCTGAGATTCAGCACATGTGGCTTCAGCTCCCTTCTCTGCCTCTGCCTGCCTGCACAACCATATCAACCTCACCATATCTCAGCTCTGTAGCTATGAACACAGTAGAATTCTAAGATTAATTCACATTGTGCTTAAGAGCAGGCAAACCAGTTCCATACACGGGAGGCAGCAATTTGACGTTTCAGAGGAGATAAACTACACTAAAGAGCTTACACTACAAGGGTTCAATCCTGGCAAGCCACTGCGTATCTTCTTTTCCACTAAAATTATCTCCTGCAGTCAGCATCTCCCTCAGCCTTTCAGAGGCATGTTACCCTTACCATCCAATGCCACATCAATGCAATTTGCTTAATGACTAGTAGCACCTCCATCCTAGGTGCAGGATGAGGTCCAAGCACTAATGCAGAGTATGCCAGATATCTGAATCCATCCCTAGAGCTGTTAAACTTGGAGGACAGCTCCTTGCAACAGGCTGAAGGAATCCTCCTGCTGAGCGCTCAGAGGCCCGAGGACCGTCTGCCTAACAAGGCTGTATCCCCACTCATATTTTAGCTTGGCAGGTCTGGTGCTCCTTTCATCTTTTGCTTCAGGTATCTCTCTTTTAATTAATAACATTTCTGTGTCGATACAGGGAACTTTCCAGCCAGAATGAATGGCCCTCTCTCATTAGAACCATGACTTGTCATGATGTATTCAAGAGCAGGAGTATGATTCATTCCCTTGTCTGGCAATGAGGGGTGCTGCTGGGGGGTGGGGGGAGAACAGTCTCTGTAATGAGTGACTGATATTTGCTGAAGTTGATATGCGACTCTGTCGGCTTGAACTGCCTTGTCAGGACAAGCCTTCAGAAAGGTGATGTTCCTACTCAAGAAGCATTCCTCATTAAAGAAATTGCATCTTAACAAGAGCGAAGAGGAGGGGTGGCAGGAGAGCTGCTGTCTCCCCAGCTTGGTTCACACACACCGAGTGCTGAAAGCTAGTTGATCCAAGTGCAGTCAGTAGAGGATCAATGCTCCATTTCTGAGCCTGCTTGCACAGTGGGCTCTCTCCACCAGCAACCAAATCCCTCCAACAAGGGCTCTCCTGATGGTGAACCACACCCATGACAAAGCTTTTGGTGGCATGGTCAAGTACCTCAACTCGTGTTGAACCTCCATGAGCCCTTCCCAGATGCCTCGCATCCTCTTCTGGGCACCCAGCTCCTTGTAACTAGTGCTCTCTGTCGTCAGAGGAAAGCCAGACAAACAAAATTGTTATCTTCCAAGAAAGCTCTAACATTCAGGAGAAATCAAGTTTGTAGCCACACAGTGCCTCATTCTCTGAAGATCCCTGAGCCAAGCAGAGGCTTCACAGGTCCTTTAGCAGCTGAGTTTCCATCTTGAATCCTGCAGACTCAGATACTGCTAGGCACCATCAGCAGAGAGCAGTACCTTGATAAACACTGTTCCTCTCCTGCTTTTCTTTGAGCTAGAAGTGCTACTCATATTGCAACAGCTAGTTTTGACAGGACTATTTCCCCATCTTGTCCCCACATGCACCACTGACAGGCTTGTAGATTCCTTCTATGTTCCAGCAACTCCTCCTCATCCAGTTAGCTCACCCCACTGTGCCTCCCAGTGTCCTGCACCTACTAGTGGCGCCTACTAGAAGCACCAACAATAGACAGAAGATACCATGCCTCAGCTCTTCAACAGTTCATGCAGACAGAAGCCAAACTAAATGCCCAGGTCATCGCTGGAGAAGCCAGGCACAAAACTGCACAGCTTCCCACCAATAGCTGAGCTATGGGTGACGGAGGACAGGAACTCCAAAGTGCACAAGACACTGGGCAAGAAGGCTGCAGCTTGTTTTGCAGGCAGCTGTGCAAGTAGCTGTCATTACTAAGGAAGGTGAGAAAAGGATCAGCAGTTAGGAACAGATCGGCCCCAAGTTGCCACTCCCTAAGCCAGTAAGGGCTGCACTCACCTCATTGTCCTGAATTCCTCTGGAATCCAGTGGCTTTTCTACCACGCAATGCTTCCACCAACATACTCTTCCAAATGTGGACAAGCAGCACTGCCTCCTCTCCCACTGCCCCAGTGCCTTCTGTGCTCAGTGTGTGGTCTTGACACGGTAACAAAGGACACCAGCTACACCACAAGTCTTGCAGGGAAGCATAGAGTGATTCCCTTGAGTACCTCCTAGATGTTCCACATCTCTAAGGCTCTATCCCCCTGTCTGAGTGGCCTTGTTTCAGCTCTCTGCCTTCCCTCTTTAAAAAGAGATGCTCAGTTCTGCTTTGCTAAACCCTATTTGGCAATGTGTCTAAACACAGGCAAACTTAATTAGTTCAAGAGGGAGACTCGGCATTTGTGGTGACGGATAAAAGTAATGGGAAATGAGACAAGTCAGAGCTGGCAGGGAGTCCTCACTCAAGCCTCATTCACTGGCACAGCACTAATCAGATGTGACGCTACATGCTGCAGCACCCAATTGGCGACGGAGTGGTGTGATGTGCTACTCAGCGGCTGCAGTCAGACTCCTGCTATCCATGTGGCTGGAAACACTATTTTCTGCTTTGCCCTGGAGATGCTTCAGGATTGAATTCTGAAGGTAATGGTTTAAAAAAATTTTTTTAAAGGGAAGAGGAGAAATGAACCACTTGCTGCAACCTCATGGCCAGGAGTGGAGTCTTCTTTTCCAGCTCACTAGTGAAGCATTATCCATGCGAGAGACCATTGCAAATGGTGAATTGAGTATCTCTGCTCCAGAACTCCATGTTCTTCTGAGCTATCTTACCCCAAACCCCCTACAGCTTACCAGATTATGGGGCTTATCTTTACCTGTATTTGCCCACTGTAGGCCTCTGAAGGAAAATTAAAAAAAAGAACCATCCAGAAAGCTGACCACTCCATATAAACACCAAGTTAGGATTTTGTTATCTGGGAACCTTGATACCCCACTGTGAAAATGATAGAAAGATCAGCTTTAAGCAAAGATAACTCTGTTCCTCACAATCATCATGAAAAGCAGTAAACTGGACTCTCAAAACAGCAATACAGGTGTAAAGAACTGAGAAAAGAGAACGTATGAGGAACAGAACTTCAGCACATCCCTAAAGTTGTCTTCATGTTGATCTCTAATAAATGTTTAAACATGTTATATAAGGAAAAATAAGCCCCACTCTTAATTTAAACCAGTAGTGCAGGAATTGGCAATATATACCAGCTATGGACCCAGACCCAAGTAGAGACAGAGATTTTGACTCAAAAGCTTGCATACCACACTCCTGTCTGGAACACGGCAAATTTCTCATCTCTACTAGTGCTTGTGCTGCTGCTTTGATCCTCATGTCTCACTAATCACACCAAGAAGAGGCAACGGGCTGCCAGTCTACAAAGACCACTCTCAGGGAAGAACTGGTGCTGATTGCTCCCAGGCTGTGTGCATTTTATTTAGGCTTCCGACTTGGGGAAACCAGTGTCACACTGAAAACCAAGTAACACTACTAACGAGTTGTAGATGTCAGTTTAGCATTGGATGTGTCAAGCCCATGCTTTACCAGTGTGATAACAACAGGAGTCTTTATCCAGCACTCTGAGGAAATGAAAAGCTGAAGCAAGATTAGAAGAATCCAAGTGAATTTAGCACAATATGACACTGACCTGCAAGCACCTTACAGATTAGACTAATCTAATTCCTAGACATTTGACTCTGTTGTTTGAAATAACATTTTTAGGTCGATGGTCTAGCTATTTTCATAATAAAAGATGCACACACACTGACACTTGCAGGTCCCCACCTCGCACTCTCCAGAAACAGTTGCCCAGCTGATGAGGAAAACCTTAATAGTAAGAACACCAATGAAGTGTGCCAGACTTTGCTCTTTCCAAAGGCCACTCTATGATTCACATCCAATTAGTGTGTCAAGATGGTAGAGAAAGCAGAAGTCAGATAAGGTTCATTACTAGATTTGGATGTATAGAAAGAGTTCCATGTGTGCACTTGGAAATATTCATCCCTTTGGAAAGTGTATCGGGTAAAAGCGACAACATCGCAAAGCTCCAGTTTAAACCTTCCTTGGGGTTCTGAAAGGATTCATTTGCTACAGAGAATATCCTTAGCAGTGATCTCGCACTATGCCCAGCACGCACCTGCCTTCTTAAACAGCCTTCCATTCCAAATTATGCATGGCAAACAACAATTTCCCTAAGAAACAACGACTAGGCACAGTCAGAGGCTTGTAAGGACAAAGACATATGCACTACAGGCAAGCACAGAGCAATAAAGCCCATAAAAATCTCCCTCCCCTTCCATACTCACATCACTTTCAAATCCCAGTCTCCACAGGTCACAAAAATCGACTTGACGCTGGGATCTAAGAGGCCTTCCTTTGCCATCCACTCGTCAACCCTCTGAAAGCAAGGCAAGAAAAGGGGATGAGCTTTGCAGAGACAGGACAAGCCACAACAGTTAAACTCAGATAAGCTGCTTGCAATCAAGAGAGAAGAAAATTGTGATCTTATCCACCCTCTCCCTCTCTCTTTTCTCTCTTTGCTTGCCATCTCAACAACAGCACGTTTGGACCTTTGAAGATTTCTGATAGGAGACATCAGGCAACCAGCGCAGAGATGATCTTATCAGACACCACAGCAGCTCTGCTCATGGAGGGCTGGAAGTTGTGCAGCATTAACGGGACGATACAACTGTGCTGTTTGTTACCTGGCATTCCTCCTCCACTTTTCCTCTCCCTGCACCAAATCAGCTCGTAGTAACTTGTGTCCCCTCCAGTGAGGGGAAAATACAGTCACCCTTGGACAGCATCCCTCACCTGAAGCATTTCTCACATACTCCAGTTCATACAGTTCCAAAGGGATATGGGAGAGGAGGAGAAATGGAAGGGCTGGGTACATGCAGGTACTGCATGGCATTAACAGGCAAAGCCATGCGTCCCCATCCTCTCCAGGCTGGGGGGTCTCTTTCTTATTTATAGTTCTGAGAAGGTGCTTGTTCAGGGTATAGTGTGTATTTAAAGTGAATCCACGATTCCTGATTAATTTCTCATAGGGACAATATTTTGGATCCACTTCAGAAATGGGCCACATTAATCTGGAGGACACACATCCACCTTGGGGATTAAGTAGGAGGAACTAACCTAGACTAAAAACCTTGCATAGACACTTATTCCAGCTAGAACTAGCATAAACGTGCTCAAAATCTTCTGGTGGCAGGTGACAGGCAATCAGCTGCTATTACACAGCCTCACTGGCGGTATTTCCAGTGCTTCAGCAAGAGAAAAACCCTCCTCTTTTCCCTCACTCAACACCTTTCACTCGTGAATAAACTAGAATGTCCCAGAAGCTGCCTGACCCAAATCCAATTTTAACCTAGAAACATGCTGCTGTATGAACACCTTTTCAGTTCAAATAAAAAAATAAAATCTACAGAAATGTTTCCACACTATAAAAAGCTCCCGTGGAAACACAATGAACCATTTTCTGTAATACTCCAGTGGTGATGTACATTCACTCATTCAGGCAAAGAGCTCTCCCTCCAGAGGAAGAAGGCACAGGCATCCATATGCTTATGGACATGCACCACTGCTATGTGCTCTCTGGAGAGCATCAGGGAGTGCTGCAAATTTGCATGGATGCAAGCTATCACCTTCTCAGAGCACCATCTTCAGCCTCCTGTCACTGCTGCAGCCTTTCTGGCAGATGTCACTTCTTTCTGCAGCCAATTCAACAAGCCTCTGGAGTAAACATCCCCTCAAAGCAGCACCTAGCTTCTCAGCCACATTTCTGCTTCCCTTGTGCTGCAAAGATCTTCCAGCCAGACCCGGCATGAGGCTCCCCGGAGCGAGGGACAGCAGCGGTAACCTTTCTGAACTCCCTGATGCGAGTGCCCATGAAGTGCTGTCTCTATGGAGGATTTTAAAGCCTTTCATTTGATTTCCTCAGATAAGCAATTGTTGCAATTATTCTGATTAGGAACAATTAGGTAACATTACAGTGGAAATCCTATCAGAGACAATGTATCGAACACCAATCTGCACCCCAAGCAGGCTCTGCTTGAGGTTTCCTTCACTATTTGACTACCAAGAAAAGCTATTGATGGGGAAATACTTCCAGCTAATTAAGCCCTAAATGCTGTAGGTATTCAACATTTAGCAGATAGCATTATTAGGGCTGTATCTGCATTCACATATCCTCCAGATTAGATTTTAGAGGCATTTTCTTTCTATACTACATGTATTATTGAGCATTTAAATAAGTAGAAAAAATTAGTTTAATAAAGTGCTGAGGGAAGTAAAAGAAAATAAAGGCAGAAGCTCCTGGAGCAGTGGTCTCTAGCAACGTCTTGGTGCTCTGAAACTGGCTCAAGCAAGAATCGCCTCTTCTCCTATCTACTGGCAGGAGTTTGGATATCTTGTCAGCACCCTTGACATGAACAGCTGGAGATGACAGATCAATGGTTCAATACTCTCAGCAGTGTGTCACCAATGTGACAGCAAATGTTATTCTAATGAAGCTGTAATCATAGTCAAATTACGCGGTTCGATTCTCAGCAAGAGGGGGGTGCAGAGAAAGAGCAGAGAAAGAGATGAAGAGGAGACGACAGGACCAGAGGTCAGAGTTCAGGAACAAAAGGTTACTCTGCTTACCTCAAGCACTTGCTGGAGGCTCGGCTGCCCATCCACCATGCCTTGAATAATCCCAGTCAGCTGAAACGAGAGACAAACAGAAAGCAGGCATCAGAGCAGCACTCAAAAGATCATTAGAGAGGTCTCCTCTCCTGTCCATCTTACTGCAACCAGAACATGCCCCTGTGACCCACACCAACATTGCTGAGAAGCCAGCCACAGCAGAGCGACCCTGGTATCTCCCCAGCCATGGGCAAGGGCACAGTTTCATTGCAAACACAGAAATGTAGCAGGGTTCCCACCCACACCATAAACAAGCAAGCTCTCAGCAGAGCAGGATCCACTTGGGGAGCAATGATGCCCTCTGCTCATGTACTGGCACAACGCCCAAAATGCTGTCCCTTTTCAATATGCATTTCACCAGTTCTGACATTGCTTTGACTTACATAGTCAGTAGTACATAGTGGTGACACCTAAATTGCAGTGTTAGATGAACAGAACACTACTGGTAAGTGAGACCCAGACTGGACCCAGTCATCCTCGCCTGAGCTGGGTAGCCAGCACATGTGCTTTCCCATAGTCCATGACAGAACCCCTCTGCAATTCAAAACTGTATTTAAAACAATTGAATAAAACCTGAAGAAAACCACCTCCTTCCAGAATCCTGGTCTACTCTTTTTCAGGAGGTTCCTTAGGAACACATCCTGCCAACAGATAGTCTTGCTGACTGTACCCAGATTGCTTGGCTGTTCGAAGCTAGACATACAAGTAAAAAGATGCAGTCTCATGGGCCTGTGTCTGCCCAGGATACCTCGAGGCATACAGAAAACAGATAATTTTTCTGTCTGCCTTCCAACTGACAAAACTGTCTTTTAACATATTGAATATCGGACAGTCAGTAGCTTGCCATCAATGTACCCAAGTAATTAAAAAAATCATTATTAAAACAAGTGCACACTACAGGATTTCACTTTATATGGCACTTTCCTGAAGCTACACATCTCACACATTTTCATAAAATAAAGGTCAAACACAGCCTAGGAGCATGGCCTGATGCCTGCACACACATTCAAGCTTCCAGAAGCTGAAGCATCCAGTTGAGAGGTGCTGACAGCCCCAACACCACCCAGAAGTAATTCCTCCATGCAGACCAGCTCAACCTACTCACAAAACAAGCCCTCTCACAAATCACAGGGCTCTGCTTTATTAACTGTGTGGCAACTGAAAGAAACTCAATGGTTTCTACCTCCCCATTTATTTGGTTGCTTAGCTTACAGAACTGAACTCAGATGAAGAAAAAAAAAAAAGAAAAAAAAAAGGAAAAAAAAAAAGAGATTAAACTCCAATTAAACTGTAATTACATTTAATGAATACCAAATACCTGACTTACTGAATAAGCTGTAAGTGGAAAGATTATTTTCTCATACTGACTTCCATGGAATGGTAATATATACCTTTTAGGGAAAGTATTTTAATTTTAAGAATGCAGAGTTCCTCTAGCTGGGTTTCTCAAGTTCATCAAGCCACTATGAGGTAGTAAGGAAGTGGAGGGACACACACTCTTTTATATTCCAGAAACTGTTTTTGTATTAATCTGTATTTTAATTGGGCAACAGCTGCTATCTACAGACTTCTCGAACTCTTAAGCGGCAAAGAGATTTGAAAGATTAACACATGGCTCTTTAGAACATTTTTTAAAGCTCACTGGTTTGGTTTTTTTGCTTTTCTTGCCACCTTTCTCTCCATGCATTCACCTGACAGAGGTGGACAGCTCACCAACGGCAATGTGCTGACTCTGCCTTTCAGAGAGCAGCTCAAATCAAACCTCTGGAAGTGGCTGACAGATAAGCTTTTAGGAAAAGCTTTTAGGATCACAGAATCACAGAATGGATGTAAGAGAACCTTCAAAGGTTATCCAGTCCATCCTCCTTGCAATGAGCAGGGATATCTTCAACCAAAGCAGGTTACTTGGAGCTCCATTCAACATGACCTTAAATGTCTCCAGGGATGGGGCATCCACCAGCTCTCTAGGAAACCTATTCCCGTGCCTCATCACATTAATCATAAAAAATTTCTACCTTATATTTAGTCTGAACCTATCCTCTTCTAGTATAAAACCATTACCCCTTGTCCTGTCACAAATGGCGTTATTAAAAAGTCTGTCCCTGTCTCTCTGATAGGCTTCCTTTAAGTACTGGAATGCTGTAATAAGGTCTCCCCAAAGTCTTCTCTTCTCCAGAATGAACAACCCCAGCTCTCTCAGCCTTTCTTCGTAAGAGAGGTGTTCCAGCCCTCTGATAATTTTTATGGCCCTCCTCTGGACTCATTCCAACAGGTCTGTCTTTGCTGTACTAAGGACGACAGACAACCTTTCAGTATCACAGCTAGCACTGATGTAAATGGCTTCTACCACTCTGGGCACCTTCACGACTGCATCTATTTCAGTGCCACAGCCTTGATGGCCATGAGAGGACAGGATGAAATTGCCTCATCCACGTGTTTCCCATTAGGAGAGAGGGAGGGATGGGAAGGCAGATGCATACATCCTACTGAAAAGTCACTGCTTCATCTTGCCCAAGACTCCTTCCCTTCCAGGCCAAGCAAAGTGCCAGTTTATCTGTACAAGAACACATCACCAAGCACACATGCATGCAAGAGTCACACTGCAACAGTCACACACATAAATACAAAGGGATATGCCTGCCCTATGGGTACATTTCAGTACAGTCAGAGAGTGCTCTAAGGGATCAGACTTCTAATCTCTCATCCTTTCCGATTTTTTCTGTTAATGGTTACATCCTAACCCAGTGCATTGGGTTTCTGCAGCATTATCTGGTCATGCAGCTTTAATAAAGTATAAAAACATAAAACTGCACAATAGTTAAGTTTCACTGGCAATCTCATGAAGCACATGGTACTTGGGAACCTAAACAAGCTCCAAGGCATTTATCTCTTTGTACTTTTATTGTCTGTTTCTTCAAGAAAAAAATCAATAAAAATTAATCATAAGAGAGCAAAGTACCATGAAAACGCCTGTACAAGCACCTTCTGTGTAGAGAGAACCTTTCACAAAGGCTCCTGGCATGAACTTTCTTGCGCATCAGAGAAAACACTTGCATTTTCTACGAGGTCACAATGAACCTTATATTCATAACAACAGCTTTTAACCACTTGCAAGTACTTTCCACCTTCTTTATCTAAATGTTCAGCATACCCCTCATCATAACCAAGTCTCACGACCTGTTGTTTTATAGAAGCAGGTCAAGAGGAAGGGGGACAGATCACAACTAGATCTGCAAGCATCTCTGGAAGATGCGCTCCTGGCTGTTGGTGTGGGGAGCTGGATGAATCTCTCACAGCAAAGGGAGAGCACAGACTCACCAAAAGCTAAACGAAGGGATGCCTTGAGGGTGACCATGAGCTCTCCACTCTTGCTGACACTCTTCCCATGCTGTGCTGTCTTCAAGAAGGAAGAGGGATGTGAGAGGTACTCCAGACCCAAGGAGCAACACTGAGCAGTCCCAGTGATCCTCCCACACAGTCTGTGCCAAGCAGTCCTACTGCTTCCCAGTGAAGGCAGCAAGCAGAGGGGAGAGGGGAAAGCAGCAGCACAGCAGACAGGCTCCCGTGTAATATCAACACCACTGCTTTTCCTACAGAGTTTATCTAGGAAACCATCGTATTTCTACTTCAAGACAGTTTGCTGATTATCTAAGCACTCGTCTCTGGTGTACAATCTGATAATCAGGCCTAGTCTTTCTTTGTAGACAAAGAGGCCAATAAATCTCACACTTTGTAAGCAGAGGTGCCTAGACAAAGCCCTTCAATGGCATTTAGCAAAATGGGTATTTTTCAGAAAACACAAATCATCTGAAAGTCAATGACAAGAGCTGGAGCTATGCAGGCAGCAGCTCCACAGGAGCTGGACACACAGCACGTCCCAGCTGTGTCCCCGAGGTCTCAAGACAACCTACACTAGCAGCACAGTGCTGATCCACACTGTGCCTGCCTAGCAGGGACCACCAGCTCCACAGTTCTCTATGTGGCCACTACAGCCTCCACAAAAAAAGTGGCTGCAAATAGAAAAGGATATTTTGTGTTTAGTAAGGTCCTCAGCATGACCAGCTCACCTGTACCCTTAAGTGCAGGGTCTCAAAGTCAGCCCCAAATAGAGGGCCCAGGGACAAGACTAGTCACCCCTCCAGCACGATCTCACTCCCTGGACCTCAACAGGCAAGGGGACAGCCAAGCTAGGAGGCACTGGGACTATGCTGTGTACTGAGCAGCACGGGCACAGTGGGAGGTTGTGAGGAGCTGGTGGCTTCCAGGCTAGGATTAAAACTAGCTCCCTAACCCATGCTGTTAATAACAAACTTTGCCAAATCTGGTAAATTGGACCATTTTGTGCCACCAATACCCACAGGTGGAGGTTCTGCAATCATTTTGCTTGCTGGCCTCAGCACTGCCCATTTTTACCCAACTCTGGACACAAGATACCATACTAAGGTCAGCAGCAAAGTCTGCAGCTGGTACACCCATGCCCATCCTGGGGACTCCTGTAAATGCAGAGCTAGTGAAGACACATTATGGCTTTGCTTGCTTGAAGGCACCACACAGGAGACACAAAGCTGTAGAGATACAAACAGCTGCTCCAGTCTCCCATCAGCAAGAGAAGATAAAGCAGAACCACAGTGTGGGAGCATCAGATGTGCTGAATGTCTCAGTCACAAATTTGGCATCAAGAGAACCTCTCAATGTCCTCAGGCTGCAGCAGGCTGCAGGCTCCATTCAGCTTAGGGAGTCACACCAAGCAAGTCAAGCAGACTCTCATGCAAGAACAGAGTCGCAACCCTTAGCACCACAGGGAAGGATGCAACAGACAAGTTTCCAGAAAAAGGAGTTTTGGGGGGAGTTTATGAGTGAGACAACTTCTCTCTCGAATTTTGATGACGTGTAAAATGGACATTTTGGGTTTTACTCAGGAAGATAATGTTGCTTTTAGCAAAAATCAGGTGCAAGGTATGAGATATATCACATTCGCACATGTATATGTCCAGCAAGTCTCATGGGGATAAAGACAGCCAAAGTGGCTGTCCAGCCTTCTAGAATTAAGGTTGCAAAATCGTTTCAACTATAATCCTCTGTTTTCACATATTTATAGCTTTCAGAAAGCCCCTTTTCTGGGAATAATGATCTCTGTGCTTACTTTTTTTTTTTTTTTTTAGTTTAAATAACATGCCTTCAGATGGTTTTTAGTTACAAGAGAATGAAGAAAACTATTTGTTTTTACAACATGGAAATATGGAAGGGGCTGGTTGGTCCTGGTGGGGACTCCACCTAACACAGAGGAGTCATTTTTCATCAAGTTAGTACACATGGGACAAGCACTTCAAGGGGTTAAACCTGCAGTCACAAAGGTTGGGGAAAACATACCATAGCATCAATGATCCGAGATGAGAAAGGGACAGAATGAAGACTTGGATACCTTGATTCCCAACAGTCAGTACATTAGTAGCTGAGCTGGCCAACATTGAACCAGCAGACTTGACAGGAAAAGGAACTTAAACTTTGTTTTGATGGTTACAGCAGGGAGAAAAATGCACTTGCAGAAACAGTTAACTTTTTTGTTGAATGGAAAAAAAACAAACCAACAAACAAAAAAACAATCCTTGTTCCCCTATTCCTTTGAACCCTCAGGGATTGCATTTACCACCTTCATCCTTTTGCCTGTATCTGAGGAAAGATGGCTGCAGCTCAAGAGTAGCTGTCCTCGGCAATGAGAGTAACCAAGTAACAAGAGGCCACTTCTTTAGCAATCATTTCAAGTGCCCCACAAGCACAACATCAAAAAGAGTCTTAAAAGGACAGACATGAGTTATCCTACTGCTCTGAAGGACTCGTCAAATCCCAGCAGGCAGGCACACAGGAAAGTCATTTAGGGCCTCTGAACCATGCAGCCATACAACAATTTTTTCCCTTGGACCATGCTTTCTTTGACCTTCCTACAGCACGGCAAAAATCACAAAAAGCTCACAGAGAAGCTACAGGATTTTGTACAGGATTTTGAGCAAGTGCTCAAAATGAGTGCTTTTATTTTGTCACCCAGTTATACATTCATTAGTTGTATGTACAAACACCTCAGTTAGCAAATCATAGCTAAAGTTATTTATAAATCCAAATTGAGGTCTTTACATGCTATTGTAATGACAAAAAATGATTCCCTTTGTCCTTGAGGCTGGCATGGACATGCTTGCCTTGCAGCTGCACCATGAAGAGGGGACCCCAACCCCTGGTGCAATGGAAACCTGCTTCCCAGGGAGAGTCTTGGAGCACCAGGGAACCTTTGCACTTTACCTCTGTACAGAAGGGCGTAAGCTGGGGATGCACCACAGGCTGAACATACATGTGAAAGGTAGATTCAATCTCCATCGTCCTGCCATTCAGCTTCAGGATAGGGAATTCGATGATTTCCTGAATAGGGCAAAAAGAAAAGCAGCTGTTCATTTAAAACAAACAAAAAATTAAGCAGGAAATGATCTTGCCTAGCAAGCTGGCTGTATAAAGAGGGGCCTGACAGTCCCAAATAAAAACAAGCCGAACACAGCTCTGCAATACAAGTGGGAAAGTAGTGCTGGAGCACAGATCACATCCAATGGCATGAGTACAGAGGATGGTGCTGATACTCATTGCAGCCAGGACAGGCACCAAGAAGGTCTCTGTGCTCAGAGCTGCAGATGCACACATCATTGCTTACAATGAACCTATAAGGAAGATAGTCTAGCATCACTCACACACACCGCCCAAGAACACAGAGATGTACTTGCAGTGGGCTCATGTCTGCTTAGTAAGGACATCCCAGGGTCTGTGTCCTCCCCAAGACCAGTCTCACCCTCTCCATCTTGCCATCCTTTTGGAGGACACTACCAGACAGACAACAGGAGTTACTGCATGAAGCACTTCCTTCCCAGGAGAGGCTAAGGAGCACTGTTCTCCTTCAACTGAGTGAGGAGAGGAGCTGGAAGCCACTCCCAAATCCATCCCTACGGGATACGGCACAGTAGCAAGCCCTGCTTCATTTTCATCTTTGTAGCCAATTTATGCTTGATAGGGAAATAAAAATGTTCCTTCATCAGAAGAATGTTCAATTATTTGAATAATCAGCAATCAAAAATTTACATGGACCTGTTAATAAAAAGTTTAAACAAATCCAGTTGCGATGGATTTCTCAATTATTAAAAAATATACATGAAATTAAAAAAGCCAACCACTGAATAAAAGCGATAAAATCCTTTGTGTTCACCCCCCTCCTTCTCTATTCCCTTTCTTCCTTCCAGTTTAATGTAAGAACAGAAGTGACAATTTGTTTGGTGTCTTTAAAGAATAATTTGTCTATGTTATTTAATAGAGATGCATGGCACCAAGGTTCTGGAGTGCAAATGAGCCTGCTGAGTGATATCCATGCAACAAGCCTCTCAAATCACTTCTGGAGAGAAACAGAGAGAGGAAGAGAGAATAAAAAAAATATTGCTTTTTAATATTCAAAAACAGTTTGCAAAATTTAATCAAAGCAGAGCAAAAGCTAACATTTTTACCACTTTGACATTTTTATTAGCGCTTTCATAAATTTTTAAAACATGAATGGAATTAGTTTAACAACAAAAAAACTGCCTGAAAACATCTGGAAGAGACAAATAAGAAATAATAAAAAATAAAAAAATCCAACTCCTGTGAGTAAAATTAGCATGTGGAAAATGCAGCCGTTACAGAGGAACTAACACCATTTTTAGACCCCGGCTGCAACCTTCACGACCTGCGGGCGGAAATTATCGTGTGGTCACACATATGAGCTGATGACATCACCACCTCAGCAAGCAAAGGGAGGGTAAGGAGCTTCGTGGGTAAATGGAAACAACAAATAATTTAAACAGCTAGGAGAAACACTCAATTTCCACGGTGGACAGAACCCATAGGCACAGCAGAGCAGCTCCCTGGAGCAGCAGGCATGTTGCCTGGACCAGGGCACATGGGGAGCATGTGCCACTGAGATGGAAAATTAGAAAAAAATACTAAAATAAAGTGTTGACAGTGCTGAATAACCCAGGTATCAACATCAAGCAGTTAAGCTGCAGAATATGCAGGGCTTAACCATTTCCTGAGGGCGAGCTGTGCCACGCTCTCTGCATGCCATGCAGGCTAAAGCAGAGCAGATTGGGTGTATCCTTCCCCATGACTGTCCCACCCCACCAGGAGCCATCAAGTTTCCCTAGGAAAGAGATGAAGCTCAACTTGTGGGCTGGACAGGGAGTAGGACACAGACAAAACACCCGAGCATTGCCCAGGTTACCTGTTGTGCAGCCAAACTCATCAGCTGCAGCCATCCAGGAGGACCAGTGAAAACACAAGAAACTCAATCTGAGTAAGAAATGCTGGACGCAGCTGACTCTCACTTTAAAAGAGTTACCATAGAGTCTGAAAGCAGCAAATTTCTGTTCAAAACAAAAATAGCCTGCAAAGTTTGAAGCCAAGTGACATGATGTCGTAACAGAGCCAGGCTTAACCTCAAGATAATACCACCATCCTTCAAACCAGGCTGGAGCAGCTCATTGCCCGCTAGGTCTACATCCCACCCAAAGGGTGGCCATGGAAGGGTAAGCCCACAGTAGGGCAAGATGAGCCCCTCCCCTCCTGGAGAGGGACGCACACTGGCTGGATTTCACAGCAGAGCTGCATCGCAATACCAAGATCGGTCCTAAGGGACCAGAAACATCCTCAGGGGCCATCAAGTGGCTTGATGCAAAGCAAGACTGAAAGACAGCCCCACCACTGATCTGATACACAAAGGCATCACTCGCCTTCCAGAACCAAAGGCAAAAAACACTTCCAAGAGGGTCAGATTAAGACAGACAGAGGAAATAAAAAGGCATACTAAAAAAATGTGGAAAACTTTGCCATATCCAGAATTACTGCAGTTCTGTGGGAAGCGCATGGCCAGGAGTGGGAGTGGAACCCCCGGAGTGACTTGAGCATCTTGGGACAAAGCGCAGTAATTCTTTTGGTCTTATTTGGTCGGTTTTTGAAGCAAGCGGTAAAGGATCTTTCCCAAAAGGCTGTTTATCTGCACATTTCCTATAGCGGATATTTTTCCAGTCTCTGGCAGTGTTTGCTCCATTGGTATCTAAGGCAACAGATACCAGCCCCATGAAATCAGACCCACTCCTCACTAACGACGTTAGCCAGTCCTGCAATGAAATTTAACCTGTGACACTGCTGTACTTTTCATTTAAACTTTCATTTGGAGAGAAGCAGTGTTTGGAGACCCTGCAGTTTGTCCGGCTAATAAAGACAAGTGTTGGGACCTTTAAAGGTGCCATTCATCTTTTGCCTTTATTAAATTCAATTTTCTTAAGCCCATGATACATCATGAAATTAAGAGTTGACATTCCTGTAGAAACAAAAATATCTATCAAACATAAACAGAAAGAGGAGGGGGGGGCAGAAAGAGGCCTCTATTACCAAGAATTTATGGCTTAAAGTTGATCTGTTTCCACTTTTTTCTCCCCCCTCCCCCTTTTTTTTTTAACAAGCATATGGTTCGGTTTAGATATCCAAAATGTTACTACAGATCTAGAATTTCATTAGTAATTATTACGAAATGGTGAGCACTTAGGCACACACACACAACCCCTCCAGCAGACCATGAGGCAGGAAGGCATCTGAGCGCTTTCTCACATTCAGAGCAGCCCAGTAAGCTCACCATAGTCAGCCCCATTTCCACCATCAAGGATCTTCACTGCCTCTTCCCATGTGGGAAAGGTGGAGGAGAGTAGCACAAGGGAATTAAAAGGATGGTTCAAGGCCACTTCCTTTCATCAGAGTCTGATGATCCATAACCGTTACCTTGAGATCCTCACCCATTTCCACTTCCAACACTGATTACACTTTCCAACTTCAGCAGTGATTTGTGCCAGCAGGGTTTGGGCCTTCTCAGTCTTCCTCTCCCCCTATCCCTCTCCCCAGCTTTTCCTTATAGCACAACCAGTTATGGATGTGTTGAAATAATGCTGAGGGTGTCCAAAGGCTGCAAATAGCCGCAAGCTACCAGAAGAACAAATGTACCTATTTGAATTTTGCGAGCACTGCAATTAGGTATTTTATTTAGCACTGCAAAGTAACTTGAAAGGAAATCCAGGATTCAAACCACCAGCAATAAGTAAGTGGCTTTTTATTTTCCTTTCATTGTCATGAAAAGTTGAACATGTTTTCTGTTGAGAAATTCTGCAGGCAGCTCCCAATTACAGGCATTTGCATTTATATTGTTGGAACACAGAGCTTCTAAAATCAATATTAACACGCTTAAAGAAAAAGACATCGGCACCCTGTCCCTCCCCTCAGCTGTGCCCCCAAACACAGGAACAATAGGAACCTACAGAGCCAGAGGCTTATACATATCCATTACCAGGTCCACTCTTTACAACAATCTTGCATTTATGCCTTCATGGTACTTCAAGCCAATCTATGTGACAGCTTGCTCAGAATTTTTACCTTAAAAAAAAAAAAAAAAAGATCCCCAAAAGCAGAGGTCTCAGATGGAAGCCTCCTGTGCAATCTGGCTGTCCCAGGCCAGTGGGCTGAGCAGCAGCGGAAGGCTGCAGGCTAACTGTGGAATGGCTAGGGACTTCCTTTTAGAAGGGATTTGAAAAATTCAAAAGGGCAAGTGAAAGTACAGCTATAAACTCTGCCTGTCCTTACTCAATTGTCCTAAATGAAACTCCCTTCCTTTTAACACTGGAGCAGGGATGCACAAATTCAGTTGTTTTGATCTTCTTGCTAATAAAAGAAATGAACAAGCACACAACCACACTTGATGGTCTTCTGTGACAAATAACTTCCTGTAACAGACAGATCTCTGGAGTTCAGAGAAAAAAGCACCTGAAGTTACACTAATTCCCACAGAGGAATCTTTTTGCTTAACCTTTTGGATCTGGGGAACATTAACATCAGTAGACAAGAAGAATATAGTGCACAGCAAAACACTTTCTGGCTCTCAAAACCCCTTAATCCAGAAGCCCACATATGAAGTGGACAGTCCACACTTCAGGTCACTGAGTTACACACTCGATGAAGACTGTGTGGACTATTCAGTCCAAAAACTACCAGAGAATAATTTATCCCTTACTCCTATCCCCATGTGAAGACATTTAATAAACACAAGAATAAAAGATGCCCATAAAAATCAGAGCTGACTGTTCAAAATGCAATAAAAACAATTGGAGGCTGTTGAAAGGTTTGGGGTTTTTTTTTTCTGATAAGGGAAAGCATAAAACTTCCTACCAAAAGACCCCTTTAGACTTTCAAAAAAGGTAAGGACAGAAGAGGTATGGGAGTCTCTGTGGAGGGACACAGCCTCAGACTAGCTCATTTTCTTCAGAGATGCTCCCCCCCCCCCCCCCC